>OX359246.1:21560470-22051057 GCA_947179485.1 Allacma fusca | reverse complement strand
TAAAAACATGGTAAGTACTATAAAAAAACAATCCAAACAGGTTTCTTAAAGTGGTTCCACGTGCCTGTTATATGTACAATTGACGTGAAATTCATTTTTTGGTGTATATTTAAGAATATTATTCGGAAACCAAAATGTACTGTTATGCTAAAAATACCTAAAATCAATTGATATTAACAGTTTTCATTTAAATATAAAAATCCACGTGCGACCCGTCACTATCTCCTCGTTTACAATTTTCTCAGCAATTGTCTCATTTTTATCTCCTCATCCTCAATTATTATTTATTATTATTAATAAAGTATCTCAATAATTATTGCACTAATTCGTTTCTGCATTTTATAGTTTTTCTAAATATGTCAGGAGTAATGCTGGTATGCCATGCAAATTTCCAGCTCTGCAAATTTCTTAAAATGGTAAATTTGATTCATAAAAAAAGATGGGTTGATGTCGCGGTTTACGGTTTGCTAATTGTTGTTGCTGTTCTTAAATAAAGTACCGAGCAACAAAACATTGTAATAGTGAGTTTTTAATGGTTCCAGCGCTATGATCCAGGGCATTTTGACTGTGGACATACAGTTTCAGCGATCATCGCGATACTTTATTGTGACGATATATCGTTTGAAAAAACCGAGAATTATCGTTCAATATCGTTCGTCAAAAATGTACGATATTAACGAGAATATCGTATCGTTATATCGTTAATATCATGCCTAATCCATAACTACAGAATACTTCCCAAATAAACGAAATAATTGCCGGCACAAATCCTAAAATGAGACAGAGAAACCCTATTGCTAGATGCTCTAACGTAAATGGTTTAGTTTCCGAGCTCGTGAATTCTTCCGTGATTCGGATAATCTTTTCCCCTAAGCTACCTTTCAAGCTCGGTGAATTTCTAAACTGTTTCAACCACCGAAGTCCGATTATTCTTCTAATATGGTTCGCATCTGAAAGCCATTTATCAAAGTGTCCAGTATTTTGAAGCATGCCAGTGTTCGCTGACACAGCTTCTGTAAGCATAGAATACTTTTTCAATATCATACAAACAGTTGTATCTGTGAATGCCGTTTTTGGCGTTTTGACTGGTGTGAAGCTTGCATACACTGTTGCATTTTGTGCCAAGTCCAACCCACCGAAGTCGACATAGTTTATTATCGCAACTTTTCTCCCAACAACTGTTTCCATCATTGCTCGGGTCATGTGTTTGGTTTCAACATATTCCATTCGATTTCGAATCTTTGCGTAAGTTGAGTTGGTCGTGTATTTAAAGAACTGATCGCTTGCTCCACCAGGGAAATCCACGTATTTAATTGTGTAGTCCGTCATTGTTGCCAACTCCTCAAGTGTTTCAGGGGCAGGTTCAACTTTGGGATGGGTTAGAAAACTCGTTAATTTGCTATTAAAACATGTGCCCATTACAGTAGAGTAAAACAGAAATAAAACACACAATAAGCGCGCGCTTTTAGGAGCATCCATGGATTGCTGCAGCAGTGCGCATAGAGGAATTTTCAAAGCAAAATAAAGTGTCATATTTGAGGATGTTGCAATATTTCGATGCCCGACATATTTAATTTCCAGTAGACCAGCGGCGCGAAAAGAACGCAAGAAAGAATGACGTAAATCCAAACATCCCATCTGAAAACTAAGATAAACCCGTACCATTTCAGATTCCTGGATGGTAACGACGTGAAAAATCCCACAGGCCCTGGAATAATGATTGGTGTGTAGTCAAGGAACGGATAGCGACTGTAAGTCAAGCTTAGATAATTTGCAGCATCTGCTACCGAATCAACAACGGCTCCAACAAATCCATTCCAACTCCCATTTACCATTTGGTCTTGATTTTGATATCCCTTGGAACCGAACTCAAACGATGAATTATATTTAGCAGCTAAGACTTTTACTAGGTTGTAGGAAAATCCAACTTTTAAACCAGTTGTGTCCTTTAATATGTGTGTCTTGAACGGGAATGATCGATAAACTAACTTCTTGTTCCGAAGGATATCATATCTTGAATTTACCTCCTGTGCGTACGTTTCTATGGTGAAATACTTTATTTCTGACTGGAAATGACTTTCATACATTATTAAACTTAGTTCACGATTGGATGAGATTACGATGCCCGTCTTGTATTTAAATTCTCGGATGCCTCCCTCAGCAAAGGCTCTGCGAAGGCTCAGCAAGGCTCCTCAGTTCCAATAAAAATCAAATGGGTTTGTTGAGGGTTCAGGTTGAAAGGGAATTGGAGGAAACTTCGTAGCTGATAAACTCTGGTATTGATAAACAAGTGATTGAGAACGTAGTTGCTGTTGAGAAGAAACACGACCTTTTCACAATGGGGGGAGTGTTTCAAAACGTTAAAGATACTTAAAATCACTGCACCATTTTTATCTTGCTGGTTCTGAGCTTCCACGTTTGGAGGAATTAGTGAAGCCTCCGAGATTATGAGTTTCGTAATGGGCTTGTAAAACAATTCCTTGAACATGATTCCTTTCTTGTCCCCAACCAATTTTAAAGTGCAAAAGCGATCATCTTGTATTTTATGAAAGTCGGAGTCGGGCCAGAGTTTTCCAGAAAACACAGCTGAAAGGGCTGGGGAGAAGCTGTGTGAATAAACAGACCACCATCGAACATCTGCGTAAATTACGACATATAATTGAAGAATAACGGCGACTTTACTGATTTGCATTGAGACTGTATTGAATATTGTTCCTTAAATCAATGTTTAGAATTTTGCGTTCTGACACTGTGGAGGTTTATGGTAATTCCATGATGTGGTTGAACACATCAAAATTCCGAATAAATCATTTGTGGAATTTATGTATTAATATCATTATTTAATTGTTATTGTTACTGTAATAAACTGGTATCAATAGTTTCTAATTAAAGTAACCTAGCGACGATTGTTCAAATAGAAATTAACCGCATTTGTGCGCACATGAGAATGGAATGAAGCAGGATGATTTGTAGTAAACGTCTTCAAACAAATTAAATACACTTGGTCAGTTTCAACCGGTTTAAAAAACTCATTCTGCTTAAAGTTTCCAAACGTTTCCCGATAAATTTGCAGCGATTTATTTATTTTAATGGACGGGCTGCTTACAAGAATACGACCTCTTCAGTTGATGATTTTTCCGAAAATAAATAATGTCGTGCAAGTTAAAAGGCAGAATGACAAGTGAAACAAGAAATCAGCAAAGATTTCAATGTACATATAGTCAAGCAAGTATATAGTAAAAGTTTTCCATCAAAGTATGTCAACTTATGTATTCTTCAGACGTAACCGGCTTTTAACATGGAGCTAACTTGAATGCAATATTTTCTAACAGAAATAACTAAATAACAAATTGGTATTTGAGAAACTCAAAATGGATTTTAAAAAGCCTGTCAAAATATGATGATTGGAAAACGCGTCAAATATCTTAGCTCCAAGTTTTATAATGTAGCTCACAAAGTCAATTATGTTTCTATTGCGTCCCGAAAACCTTTCTGTTGACTAAAGTAAATATATTTAGTATTAGAAATGAAACACGCAGGCAGGAATCTACCAAATGGTAGAAATGAACCTTGAGCACAAAGAACAAGATTCGGAAAATGCGTCGGGTATAATTGCAGGCATATGTATGTGCATATGCAGAGATGTATTTGAGTTTTACCTCGCTGTAGGTAACTCATGGTCATGAGGTGAGATACTCATAATTTGAATACAATACATTTATATTCAATACAGTAAACATATCTGGTATTAGAAATGAAATATGTATTTTAGTTTTAGCGTTCAAATGAAATGTTTAGTTTGGAAATCGGAGGAACATAGGAAGTGGTCTAACGAATCTTATACGTACACATGGACTGTAGTCATCGAAGTAATTGATAACATTTGGATACATGTAATTACATATGGAATCAGAGATGTCCGCAATTTGTAACAAAAATGAATTCCTTCCAAACAATCAATGCAGCCTTTAGAATTATTTGCCAATCATCAGTCCTTCTTCAAATTTAAATTTAATTCACCCTTCCTCCAGCCTTTTCCAAAACCAGCCTCAAAATTGGAATTCTATTGTTTCTTTATGAGTGGTAGTAAGTTTTCCGGCAGGGAAAGTAAAACATTTTTCAGGCGGAATACATTCGGAAGTAAATTTAGTACACTTGGGATTAAAGTTTAGAGCGCAGGTGGAGAAAATACAAATTATGAAACTGAAGAAATTGCATAACTAAAATGAATTTAATTTGTTCCACCAAATGAACAAAACCAGTACAATGTTTCATGGGTATGGGATACCATTATATCAAAGTATGAGCATCCTCTATTGGTATAAAAAACCTACTTCGGATTTGAAACTCTGTAATTATACTGTGACCTGGGACCACATAAAAGCATAATTAAGCATTTCTGAAAACTATGTTTAACCCGCTTCAATTTGGAAACTTACCACATAAATTAAAATCATAGTTAGAATTAAAGGTCTTCATCGGATCGGATTGATCCGGACGGATTCGGATCGGATCGGATTCGGATAGGATTGAAAACACAATTAATCCTATCCGTCAAACATATGGCGGTCTAGATGCATCATTTGAATCCGTGTATTTATTTCGGATAGGATTTGATGCAATAATGAATGCATCCGACCGGATAGGATGAGCATGTTCTGTGTTTTCGGATGATCAGGCGGATATCCGCGGATATCCGCCTTTTAGACGAGCCCTCTCGTGAGGAATAATGCGTAATGAGTATAATCATATTGTCACGCATTTTATAGTAGAGAGATTCTTGGATTTGAAATAGAGTTGAGACCAGGAAGCGGGCTATTAGATTCGGGCCGGCCCGAACCCGACCCAGCCGGGTTTTCAGCCGGGTTCGGGCTGCAAATACGAACTTACGTAGGGCTCCGACCGGGTTCGGGCTGCACTAAAACAATGAAACCGGGTTAAGATCGGGCTTGGGCATGCATTTATTTTTCAGTTCAGGTCTCGGGCGGGTCACAAATTACAAATGACCCGACAATTCTACTAGAATATGATTTAGGACAGATAGGTGGCATGCAT
Organism: Allacma fusca; assembly: GCA_947179485.1. Classification (NCBI taxonomy): domain Eukaryota; kingdom Metazoa; phylum Arthropoda; class Collembola; order Symphypleona; family Sminthuridae; genus Allacma; species Allacma fusca. Next base: position 22,046,002 of record OX359246.1, on the reverse strand, counting down.
ATTTGACGTTGCGCAGAGTTCAAGCATTGCTTTCATGTATATTCATGCCAAAGCTAAATAATGGTTCACTGTATTTAATACGTACACATGCTTAAACATTTTGAAACGATCCCTTAAGTTTGATAGTTTATCTTCAAAAAATTTCAGAGCTAAGTTTTGCTCCGTGTGTGCACGTTTATTGGGATGGACAGTATATGCAAATAAAATAGAATATGTAAATAAAGGTTTCACAGCGGATTCAATTGTTAGTAAAAAGCCGGATTTTCATCGGGTTTTAAAACTATTTAAAGATCAGGTTTTTAGCGGTTTCGGGTTGTAAAATATTTTGGAGACCGGGTTTTTAACGGGTTCGGGTTTCACAAAATGTGAAGTGCATAAAACGTTGAATATCGAATATTTAGCCCGTTGGCTGGCGGGGTCGGGCTAATTGAGTATTTGTTCGGGTTTCTCCCGGGTTCGGGCCTGAAGTCAAGCCCGAATCCCACCTCTAATTTGAAACTTTAATGCGTTCATGAGAATTCTCGTCCTCCATACACGCATGCAACGTGCCCGGCATCAATTGTTCAAATTCTTCGTGAATTTGTTGTTACATTTTTAATTATTTTTCTCAGTACTTATTTCCAACATGAACTTAAAGAGCTGGTGGAAAAATATTCAAACAAAAGAATCAAGGAAAGCCGTGTCAATTATATTGAATGTAGTGTTTCTGAACGGTACCAAAACATGGACTCGGCCCGACTCGTTTTCCCGAACCGAAAAAATCCCAAATCTGTTCCCGAAACCGGAACCGATATTTTCGAGTCCGTGACATTTTTGACTTCCCGGAACCGATCCGGAAAATAAAAGCGGTTCCCGAACCGGTTCCGGTTCCTTTCCGAACCGACAGAAAATGTATATGATTCATTTTTATGGAAGTCAAAATTGTGTCGCCTTTACAAATCAGAGTTGACAAATGCTGCCCAAATGCAGGTTTCGCGTTTTCATCCAAAACAGCAGCTTTAACAAACCCTTCCCGAAAACTTTCGGTTTTGATTTTTGTACCCGAAATCGGGCCGAAATTTGACGGTTCATAAACCGATGACCCGAAACCGGACCGAAATGTAACGGTTCTTTAAAACGTTGACCCGAAACCGGACCGGAACCGAAACCGAACCGGAACCTCGGGAATTCCCGATACCGAACAGAAACACTAATTGAATGCATAATCTATTTGTTTTCAGGTTTTTGGAAGCAAAATTGGTTTTGCATCTAACGAGGTAATTATCGATACACCGGAATTTAAAAATTTTCATATTGATTTGAATGTGATAAAATTAGAAACATGCCCAATATATAAGATATATCTCTTTTACGGTTTCTTGAAGTAAGGTTCGGATATCCGCGGATCGAATCGGATGCATCCGTAAATGTGTCTGACGGACCGGACCGAAAATTTTATCCGATCCGAACATTCCGGATCGGATACGGATACTTATAAAATGGTATCCGACTCTATCGGATCGGATAGGATGGGTGTTTTTGAAATCCGGAATTTACTGGATCGGATAGGATCGGATACGGATGAGACCAGAATCCGATCCGTGAAGACCTTTAGTTAGAATATACTTCAGAGAAATGCTGCTTTGAAACTCATGCGTGATACATAAATGTTATTTTTGAAAAAATGTATATTACAGGGACTACCAGCTGCATTTGAAGTTTATATCGGCGTTATGGTGTTCTAATTTTCCTTCTCCGAGCATCAATACGTTCAAGCCATTGAAATTTGTTAACCAACATTAAAGAAAAATACGCAGGGGTAAAGTAGAAATGCAAACATTTTGTATCTTGGAAAAGTTAAATTACTCAGCAACAATGGCATTTTGATGTTCGTGTGCTGGTAGGGAAATATTAACTAATTCCTCGTGTATCCATAGCTACTAAATACTTCAAAAATCAACGAAATATTTGCCGGCAATATCCTTTATTATTATTGAGCACTTCTGTTGATTTAAACCTTCGCGCGTTTGTAGTACAATTCAAACCTTCGCGGCTTATTTCACGAATTCAAACCTTCCCGGCTTATTTCACTATATAGTAAGCCAAGCCGGTATGTACTATATTATTTCACTATATAGCCAAGCAAGTCGGTGGTATACACAACAAGCCGAGAAGCACGCAGCGGGCAAGGCTATAGATAGTAACAGGTTCGGCCAAATCACACGTAAGAATGAATAGGGCGGAGAGGTGGACAAATTTAGGGGGCTGTGACGTCAGTAAAAGTGATCTCAGCGCGCGCTCTACTTGTCTTTAATTGACAATCTGTATAGAAGCAAATAAAATTATTTAATGTGAACTTTATTTGTGCATTAGCGGAATGTAAAAACACTAAAAATATTAAACAGAGTAGACGATCAGATTTAATATTTTACAAGTTCCCTAAAAATTCTCACACGGCTAAGGTTTGGGTTGTTAAGTGTAAGAGGAAAGAAAATGTAAATTGTGTAACTGCTAGGATTTGTTTACATCATTTCAGTGAAATTGATTATGTCTGCGATTTAAAAAATGAACTTTTGGACTTGACACGTTGACACCTAAAAAAATATTAAAAATTACGACCGTTTCCAATGTGTTTCCATTCAGAACTCAGCCAGTTTCCTTTCAATTAATTCGAAGTAACTGTCTACACACACAAAATATTTAGAGATGAAATTAACAACTTATTGTAAAGCATAACAAATGTAAGGTGATCATAATTAGCTTATGAAGAAACTTCAATCAATTATTTCAAAACAGAGAAGTGAAATCGTGAAGATTATTTGTGTGATTCTAAAGTTCTAATTGTAAGTCTACAGTAAAAGCTGCATTAAGTAAACACAAACCACTTAAATATCTCTTTCCCCCGACCAAGCCAAATTAATTAGTGGTCACAAAAGTGTCAACTGGAGCATAGGGGATATTTCAAAGGCATTGACAATCAAGTACCTAAGTACTAAAACCTATCATGTGACCAAGGAATATTTACAAATTCCACTGCAATAACAGAACTTTATGAAGACGAACGAGCAAGTTGACTTTTGACGAAGAGATTTTTACCAAACTTGCCGTTTTCAATTTGATTCAAAAAATAATAATTAGTCGGGATTTGGTGTTCACATCGAGTTTCACACGGTGTCATTATTCAATTTAAAGGCATTGATGGAGTAAGCAAGATCTAAATTTACAGAAATAGCAAGAAACGCAAGTGTCAGCTGGGATTTTTAATCTTAACTACAAACTAATTCCCTGCTAAAAAGCAGAAGTCACGGGTTAATTTTGTGAACAGGAAACAATTTGTTAATAGCTCTGTTGTTGTCGTGGGTTAATTTTAAATTTAATTGTAATACTTGAAAAGAATTAAAAATCTTATTCAAATTATTATTTTTTATTTTATTATTTTGCGAATTGTTTACATACTTGTGCAGTATGTGTAGTAAGAAATGACTTTTGATGACGTCACAGCGAGGGGGTTGTTTCAGCATACGCTTTGGCCGAACCTGGCAGCGGGCTGAAAGCTGAAACTCTGTCGCAGAGGAGAGGTTTTTCAGCTCGCTCAGCTCGCTGATCTTCTCAGCATATACCAGTGTATATATAACTGCTTGCAGCATACTGGAAGCTCGCATTATTACGCCATTTTAGATTATCACTTAACAGAGCAAACCATAATTATTATAAAAATTAGACATAAATCATCAAATTTGGATTAAATTACGACTGGTAGTAAGAAAAACTACGTTCGGTTACAGTACTGAATAATTTGATCAGAGGAGAGCCTTAGCATCCAGAGTTTTGATCTTTATATCCCTAAAAATATCATTACGATGTAAGGATTGATTTGTAGGAACCATGGACTTTAGTAACTATAGCATGTTAAATGTGTTGCGCTACTGTAATATGAAATCCTTTCAGTTTTTCTATTTTAAATAATCAGTGCGTCCAGTGTCTGAGGCTTCAGTTACAATATTGCGGTACAACGGATCTATATACAAATTATAATAACATAAAAAATCATATTTGATCAGCACGTTGTGCTGATCCACTAATGGGTGAAGCACCATACAGTGATGCAACAGCAAGATTTAATAACGACGTTGGTATTAAATTGATCACGCGATTAGTTAAATTCCACGTGTATAGCCAAATATTGAGTTTGGGAGAAAACTTTAGTGGGCCGAAAGCTGTTGTCCCATAATATTTTGATGATGCATTGCCAACTACCTATATGAAACGAATTGTTAGTCTTACAGTTAATACTTCACGTCTTATATGAGATTACTTTGCCTGGCGAAGCGCGATATCAATACTAAGCCTTCTCGACAGACCTTGATACGAGATCTATTGCCATTTACACTTTTATTATTTACGCTATTTATTTACGCAAGTAATTGCTCCTGTGCGAAGCACGGGGCTTTTACTAGTTATAAAATGCTCGTGATGGCACGAACTAAAAAGGAATTTTAAAGCTTCGCTCTCTCTCCTGAACGCGCTTTATAGGTTCGTAAGCATTATACAGTAGCAAGGGTGGGAATATTGTCACGTACTACATTTATAGCAACATAAGCAGTGACTACCGATTTATATTAAATAGAAGACAATTTAGAGCATTATTTGCAAATACAGTTAATACTGTAAATGTCAGGGACAAATTGTTGGTAAAGTGGACATTTATTTTCACATAGACAACTGTATGTTGCATTTTCGAGGGGTAATTGTAAAGAAAATATCAAGGTCTTTATACTAAGGATCTTGACTATGTAATTTTCCCGGGTTTGGTTTTCACCATAAAAATGTGCTAAGAGTGCTCTGAATAGCCTCTAATGTGCACATTCCCCCATTATATGGTAGTGGTCTTCTAAAGATTTCATATTACAGAGTTTACATAAAGTTGATTTATTGTCATTCTTCCACTTTAGATAGATTCCATTAACGAGTGAGGCTTCTTTTCCTGCGCTTATTTTTGGGATTTGTAACCTGATGTCATGTAGTATTTGGACTACTCTTCAGTTCAGGTTTAGGTTGTAGAAGTCACTTGGCAGTACGTTAGTTTTGATTGCTGCAAGTTGCGTAAGGTCAGGATCTGCTTGAAATGTTTCCACATCAGTGTTTATAGACCATTGATAGTATTTCGCTATGACTGTAGATGCCATTATTTTTGTGTGGTCCTGTAAAATCTGAGCAAGTTCGTCTTCCATCTTTGACTCTTTGAACGTTTCATTCAGTTGGTATATCCAGTCATACTTTCGGTTTCCGGTTCCTGTGCTCTGTCTCAATTCTTGGAGGCAGTTGTGCGTGATTGCATTTGACGACCTTTTCAATACCGTTTTATAAAGGAATTGTTGTTTTAAAGATTACACACCGAATATTGGGTTCCCTTGTTTCAAGTCTCGGGGCGTATCCCGGGGCATTGTTTGTGGTGGGTTTTGCGTTATATCGCAAAATTAGATATTGATAAGATTTGCATGGTGTGTTAAATTGTATTGTTTGAATTTTAAATTCACTGCGTTATACAAGCGATTATGCATGAACGGTTATGCTGTTATGCAGGACTCTTTTCACGTTTCATCAACGCTATTTTTAAGTGAATTTTCAAACGATGCTCTAACGCGGAGCGCAAATACTGGCAAAAGCATTAAAACCACAGCTATCTTGGTTCATCATTTATACAGCAATAGGTTTTGATGAAAACAATCCAATTTCTGAGTTTAACGCTAGTCCAACCAAACGTGGTTTTTGCCGGATTTAGACTAGGGCGAATCAGAATGAGAATAAGGTTTGCTTCAGGCTACACGTCAGAATTTGTATTTAAACTTTAAACGTCAGAATCAAAATTCTGAAAATCTTAAGAATCTGAATTTTTAAAATTCTCAAAGGCATTTATACTTTTTGATAAGATTCGGAATCAGATTCAGAATTCGAAAGAATCAGAATTCACCATTTAGAGTTTTCAGAATCAGAATCATGGATTAAGATTCTGAAGAGTTGACTCGGAGTCAACTTTTCAGATTTAAGAATTCCCACAAACCCAAAGATAACGGTGTAAATCAGTGAATTACAATGATCTGAGCCTGGAAAGCCGTTTCCAACTCGGTTCAAAAGGTTTCGAACACAACAGGTATACCCTTTTACCTACAATGTTTTGTTTATTTATAAGGGAATGTACAAATACATGTACATTCTCAGGCACTCCGGAATAAGTTGTGACAGGGGGGACATTGTACCTCCTAAAATACGTCAGGAAGGGACAGACTATAATACTGGGCCCCCCACTTTTTAAGAATCAAAGCTGCTTTTTTCCGACTTTTTACTTTCAAAACTGCAATAAATCTCCAATTTTTAAAAATATCCTGCACAAATTGGTATTAGTTGTATTTTAAAAACCTGAAACAATCTATTTCTTCTAAACAAAAATGTTTACAACATGTTACACAATATATTTTTCATTCTGATACATCCGTACTTGTGAAGATCGGTTCATCTAGGTAACTTCCAAAATTAAGTATGGAAAGTTGCGGGTCACCACACTGCAGTCCTCAATAAATATTTTAAAGCGACCATTTATTCATTGAGAATATTTTTGAACTTATTTAAGTAATTTTATGTCAGTGTTTCAATAAACTTTCAGGGTTGAAATTGTGTGATAGGGTGATTTTAAATAGTAACTACTTCCAATTTATGCCAGACCAATAAATCTGTTCCAAAATGTTTGACCAGACAGTTAATACCATTCCTGTATTAGGATTAGGAGCATAACGGAAAATTTGGTCGGAGTAAATTAAAAACTTGATAGGTTTTTGCACGCTGATACTATTGAAAAGAATGCAATAAAGTATTGAAACGTCAACCAAAGGACTTTATTTAAGGATATTATTAATCACCATTAAATATACGATTTTGGGTGAAATATTTACTTCAAAGAATTTACCGCCACAGAATTTGATCCAATTGGTCTGGTCCAACGAATGGAACAGGCCATGCACTTCTAAACCAGTAAATCTAACGGATAACAAAAACTTTGGAACAGATCTGAATGTTCCTACGTTATGACCAGAACTGCCCAGAAATCAAAGAACACAATACACATTACAGAACTAGTTCGCAATAATATCTCTGTTTGAAACCCCTAAAATTTTGTTAGTATGTAGTGATCCAGTTTTTGTAAGAAAATAGTTCTAATATACATATGAGATGCATTTGGCGTATTTTTTTAAAGCTTGTTTAAAAAAAATCTTTAAAAATTGCAAGATCTATAATTGGCATGCTTTTACGTATCCATAAGCTAGGTAACAAAACAAATCTTGTAACCAGGTATGTACCAACATGCGTTTGTATGTTACTACTAACAACGTAACTAAAACTAATTAAAATATGTTGTTCCCCCACTTTTTCGGGCATTCCGGAGTGCCTGTACATTCTTATATTTATAACTATTCTTATTCTTATTACTTGTTATGAAATAGCAGTAAATCTGTTTAATATGCGGTACATCTCAAATAAAAATTTGCATAATGCTCTTTGTTATTTGCTTCACCCAAACTCAAATTATTTATTCTTTCGAATTTACTTTAATGACTTAGGTTAGGCAACACAGAGCATGGTTGCGGTTTCTTAAAAGCGGAATTTATAAAGTACTTGGTGGATCTGCCTTATGAGAAAACCCTACACTTGTGTTTAAACTTTAAGAAGCTTCATTAAAATCTAACATCGTTACATACAAGCCGAAGTTATCATTTCTGCAGCCAAAGAATGACACAAGTTTAAAATCATGCAAATTTCAGTTTTGAAATATTTAAAAATGTTTCCTCTTTCTGTGTCAGTTAAATTCAAAAAGTACTTCCATTTATTGGGGACTATTTTGTGGCAGTCGTTTCAGAGCCCAGGCAGACGTGGTTAAGGAAGAGACGAATTAATAATAATAATAAGGAAGAGGTGCATGGAAGCCTTTGATTCCACAAATTATAACTTCTTTTTAAGGAAATATCCATTCCTCGAAAATTTATTTTTAAAAAATTTTATTTTTTCTCAATTGTGAAAATTATTTCTCACTCGCTTATTAGTGCCTGAAGATGACAGTCTGTTAGATGTCGAAAGCTTGCATATAATTTAGCTTGTTTAATAAAGTTAACCACGTAAGCCAAAGAATGGAATCTATTAAGAGACGAATTATTAAATTCACGCGGGAATTCCTCGTCAGCTTGTTGTAGAACAGCCGTAATTTCTTCAGATAAGCGACGCTTAAAAAATTAAGAGTAACTCATTCCACCATTCCAATTCCTCAGGAGTGTAAAAAGAATGGTAAACATTAGGATTTTTTATCAAGCTCATGCAATTACAGTTAAAACGTGTTGATACAAAGATGCAAAACGCGGAATGCTATTTGTTGAGAATAAGAGATATTGTTTTGAAGTTTCCCTTTCGTATCAACAACCGCGCGTACAAACCACGAGGATTTACATGCAGCATTGCGGGTTCTTACCAGCAATACCATATTAACACTCATCAACATGTTCGAGCCGTTTCACCCACAAATTTTAAAATAACCCTTTACAGTAAATATTAGTAAGAATAGTAAAAACATTTATAGATGAAATATGCAAAGAAATTGATTCCTAAAATGAATGAATTCTTTATACTGCAACATCATTAATTTAATATTGAGCTACTGCTCGCTGCCGTACACAAACCAAGTACCCAGGCAAGCCTATTTTTGCTGATAAAATTGAAAAGCTTCGAAAGCAAACGGAATACTTGCCAATGAAATCCCAACAATGAGACAGTAAAACCCTAAAGCTACATGCTCAAACGTAAATCGCTTTATTTCCGAAGTCGTACACTCTTCAGTGATTCTGATGATCTTGTATCCCAAACTGCCTCTTAAACTTTTAGATCTTCTAACTTTTTTCATCCAACGAATCCCCACTGTTCGCCTAATTTGCATCGCTTCGGACATCCAACTGTCAAAGTGTCCGGTATTTTGAAGCCAGGCTGTGTTTGTTGAAATTGATTCTGTAAGTTCAGAATACTTTCTCAACACCAGGTAAAGAGGTGTATAAAATAATGCAGATCTTGATACTTTAATTGGTAGGAAGTTAGTATACAAGGTTGCATTTTGTCCTAAATCTATTAAACCGAATTGGGTATAGTTTATTATAACAATTTTTTCCCCAGCAACGGCTTCCATCATTGCCTGAGTCATTTGTTTACTTTTAACAGCTTCCAATCTTTTTCGAATCCTCAGGAATGTTGGATTGGTCGTGTTTTGTATGAATAGATCGCTTGCCGAACCAGGGAAACTCACGAATCTAACAGTATAGTCCGTCATGGTTGCCAATTCCTCGAGAGTTTCGGGTACTTGCTCAAAATCCGGGTATGTTAGAAAGCTCATTAAATTACTATTGAAACAAGTCGAAATGATGATAGAGTAAAACAAAAAGATAACTGTGAATGTGCTCACGCCTTTTGGAGCATCTATGGATTGCTGGAGCATCACACACAAAGGGATGTTTATAGCAAAATATAATGTCATCGATGAGGATGTCTCGTGGGTTTTCATTTGGCATAACCTTAATTTACAACCGATTAGCACCGCAAAAATAATGCAAGAAAGGATGATGTAAATCCAAACCCTCCAAGTGAATACCAAGATTATCCCGTACCATTTGATACTCACGGATGGTAACGACACGAAAAATCCAACTGGCCCTGCGTTAATCATCGGTGTGTTGTCCACGTATTGATAGCGTTCGTAAGTTAGCGAAAGAAAATTTGCCACATCCGCTTTCTTGTCAACCAAAGCACAAACGAATCCATTCCAACTTCCATTTGCATTCTTGCCATGATTTTGGTATCCTTTGAAACCGAATTCAAACGATGAATTATATTTTGCAGCCATGACTTTTGCAAGGTTGTAGGAGAATCCAACTGTTGAACCTTTCGTATCTTTTAACATATGTGTCTTGAAGGGGTAGGATCGATAAGTCAGTTTTCTGTTCCAAAGGATATCGAATCTTGAATTTACCTCTTTCGTGTACTTTTCTATGGTGAAAAATTGCATTTCCGACTGGAAATGTTTTTCATACATGATTGCAAGTGGGTAATTATCTGGTGTAAGCGGGATACCCGTCTTGTATTTAAGTTGTCGGATACCCTCTTCAGCAAAAGCTCTGCAAATGTGTTTCTCACTTCCAATAAAAATCAGATGAGTTTGCTGAGGATGCATGTTGAAAGGGAATTGGATAAAACTCCGTACTTGGTATGTTCTGGTATCCGTTGACAAATGGTTCAGAACGTAGTTATTGTTGAGAAGTATGGAAACCTTTTCACAATTGGGGGGAATGTTTTAAAGCGCTAAAAATTGTTAAAATTGCGGCTCCATTTTTATCTCTCTTGCTTGCAGCTTCCACGGTTGGAGGAACCAATGAAGTTTCTGAGATTATTAGTTTCACTGCTATTGGATTTTCATAGAAATCCGCAAACATTATTCCGTATTCGTCTCCAACTAGCTTTAGAGTGCAAACACCATTACCTTGAATTTTTTGAAAGTCGGAGTCTGGCCAGATATTTCCGGAAATCACAGTAGAAAGGGTTGGAGTAAGATTGCTTGAATGAGCTAAACCCCATTGAATTTCCGAGTAACTGATGATTAGTAACATAAGAACGACAATTGATTTATTTATTAGCATTGTTTTGTTACTTAGCATTGTTTTTGGAAACACGTCACAGATAATATGACAAATTTTGACAAATTGGCGCTCTCGTCATATGAAGAAATGATAGAAGGGTTACATATTAGAGTACAAGTTACCCTTTACGGGTTGAATGGGTTAATTAATACCAGATTTTAAGTAGATAAAGTTGATTTTAATTAGAATTAAATGAAAATAGTCACAAGTTCGTCTTGCAAAAGGCTCAAATTTTTACTCCACTAATTGTGCGTTGTAAAACGAGAATATAAATGTATAATAACTAACTGACAAATTTTCTGCTCCCTGAATAATGTTTATATATTTTTTTAGTATTCTGAATCAGTAATGACAACTTTCAACAGTCAGCAGTGACAATATATGTGTATCGTGGACTAAATTTTCTATAAAGTACCATTTTCATTCCATAACCTATGGTTTTTAAATGGGTTCGCAAATGAAAATGATGTTTTTAGAATTTAGCTAACGCTTTATTAAGTTGCTAGCTATAATGAATATAGTAAGTGAATTTTGCTTTGGACTACACAGAAGCTTTCCTTTTGAATATGTTGATTGAAACTGTATTTTAGGAGCTTAAAAACTTCCTTCAAACATATTGTCTTTTTACAAGTATAGACATACGGACTAATTTCTTTTGGGACAAGAAAATCCTTTTATAGCACAATGTTGCACGTGTCCAGATAATTGACAAATAATGTTACCTTAAATTTGTATCACAAAATTGATAAATGATGTCAATCCACTCAAGAATGCAAGATGCGCTAAAATTAAAGAACGCCGTCTGATTAGCTGGTTTAAATCCTTGAAGACATTTTAATCACTCTGCACTAATTTACTCCGATATTAAATATTAAGCTAATTATTACTCTTTCGTCTATTCACTATCTAAGCTGAACGTCTCCAAGTCACAGTTGAAAATAACTGTTTTATAATGGTACAGGGTACTCCTCTCTTCGTCCCTAGCAGTGCTCGGAACGGGTACGCACTATCGGTACCCGTATCCGTACCCGAAGTTAGGGTATGGCAGTATCTGGTAATTATCTTTACCCATACCAGAGTATCGGGATACACATTTTTCATACACGTACCCGCAGTGTAATCTTAACCATGTATCTGCACCCCCTATCTTGCATATGCATTTATTGTGAGGATAGGAGTAAGTACGTACTCACGAGTATTTTGCGAGTGATTAGATCCGAAACTACGAAATTAAATTGTTGTTTCAATTGTTAAGACTTATTATTATTTTTCCCAATATGTTCAAATGGGATTTGGTCCTTCGTAGCTCACTGTTTGCAGAAGTGGCTACTTTTAGGGAATCACTTCAATTTTAAGTGTATTTATACTTTCGGAAACACAATGCCAGAAGTCAGAAACTTGACCCTTGTAGAGTTGAAATCCGGCTTTTGAAACCCCGTTATAACTTGTATCAGTCACGTTACATTACGTAATTACGGTTAAATCCGAGAAAATTTTATTACCTTCATTCTAAGTAAATATTTATATGTTTCTAGTTTCTACACATCCATTCTATACCTGAGAGCCAGTACCAAGTATCTTTCTTTGTTTTCATGGAGTAAGCATTGCTGGGCTCTCCACTTGTTAACTCTAACGCTTTTCTGACTAACCCTAGTTTTGTATTATTACCTTACTAAACTTCACCTTTGCATTCCCCATTTAAAGTTCACTGAAGTGCATATTAGTTTATTGCTAGTAATTAGTCCAAAATACATAAGATAACTGCAGTACATATAAGCTTATTGCTACCACTTAGTCCAGAATGCAACCGATCCAATGATGTACGCCACCCTATATTTGTATCACAAAACTGATAAATGCTGTCAATCAACTTAAGTATGTGAGATCCACTAAAATTGTAGTACACCGTCTGATAAGCTGGTTCAGATCCCTGAAGACATTTTAATCACTATACTAATTTACTCCGACATTGAATATTAAGCTATTTATTGCCGTTTCGTCTATTGACTATCTACGGTGAACGACTCCAAGTCACAGTTGAAAATAACTGTTTTATGATGGTACCGGGTAACCCTCTCTTCATCCCTAGCAGTGCTCGGAACGGGTACGCACAATCGGCACCCGTATCCGTACCCGAAGTTAGGGAATGGCATTATCTGGTAATTATCATGACCCATACCAGAGTATCGGGGTACTTATTTTTCATACCGCAGTGTAATCTTAACCATGTATCTGCACCCCCTATCTTGCATATGCATTTATTGGGAGGATCGGAGTATGTATGTACTAAGTGTGTAGCAGCTGCGTACAAATTGCATTGAATTATGTAACTTTAAAACTATAAGATCAAATTTGACTCGCTATTATTTTGCCCAAAAAATCAGTGCATTTGGGGCACTTTAAACAAAAATTTGCAATGGGACATGCTAGATATCTTATTTATTTATAATCAAAACATTATAGTGTAATATAAAATAATTGCTACATATGTTTATGGTAACACAAAATTTTGTTCAGGTTTGCGCAGCAACTTTGGATTGTTGCAGTAATGCGCAGAACAAAATGCGTCTAGCACAATACAATACCATCATTGGGGATGTTTGATGGGGTCTTATTGGACTGATCAATAAACTTTCTATTATATTATTATATTAAAGCTTTGAAAACAGATTATATGGAACCTTGGACTATACTTAATACTCTAAAGCTGCACAAATTAACCTTAATTAAGTTCTTGTCTTATCAAGCTTTCACAACTTCTCTAATAAACGCCTTACATATTTCAAAACGTTAATTGACTTTAGCGTGTTGCTTATAATGAATGTTGTTGCTTTTGGAGTAGAAGCGTGTCCGCTGAAAGAGCCATATATTAATAATTGCTGCGTTATCCTCTCGTGTCACGTTTTGATTAGTAACAACGATATAGCAATATAATGTGATTCAAATAAAGGTGGTTTGTGGGTCAATCACTTAAATATATATAAAGCATGATGAATTACTATAATATGTATTAAAACGCATGATAAATACGATAATTTTATACGCCACAAGTAATGCAAGGAAATCATTTTGATGATGATTCTATTCTACAGGTAAAGTTGTGTGTCGTCTGTGAGACCACGAATGCTAGTAATCTGTTTGCCCATGTCACACTGACTGATGACAACGACGTGAAAAATACAGCTGGTCTAGGAACAATAATTGCATGGTGAGTGTAGTCCACCAATGGGTTGCGTTTGTAAGTCTATGTTAAATAGTTTCATATATTCGCTCTCGAGTCAACTACACCAACAAATCCATTTCAGCTTCCGTTTTTCAAATGGTTATGTTTCGGCATTTCTATATACCTATACCGTTTAATTATGTGCTTCAAAATGCCCAGAACTTATTTATTTTCCCGTTAGCAATATTTACTTATTGTGTTTACAGACTCAACTTGACTAATGTTTTCGGAGGTATTTCCCGTATTTTATTATTCGAGTAGAAGACTAGAACGTACATATTTCATAGCTATCATTTACTTGAAAGTGTTGCTTGTAAGTAATGTCGTGGATTTAGGTTATAATATTTTTGGAGGAGTAAAATATGATTTGATTTGTATTACCTTCACGAAAACTTTATACACTTTTAGGAATGCAATTAGCATAAAGTAATGTACATTCTGCATTGTCCCAGTTGATATTACATTGGTCATATTAAATACGGCTTCGACAAGCCAAAAATAATACAACGTAAAAACAATACAAATAAAAATATTCATTCCTACGGGTAATACTGTGTATAATATGCGAGACTATGAGTGGTAACAATCTACACTTTTTTGTGTAATGATGCCAATCCTGATCCACATTTTATGAAACTGGTCTGGTCCAAACACGGTGCCCGGAAGTCCTGATTTGTCCCGGGCCACGTGATGAACTTGCATTTAGTCTTGATTTCCCAGTAACTGACAAAAATATCACTTTGCTGCATTTCTGACAGTGAATAAAATGTGTAAGTGCTTACTTTGAAAAAGTAACAGGGTGAGTATAATAGTACAGAGTGAGTACCCTGTTCCCGTGGCCTTATGAGATAGGTAATACAAAGAATGGAATCAGGGTAGCAGTTCACGTCAAAATACATTGTAGTAGGTTCAAATATGTATGTCCAGCAGAAAGTCCATAATTGAGGTTGAACAGCCACATGCGACCAGGATAACACATTACCCGATGGGACCCAGCAAAATTATTTAAGATCCTAAGGTGATATGGAAGGCTTTACTAAGTTATTATTTGGGTTTATAACCCCGTATTTCGAAAATTGCCCAAGGGAACCTTTTTGTACTCGTCACGGGACATCATTTAGGCTCAGACATTCTGCGAGTTACACATGCCTGATTAAGAGTAATTAAATAATGTTTTATTCCGTTTAATTTTGAATTCATTACCAAAAATTGTATTTTAACACGTGTCATGGGATTTCGTTAATTTCAATTGATTTCGCTGTAGCAATAAAATAGTCATACGTTTGACGTTTTACACTATTACTATAGATAATGCTGTAATTACCCAGAAAAAAAGGTATAAATTATTTATTGAATTAATTAGTAATTGGTATTCGTGCAGACGCGCTGATACACTTTGTGCTGCGTTAGGAGAGATAGGAATGCTACGTTTTGACTCGTTATGGGTGTATACTAGTCAAGAGAAACGACGTTGTTTCCGTTCGGATCGGTAAGATCATGTCATTGCGTTATAATGAGGTCAAAAAGTGACCAAAGATTTTAAATTGAGACAAGCTTTGAATCGTTGGCTTGGCATGATGCAATTGTTTTGCTTATGAAACTGTTTTACCGTTAATATAACTGCATACTTGCCCAAAGTGCTTTGTCATTTTGTTTTTGTCCTAAAAAGAAGTTGTAAAACAAATATTTAACTTAAGCTTATTTTTCAAAATAACATTCTGAAATTAACATTGTATAAAATATTTTGCTAGTGATGTCAATGGTCTGGTATATATTATTAAGGTCAGGATGAGGTCACTCCATTTGAGTAACATTCCAAACTTGATCAATTATTATTCGTGCTAAAAATGTAATTAATTGGATGAAAGCAATTAATAAAAGTCTCAAAAGTAATCCACGCAATGATTGAATAACATAACCCGAAGGCTGATTATTTATTCAAAATGAAACTGAAAACGAAATGATAATTACTTCAACAATAACTTCAGAAACTTAAAAATAGAACAAAGGGGAATCTCAGAGGATTCTAAAAATCAAACAGAAAGGAATAACTCTCAGTCTAAGACTGAAGTTCGCAAATAAGATTTGCACACACTTTAACACTGTCGTGTGTGATTCATACATCATTACATCATTTCATGAGATGAGACGCGTCCAAAGTGGAACGTGAGAAGTCCCTCGTCAGGGATTCTTTACTCTGCTCTAGACGAAGCTAGAGCTGACCTTTAACACTAATAACAATTTTATTACATGACTAAAATCACTTCTTACAACTACACTTCTTACAACTATGTATTTATACCTTACATCCCGGGGTCCGGGAAAAACATTTTGTCCTCAAAATGTGAACAATTTTATCATGATTAAAATATGAATGACCAAAATTAAGTCAAAATGATACCATAATAAGTACTTGTAAGTACAAACCTGAAAATGATAGAATAGATAGTTACAGCAAGAGGAAAGAGAGACAAAAGATTGGGTTTGTATTTTTCATCTATACTTACACTTGATAATTTACAAGGAAGGCATTATCAAGTTGGCTGCACGACTGAAAGCCACTTAAAACTATGACAATTTGTTTAATTCCATAATTTTAAGCACTAAATACACTAACTAAAATATTTTTAACACCACACTTTTATATACACACGGCGCTTTATTGATGAAAGTCAATAAGCACCGGGGAAGGTAACAACGGGAGCAGGACGCTGGGCGTTGTTATTATCTTCAGGAGTTGACACGAAGACGGCCTGCTGGAGGTGTCCGTGTTGACGCGAAGAAGTGCGGCGATAACGGTAACAACCGTAAATGATTAAAAGTAAACCAAAAATAGTAAAGAAAACAATACCAGTTATGGAGAAAATTCTGAATTCCAAATTATAATCACCGGTGCCGAGGCCAACTTCAAGTTGAGGGGTTGGAATGACGGCAGGGATGACTGGAAGTTTCAAAGACTGCTCTTGTGCAGTCGGAGGGGCTGGTGTAGCTTTGGTGGACTTTACAACGTCTTCAAGGTTGAAAGTTTTAGGGTCGGCAATCATCATTAGTTGGAGTAGCTTGAAATCTTGTATGGCTTGTTCCATGGGAGACAAGGTCACGTTAGGGCTGAAATTAACACTTTCACTCGCACTAGTAACATCTTCTTTGAGAAGTTGATGTGGAGAAAGATTTTGATTGAAGGTATTAAAAGGTTAAGGCACAAAATCAAGCACTTTAGAAATTACGGGAGGAGCAAGCACAAAACCGGCTCCAAGAGCCATCACTTTTAATGCATTAGCACGCTTTTTCTTATTTATGTCAGTGAGAAAAGGATTAGGGGCAACTTTAGAATGAAGTGTGTTAATACTTACTGACCTTTGGGGAGGAATTACCAACTTTTGGTTGGAAAGAGCCTGTTGTTTGTTCATTTTGGAGAGACTGAATCCATGTGTGAGGGATGGTAAGCTGTTCCATCCTCCGGGCGGGGGTAGTAAGGCCGCTCCGCCGGAGCAGATGAGGAAGAAAACACAGAGCGTGGTGAACTTTGTGGAGAGGCCACAAATTCTCCTCGGTCGTTTAGCAGGAACTGTGGAGACATATGTGACCGAGTCGTCGGAGGAGTCCCCGGAAGGTGGGACGATGATTCCAGGTGATGAGGCGGATTCTCCGAAGAGAGCGGAGGCCGGCTCATCGTGCTCGTCGTGGAAAAAACTGTCGTGGACGGAAGTCCCGAACGGAGCACTTCGAAGGAGGGAAGGCGATATGCAGGAGCCTCGTTCCGCACGCGAATTGGATCGCTTTGAGCGGGTCGGATTAATGACAGGTTTTTGAACTGACACTGGGGGTGAGTCACTTTTGGGGTGGAAAAATCTTGGCACGCCGGATGTACCGGGTTGGGGTGAATCTCTGGCGGAACTACTAAAAACTGAGCTCGCGAGTGACTCGGAGCTGACATTTGAATAGGCGGGCGACTGTGGCAATGATATTTCGCATTTTTTAGAGGACTCGAGGTAGGGAGCAATTTCCGTTGTTTCGGAACTGCTTTTAGATGCTCGAGTGTTGACTGGGTAAAAACTTCTATGTGGATTTGAGGGTCCACTAAAATCACTGGAGTGGACAGAACGAATTCCGCTGGGGAATCCCTCATTTGATGTAACAATTGTTTCCATGTTATAGCCTGGCGGTATGCTGCCGCACAATAAGCACCTCTCAATTGATCTATGAGCAAGGGCACAGCACTGGGTAACACAAGTCCCAGGGCGACGTGACGAAAAATTCTGGAGTAAATGGGAACTGAACAATCCGTTGCAGCAATGACTTGTCCAGTTGCATCCGAAAACTGAAGGGGAAATTTTTTTACAATACACTCGGCCACCGGACAATAAACTGGGATATTGGATGGAGTAGGGAGTGTAACCGAAGCTAACTGCGACCAAGGGTTCTCTCCTAATTTGAATATTGGCCGGACTCCCAGCGTAGTCATAGGAGTCAGTTGGCCTTGGAGAGTCGGATATTGCGGGGGTGCTGGAATGTTGGGGGATGAAGAATTCATTACGATGCATGTGTAAAATGACACAGTGGGGCAACTAAAGTAATTATGACAAAAATTATACACGTTTATCTTTATCAATCAATCGCTGAGATTTTCGCACCGGAAGTGGGAGTTTAGATGGAGACGAAGCTTTGGATAAAACTGGAACACGAGTCGAACTTTCAGAAGATGATGATGGAGTGGAAATGTCAGGAGAGTCGGAGGAGTGAAAATGACTGAGCCAAGAGTTAAACTCATCTTGGTCATCACTTGTGTATACATACTCAGGGTGTATTATACCATTACCTAAATCTAAACTTATAAGCTTGAGCTGTGAAAGATGACACCGGACATTAGGTCGCAACCTTTGAGAAGGGAATGTTATAACTAGCTCAGCATTATTGTTCTTATCTATGCTTACAATTGTATAGGGGCCTATCCACCTACAGAGTAATTTATCGGAAAGACCAACTTTACGCTGTGGTAAGTAAAATCTAACGTGGGAACCAACTTTATATTCAAAGGGTCTGTATTGCGCATCAAATTTTTCCTTGGCCTGAATTTGAGCTTTGCGAATTAATTGAGCAATTAGCTGATGCATAATTTTTACTTGATTCGGACTCAATTGAGTAATACTTAAAAGGGAATTAGGGATTGAATTTAGCATGGGAGCTGGAGGCTGGCGCCCGAAAAAATGCTTGGAAAGGGGAAATTTTTGTAACCGAATGCTAACTGGTATTGTAAGCAGCAATTACATATGGAACATATACGTCCCAATTATCTTGATTATCTGAAACAAACTTACTAAGCATTATTGCTAAAGTTTGGTTCACTCTTTCCACGGCTCCATGAGACCGGGGGTGAAAGGGCACACTAAAATTATGAGTAATGTTAAACTGTTGTGTTAACGTTTGCACAACTGCCGACTTAAATTCAGCGGCACCATCAGAAATTAATGTGGACATGCCTGGAAAAGTTAAAATAAATTGTTCGAGATGCATGGAACCATTCGCAGCATCTTTGACAGGAAGCAATGAAACATGAACCCATTTTGTAAACAAGTCTGTTAAAACTAGCACATATTTATTACCTCTAGGAGTTTCTTTAAAGGGGCCTAATGAATCCATCGCGTAAGTACTAGCGGGGATTTTTATAGGAATTATTTTAAGACTGTCCATCCGTAGACGAGTCTGATGTTGGCGACTTTGGCACTCGGGGCATTGTGAGCAATGCTTGAAAGTGTCCGCGGTCATGGATCGCCACCAATAATAGGGACGGGTCCTTGCCAAACATCTACGAAAACTGAGATGACCTGCTAAGGGATGATTATGAGCATTATGTAATAATGTGGGAATCAAGGCCGTAGGAACTAAAAGTAAATTAGGTTGCCTAGGATTAAACTGAATAAAATACACACCATCACTGTTGGAAGTAACTTTTGAGCGCTTTTTTGTTAATAATCTCTGCAAAACAGGATCAATTGCTTGAGCATGTTTTAAGTCGTCAGGATTAATTAAAGGATCAAAAGGAGTAATGAGAGAAGCTTGAAAACCTGGTAAAATTAAATCATCTTCAGATTGTGTATCACCAGACAGGGCATGCGGACAACGGGAGACGCCATCCACATTCCTGTGGAGAGAGCCTTTCTTATAACGTATGACATATCTATACTCCTGTAATATTATAGACATTTTCGTAAGTCTAGCAGTAGGGTCACGCTGACATTTTAAAAAGTATAATGCATGATGGTCAGTTACAATAGTAAAAGGCTTTAAAAATAAAAATTCACGCAACTTTTTTGTGGAAAATACAACAGCAAGGCACTCTTTCTCAGTGACACTCCAATTCTTCTCCGTAGGAGTGAGTGCACGAGAGACATAATAAACGGGATGCTCTCCATCCTCAAACTGTTGGTGGAGAATCCCTGCAATTGCAAGGTTGCTCGCATCCGTGTACAATAAACATGGAAGATTCTCATCATAATGTCTCAATATAGGAGCTTTACACACTGCCTGTTTGAGATTTTCAAAAGACTCATCACAATCTTTGGACCAATGGTACAAAGAATGCTTTTTGAGTAAGCTCTGCAATGGAGCTGCAATCTGAGCAAAGCCTAAAATAAATCTACGTTAATAACCTATAGTACCCAAAAATTTTCTAAGTGTATCTAAATTATTGGGTTTCGGCTGGCGCATTATAGCAGCCACTTTTGCCGGTTCCGTAGTTAATCCTTGTTGGGTCAAATAAAATCCAAAAATAATATGCTCTTGCATAGCAAAGTTACATTTTCATGAGCTAAGCCGGAAATTAACTCGGGATAATGCCTGAAAAACTAATTCAAGGGCGACTAAATGAGAAGGAAAATCACGACTGTAGGGAATTATATCATCTATATATGATACATCATGTGTATAGCGTAAGCGTCCCAAAGTTGCTATAGCTAATTTTTGGAAATAGGCCGGAGCATTTTTGAGACCGAAACAAACGCGGAGGTACATATAAATACCAAACTCTGTAATAATAGCGCATAAATGTCTATCATCAGGATGAATCAGAGCCTGATAATAGCCGCTAAATAAATCCAAGGGGGAAAAATACTTTGCATGTCGGAGCTGAAAAAGTAAATCATCAATGCGGGGTAGAGGAAATAACTCATCTTTAGTGATTTTGTTTAACTTGGTAAAATCACACACTAATCGCCATTTATTTAATTTTTGTTGAACTAAAAACACTGGGGTTGAATAATTGGAAGACTCACACGGGACTATAATATTAGCCTGTATGAATTTGTCAAGTTCACCTTTTAATATTTCACGTTCAAGGGGACTTAGTCTATACGGTTTGGACTGAACCGGAACATCCGAGTTCAACTGTATACGCATAGGAGGGAGAATGCAAGCCTGTAAATCATTAATGCTCCATGCAAAAAGATAAGAATACCGATTTAAAAGTTGAATAATAGCATGACGCTGGTCTGGGGTAAGTTGAGAATTAATATTGATAACTGAAAGTTGTTCAGTAGTCAATGGTTTAATTTCAGAGGGAATAACTGGGACAGAAGAGAGGGCTTGAACAAACTCATACCGTTGTGAGTAACCTAAAATTGTGCCTGCAACAATACGTTGAGGAGAGCGAGACACATTGGAAGCCAATAAAACATTTTTACTATGGTTGATGACAGGAGGAAAAATAACTTGAAGTTGTTTTTCTACTGTAGGGTTGGGAATGAACGCACATGAATGAGTGGAATTCATATCTGTGGTTGAAATGTACATTTGACGTCGAGGGGGAAGGTTAATTGTAAACAAGGACTTTACTGGTAAGGAGCATCCACATTCCGCGGAGCACACTTCATTGTATGCATGACTACGAAGATAATGGGTCACTTGTGAATTATACATAACACTACGACTAACATCGACAACCAATGTTTATTGTTTAAGGAATGCACACCCTAAAATTAATGGGAGGGTGAGAGTATCTAACACATGAGCTGTACTCTTGTAATTAATATTATCTAACCTAAAGCACAAAGTTACTACACTGGAAGTTTTAAGTTTGGTTTTGTCAGCTGTCATAATATGACAGGGAGGGCCTGGTAAAATTTTACACTCAGCTGGCACTGCACTTCGTAAAATTAATGTATGTGTAGCACCAGTATCAACCAAAGCATCAATTGTCACTGAGGTAAAATAACACATGATGCAGGGGCAATGTGTAGCACTTAAAACATTTACAGAGGGTAAGTAATCTGTGGGTATGACTGTAGAGTGGGATTTGCTTGGACTTGCTGGGGAACTGCAGCCTGTTGAGGAGGCGCAAAAGCAAGTTCCACTCTTTGAACATTCTGGCGATTGTTGGGATTGTAATTTTTGTTGCGGCGGAAATTTTTGTTTTGGTAATTCCGTTGACCATTGTTGCGGTTCTGGAATTGTTGTCGATTTTGATTTTTTTGGGGACCCTGGTTCTGATTGTTGGGTCCCCTCTGCCCATTTCCCGACCGGCAGTCGCGAGCAAAATGACCAAATTTGTTGCAATTATAGCATTGGAGCCCACGAGCAGGGTTGGGATTATTATTATTACCATTATTTTGATTATTATTGTTACGAGGAGCACCATTATTATTATTTCTGCCACCGCCTCGTCCGCGACGACTATTATTACGTTGCGCAGGTGGGTTACCATTTAATGCGTTAACTTGAGCATGTGGGGCATCAGATGTAGTTAAATTTTTGATTTGTTCTTCCAAAGCTAATAATTTAGCAGTAGTATCGGGCATGGGAGTAGCTTCTTGTTGAAATTCACGATGCTCGCAAAATCTAACAAGGGCTGCGATACTAGTATAACGCAAGCCGCTAGTAGCTTGGGCGTATTTTGGGAGTAATCCCGAAATGCCCCAAGCCACTCTATCAGCGACGGGCATATTTGCATCATATCGGGAACAAAGTGTATCCATAGCATACAAAAATTTTGCACATGACTCTTTTTCTACCTGAACTTTTGACTTAAGTTGGTGTAAATAAACTTGACGGCTTTTACCGTATCTCTCTCGAAGAGCTGTATACATAGTGGGAATATCTACTACAGTGGAACCTGTATGTCTAATTTCACCCTGTAGCCAAAGAAATGGATCAGGCAATAATAAATTGGGGAGATTATTTTGTAACTCCGCCCAATCCCATTTAAGTAATCCAATAATCCGCTCCAAATCCATAATAAAATCAAAAACATCATGATTTGCCGGATCAAATTGATTTGTTTTCTTAAAATTAAGAAACGAGTTCGCTGGAGGGGTTTGAATGACGATAGTGGGGGGATTCGTCGTCATTTTGTTGGTGTGATAATAAACTGTTGAAAAATAACCACTAGGTTCTTGAAATAAATCACATAAATTTATTACCGGAGGTGGGATCTTAAATTTACGAGAAGCACGTTTTGCATTTTTCTGCGAAGCACTTTGAGTAAAACTAGCACTAGGAGTAGGTTTAGTAGTTTTGGTTTTAAGGGGTGGAATTAATGGAACAGTTGTAGTAGTTGGAGGAGTCTGAGCTGTGCTACTTGAAACTGTAGTTATAGGTTGGCGCTTACGAGCAGCCTTTAAAACCTTAGCTAATTGATCTTTATCTAAAATGTCAGGGTTAGAATTTGAACAAATTGAACGACCTTGAGGTGGAGGTGAAATTGATGACTGAGATGCAAGGGGTTTCTTTGGAGGCTGTTTTGAGCCAGACATAAAAAACCATAATTATTTACGTACCTTTTTCCAGTAAAACATCAGTAAGTCTTGATATGACCAAAATAATAAATCACTTAAACACTTGGACAGGAAAATCACTCTGTCAACACAACACACACAGGAAAATCTTCTGTGGAAAACTCGAAAGCAGGAAAAGGTCTGCAAAAATCCAGTAAGGCAGGTAAATCCTCTGCAAAATCTTGTATGGGCAGGCAAATCCTCTGCAAACAATGACTCGATCCTCGGAACCTCCGTGGGCCAGGAGAGTAGAATCGGGGGTAGTCCAAGACAGCAGATTTCGCCGCTTGGTCCACCTGACTTCAGTAGTTGCAAGCTACAAGTCCTAAAAAAATTCTCGAGACGGGAATAAAATCAACCGTTAGACAAACCTCATGTTAAAATTCAATCTCAAATGAATGCCAAAATCTCAAACTTTTTTCTTAATTATTGCGCTTTTAACCCGGGGAGTCTAATCTGAGAGCTATTCGGGTGACTTATTCACGGGCAGACTGGTGAAAAGTCTTTGACATGGGCCACCATATTAAGGTCAGGATGAGGTCACTCCATTTGAGTAACATTCCAAACTTGATCAATTATTATTCGTGCTAAAAATGTAATTAATTGGATGAAAGCAATTAATAAAAGTCTCAAAAGTAATCCACGCAATGATTGAATAACATAACCCGAAGGCTGATTATTTATTCAAAATGAAACTGAAAACGAAATGATAATTACTTCAACAATAACTTCAGAAACTTAAAAATAGAACAAAGGGGAATCTCAGAGGATTCTAAAAATCAAACAGAAAGGAATAACTCTCAGTCTAAGACTGAAGTTCGCAAATAAGATTTGCACACACTTTAACACTGTCGTGTGTGATTCATACATCATTACATCATTTCATGAGATGAGACGCGTCCAAAGTGGAACGTGAGAAGTCCCTCGTCAGGGATTCTTTACTCTGCTCTAGACGAAGCTAGAGCTGACCTTTAACACTAATAACAATTTTATTACATGACTAAAATCACTTCTTACAACTACACTTCTTACAACTATGTATTTATACCTTACAATATGTAGCTCCTCACGGGTCGAGTAGTTATCCATACCGTACTCGTACTTGGAACCGTACTCGAATTTTCGGCCCAAATTCCCCCTTGACCCGGACTTGTGTCTTCAAGTACGAGTAAAAAATCCTGTACTCGGAGGACGGTATTATATTTCATAATTTTTTACTGAACTTGGACCGTACTTACGAGTATAAAACGTTTATACCGACCGACCCGTACTTGAACTCGTACCCGAACCGTACTCGAGTATCAAGTACACCGTAACACATTTGTTTAGACGTTATTTTTGTTAAAGAGAGATTGAAATAGAAAACAAATAGTAGATTCAACTAACAAGAATTTGTAACTGTAACTTACGAACAGTGTTTGCAATGAAAATTTTCTCCAACGAGATTAAAATGCCGATGAAAAATAGATCAAGATTTAAATCTGCCAGTCATATCGACTGGATTCTCTTCAGTCATGTCAATCTCATTCTAACCTCCATTAATTCTGCCCTATTCTCCTGTTCCATTATATTTTACGGCGATAGGTAAATACTTACAATTAGTAACTACAGTATATAGTACTCAATTCGGAGCTGGAACAATAACTTACGCTGTAGGTGTAACGTTTCATGGTATTCGTAGTAATTTTGAATTTAACCGCTTTTCCTTTTTTGCTTCGGAATAACAACAACTTTTTTGTAATCAAGGAAATATGGATGTGGACTTTGTGCTGGAGGAAATTACTCGAGTATCAAATGTAAATCCAAGTACGGGTTCAAGTACTTTTGAATTTATGTCCCGAACTCGTACTCGTGCTTTGGTTTAAGTACTTTGAACCTACTCGTACTCGCTCTGATACTCGTTAGAAATATACTCAAGTTCGAGTACGAAAACGGATACTCGGCCGACTAGTACAAGTACCAATTTAAGTTGATACCGTACTCGCCCCGAACTCGTACTCGAAACTCGAGTATCTACTCGTACTCGTGAGGAGCTATGTCTGGTATTATGCAGATTTTAGGAATTTGTCCGGTCCTAGGCCTAGACCAAACCATGGTCCAGAAAACCATTGAGAACAATTAATTAATCGCATTTTATTCAACGAAATTCTCGTTTTAGCACCAGAAATAATATTATTCATTTTTCCATGAAATTTGGTTAAAGAATAAATTATTATTTATTTTACAAACTTTCAGGACCATGGTCCTTTAGGTCTGGTATGGTCCTGAAACTAGACCAATTGCATCTGACCTGGTCCAATACTTGGACCAGACTGTGCCAGACCAGTAACGAACCAATATAAATGGCCAGAACATTGACATTCATGGTTTTGTACATGTCCTATATATTGTCAGTGACATTATATCGTATAAAAATATGTATTTTCAGACGCAGTCAATTCTTGATTCAACGATTGTCTTTATACAAACGTTTTCCTTATAACCTTATAAAAACGACTGGGGTGTCACAATGGGGAGCGATGATTCTATGAATTTGAATTTAAAAATTAAACAAGTGTATAGTGTGCGTCAAAACACCTGCCGAAGGTCCTATCGGCCAAAGATTTACTTCATACGTATTATTATCATTATAACGTTGCGAAGTCTGGAATATTAGTCTCGTGATTAGCATTTAATTTTAGCTTTAAACTTAATGCACGGCGATGGTAATCATTGCTTAAGTTAGGAAAATTGAGGTTAATTGACAATGAGAGCAGCTAATTCGAAAGTTGTTGACGGATCTCAAAATGGATAGCATATTTGGAAAAGCAATGAACAAGTAATCCGATTAATCCTTCTCTGGGATTAGCGAAATTCCAAATTTTAACTTGGACAAGTTGAAATTTCGATAATCCAAGAAAAGTATCTACCTGAATAGTTTTTCACGCTCTTTCCTAATATGCTATCCGTTTGGAGATTTATCAACAACTTTGGAATCGGCTGCTGGCATTGTCAATTAACCTCAGTTTTCCTAACTTTAGTAATAATGTGTCTTTGGCTGATGTTTTGTCTCCCATTGCAAATCATCACCAATAAGTTTAATTTCAGTTGTTTAAATGTCGTGATCTCATATTCTGCATGTTTCACAGCGTCATTTCAAATTGACAAAGTATGCATTTTATTTGGAGAAATTTTTACACAAACGTTTGATACAACGTTAAATCCAGACAGGTAGAAAAGATTTGTGTCCAGATCATTCATTTGAATTTAAGCTGCTGTTTATCCGTAGACAATACTAAATCTCCGTTTACATTCCAATTCACTATGGTCAAAATTTGAAAACAAAAGGAAACTGCAAGAATTGTAAAACCATAAAATCATACAAGTCAACCCTTGTAGCAAACAAGCTCTCAAGTAAATAATTTAGTTTGTAGTTTGTGAGCTCCTGGATTCTGCATTGATTCTGAGGATCCTGTTCTCCAAAGTGTATTTCAAAGCCCCGATCTTCTTTTCTTTAACCAACGAATTCCAAATATTATCCTAATATGAAATGATTCCGAAAACCATTTATCAAAGTGTGTCGTATCTGGAAGCCAGGCAATGTTTGATGACATGGACTTCGTAAGGTTGGAATATTTTTCCAAAATTATGAAAACAGGTGTATCGTAGAATGTGGTGTTCGGTATTTTAAATGGAATAAAGTTTTCATACAAAGTTGAATTTTGGGTCAAATGCATTAAACCAAATGCCATGTAGTTTATTATAGCAACTTCTTTCCCAACGGTTTCCACCATTGCTTGAGTCATTTGTTTCCCTTCGACACGTTCCATTCGATTTCGGATCTTTACGTACGTTGGGTTGGTCGCGTATTGGAGGAATAGTTTACTTGCACCTCCCCGAAAATTGAGTTAGTATTTATTGTCAGAGTCCGTCATAGTTGGCAATTCTTGGGGGATCTCAGTCACTTGCTCAACATCGGGGTACGTTAGGAAGCTCATGAAATTACAGTTGAAAAATGCTACACTGATAGCGTAAAACAAAAATAAAACAGACATTTTCTGTATGCTCTTCGGAGGGTCCGTGGATTCCTACAGCAGTGCACACATCGGAATTTCCATAGCGAAATACAATGCCGTAGATGATCAAGTCTCCGAATGGGTTTTCATTTGGGGTATCTTTAATTTTCCATATGTTACATACGGCTTCTGTTTCCAGTTGAACAACATGTTGGAAGATTTAGATTATATGATAAAATTCCACTTACGTTACGTTACGTAAAAAAATTACGAAGCAGTATGAAGGACGAGGTACTGAAAGCCGTGTTGTTCCTCAAAACCAACAGATTTTAAATGGCATATGTTACGAAGTTCTGGGCTTTGAAATATTTGAATAATAATTCAGTGTTCTGATATTGTAGCAAAATTTGTTCATGACCGTTAAGTACCGTTTAACCGAGTTCATTTCAATTAAAACCCATTTTAGTCAATAATAAAATTTTTGAAACCCGAGAGCAAAAATGGAAAAACTGTGACAAAAACTTGTGTAAGGCAACCTATTTTCTAAGGCAAACCTTATTTTTCAGTTTTCCAAGTCTGACTCCATTACAATTGTTGTTGACAAGATATAACTAAATTGAGTATTTACAAGATAATCGCAAATGCTATTTTTTAATTACTTTTCTTTTACAAAAATAACTCTTAGCATGTTTTTACACTATACTCACAATCAGAATATTATTCTACAAGTTTCCTGAAACAAACGAAGTAGTTCAAATAATTGACAATATCAATTACCCTGCTGGAATATTCTCCCGTATTCCCCAAAGCAGGTTGACGGTTTATGATTTTAGAATCACTAGCACATGAAATATGCTCTAGTATCTAGCTAGTGGGTCTGTATTATTGAAGATTCCTATATATCGTAATGGGATTTATTTGATATACGTGACCATAGTCGTGTCTCAAATATCCAGACTGCGTATACAAAATACTTAGTATTACTTTATTGTTTTGTAATTTGATAAAAATCCATATTGGTATGTTTAGCCCGATCAATATTTCTATTTTCGAGTTTTTATGTTTTGTTAGATTGCAGGAGGTAACTTTGGAGTTGGAGTGGAAAACGTTCCAATTTTCAGACAGATTAATATTGCGGGGGATAGTTCGGAACGAATGAAAATATTATGGATAATAATTACGTGGAAGTTTTCATTAACCAATTATTAACAATTAATCCTAACCTTTCTGAGACAATTTAATTCCAATACATAGTGACCTGCTTGAAAGTCAATACTCATTGCTTGGAATTCCATTACTGTTTCTTGCTAGCAAAATGCTTGTAGAGGCGACCAATGTGAACAGAACTTGCAGCGCTGCAAGTAAATACTTTCAGAGGCGACGTTTTGCTTGCAGAACTGGCAATGTAAACGGGGCATAAAGGAAAACAACATTTGTCCATGCCTGTATTGCTTTTTCCAAGATTCCCTTCCATTCCATGTTTTCCAGAGTGCCCCAAAAGCGGCACTAATTTTTTTTGCATAAAAGAAAGCTTTAGTTAATTTTTATGTTCTCTAGGTTTTAACTTTAATACATTGCTTTAAATTCGATCTAAAAACCCTTTACGATGGGTATATTTTTCATTGATAAATGGTCGCTACAGAGTTATCAAAATTAACCTAAATTTCTGAATTTCGACCATATCGTTCACTTAAATGCTTTGAATCTTGTAATTTGGCCTAGGGGTCATGCTGCATGCAGGTTTTTTTCAAATGACGGTGGTGAGAGGGACATTTCTAATAAATTCAAATAATTATTATTAATAGATACTGAACTAAAATGTTGAAAGATATATTTCCCACTAGAACATAGATAAAGGTAAATCATAAACACGGATTTGGGTCAAAGTTGTTAAATATTCATGAATATTTGAGCTTTACGGCTCAGGACTCCATTCCGATTACAGATCCCTACATATTCTGTAATCTCGAACTCCTCTATTATGATTATACAAGTGTATAATTCATTGCTGACGAAATAAATTTTCCCTTATGTTTTATTCAGAAGCAATATAGATTATATGACAGCAGTAAATGACAGTAAAGAGTGGTAGAAATAAAAAACAATTAAGGACACTGAAATTGAAGAAATGTTGTTGCTGGGATGTTGCGTTGGTCAATTCTTAAATTCATAAATAAAGGAAACAGTTGCCATAACAATTCCAACAATAAGACACAAAAACCCTAAAAATACATGCTCTAAAGTAAATGGCTTAGTTTCCGAGCTCGTGAATTCTTCTGTGATTCAAATAATTTTGTCTCCCAAGCTGCCTTTTAAACTCGTAGTGTTATGGGGGAAGGGGTATTTGGGGAATGGGGCTCGCTGGCTGTGAGATGAGTACGGGATCAAATAATGTACTGTATGTGAGAGATGAGGCTAACGCTCATCTCTCCGTAGCTTGTTCTCATTCAAGAGTTAGCTTTATTATCTCGGATCTGATTCTTCCTCTCACACAAGTTCTCTCATTTATATATAATTATAGTAATGCAGAGTCAGCTTATTCTTACTTACATGATTACACAATATCCGATGGATCGTACCAAATACTATTTGATTATCATGCACATTACAAAGAGTGACTTCATGTCAGTGTCTCAATAGAGTTATGTCGTAACATTCCCCTCGGACAGTAAATGATGTCCGCATCATTTTAAATCATATAAACAAATAGTAGCAAGATCTTATACCATTTCAATTTGCACAGAATCATAAATATAATTACATACTAAATTTCTTATAAGTAATAATCAACAAATAATTTTAAACATGAATCATTCAATGCATATCTCTCCCTGTATTTAAAAAATTGTCGTCCCGACAAAACTATAAACAAGGGATCAAATTACATTGTGGTGATTGGGCAAAACTGTTGATGTGGCAAAAATTAAAATTAGGGTCGTTGTCAGCATTCCAGGTCGTGGACATAGGAGTTGAATAGGGAATTCATGAAATTCTTGAACTTCACACGGGGCTACCTCCTCAGCAATTTACGGGGTGAATCTCGGGCAATGATTCCAATGTCAGGAATTTTCATATGATGACACAATCTTGAATGCTCATTGGGATGATTCATCCTGGAGCTCTTGAATGTATGATGAAAATTTTTGCCAAAAGTTCGACTTACATTTACTGGACCTTTTCTGGCATAAGGGCGCTTCCAATTCTTACGTGACGAGATGACCTTTTTGGCTGCTTTACATGGATGGCTGCAATTTTTTCTGAGATGTGGACGTACCTTGGGTGTGACTTTTCTTAGTTTCTGGACCGACTTTGGCTGCTTCTGTAAAACTGAGTTGCATTGTCGCTTCGGCTGGACAATTTTCTTGGACGGTTCAATACGTGCATGAGTCGCATCTTCTGTGCTGGCACTCACAGTATTCGTTACGTCTGTAGATACTTCATCTGGTAATTCGGAGAGTCGGTTTTTTTCGCTAAAATCGTCACACAAAATGTCGTCAGCAATCCCAAAAGTATCGTAGTATTTTAAAAACCATTCACGTAAACCTTTGTAGTTAAGAGAGATGTTGCACTGAAAAACAATCTCATGATATTCACACAATATCTGGTCAAACTCGCTGAATCTGTCGAAATATGACTCTAAACTTTTAATTTTCTCAGGTTCACTGATATCGTTTTTCACAAAAGATTTTTCGAGCCTAATGATACAATCGTTGATGAGCCCGGGTAACTGGTCTTCATTGGCGCCAATTATATGGCAAAGAGATGGCTTTACTGCCATTTTTCACATTTTGGAGAACTTTTCAAAAATTTAATACGGCCGAACTAAGAAGTTCGGGGGGCCCGCGCACCTCCTCCATGTTATGGGGGAAGGGGGATTTGGGGAATGGGGCTCGCTGGCTGTGAGATGAGTACGGGATCAAATAATGTACTGTATGTGAGAGATGAGGCTAACGCTCATCTCTCCGTAGCTTGTTCTCATTCAAGAGTTAGCTTTATTATCTCGGATCTGATTCTTCCTCTCACACAAGTTCTCTCATTTATATATAATTATAGTAATGCAGAGTCAGCTTATTCTTACTTACATGATTACACAATATCCGATGGATCGTACCAAATACAAATAAATGTCTAAATGTATAAATGTCGTAACAGTAGAATCTCTCAATTTTTTCAAGCACCGAATTACTATTGTTCTTGTGCTATGGATTTTATCTAAATACCATTTATCAAAGTGACTAGTATTTTCAAGCCAGCCCGTGTTTGCTGACACAGCTTCTGTAAGCTTCGAATATTTTTTCAACCCCATGCAAATAGGTGTATCACAGATTACCGTTTTTGTTGTTTTAACTGGTACGAAGCTTGAATATAGAGTTGCATTTTGGGCCAAGTTCATTAAACCAAATTCCATGTAGTTTATAATACCCTAGTAGAAAAATTACTACTGTGGACGTCAGTAATAGGTTCTGGACGTTAAAGCACGTGCATATAACGAAACGATTTGTAAGTGTAAAAATATGAAGTTGAGACGACGTCCATGGAACAATTAAAATTGTCCAACATTTTGTTACGTTCAACCGAAGTTTATTAGACGTAAAAGTTTTACGTCCGCCCGAGAGTACTGAATGCGATCGTACATACTTAACCTTAGACCGACATTTGAACGTACCAAATTTTCGTAACATGAACGTCAAAAAAACGTTCCCAAACTAAAGTAAGCATGCGCATATAAGAATAGAAAATAGCCCGATCCACCATTTTCAAAGCCGCTATAATTTGCATCTGTATGCATGCCGCTCATATTCACTATTGTGCTCAGGTCATTCAGCCGTCATCTATTTTTTTGGTAAGTCCAATTTTGAGGTAATTTTATTTTTAATGTAGGTAAATATTTCAGAAAATATATCGTATAGTGCTGATCAAATTTGACAATATTAAAATGGGCCAAAAAGTAGTGGGACCAAGACAATTCCGTAGAATAGTTAACAACGCTGTAGAAGCCGAAATGTTCCAAATTCAACAGGAATTATTACAAGAAGAAAGTGTTACTAAAGCTCATAGTGTTGATTCTGTAACTACTGAAGATTCACGAAATTTTAGTTCTCATCAAATCTATTCTTCTTCAACAAGCGACATTTCCGAAAATGAGGTCGATGGGACGTCGGATAATATGTCAGACAGTGAAATTAATTTCGACTCCTCAATCTCATCAAGTGAAGACAACTTCGACAGACGGGTTGATAATTCGCCTGAATCATTTGAAAGTCAGTTAAAAAACTGGGCAGTTAAAGAATCAATCAAGCATCAGTCCTTAACGCAATTGTTAAAAATACTTCGCCCCTTTCATCAGGATCTACCTAAGTGTTCCAAAACATTGCTAAGCACTCCTGGTATGGCCCCATTAAAAAAATGCTGCAATGGGGAACTTTTATATATCGAAATAGAAAACGGGATTCGACAAAAACTTACAGCTGAAAATATTTTTCAAGGAACTGAACTTTCCCTGCATTTTAGCATTGATGGTATTCCAATCAGCAACAGTTCTACAAAATCATTTTGGCCAATTTTAGCAAGAATTCAGGACTGCCAAGATTGTAATCCATTTACGGTACAAATATATCTAGGGAATTCAAAGCCAAAAACTCTTGAAAGTTTTTTTAAACATTTTGTTGAAGAATTTCAGATGCTATTAGAAACGGGCTTAATAGTTAACGAAACAAAATTAACAATTAATCATAACAAATGTTTATTTATTTGCGATGCTCCTGCTCGGTCCTTTATAAAATCCATCAAGGGTCATACTGGCTATTTTAGTTGCGAGAAATGTGAAATGGAAGGGCATTGGTCAAATAAAATTATTTTCCCAGAGTATTCATCAACTTTACGAACCGACGATAGTTTTGAAGCCCGAGGCCAAGAGGAGCACCATATATCCCAATACAACATTGAAAAATCTCCCCTCGAGGCATTGGGCGTGAAAATGATATCTCAAATTCCGCTGGAGTATATGCATTTAGTATGCTTATGAACCGTGCGAAAATTAATATCTCTTTGGATGCATGGTCCACTGAAGGTACGGCTGCAGTCGGTAGAAGTTAAAATAATTTCGAAACGGCTGCAAGAACTTGAAGCATGTATACCTTGTGAATTTCAACGGAAGCCTCGTGAACTAGAAATGTTCGGAAGATGGAAGGCAACAGAATGCAGATTGTTTCTACTTTATATGGGTCCTGTTATACTAAAAGGGATTTTAAAGCCAGAGGTTTACAAAAATTTTATACTCTTAAGTGTCGGGATTCGAATTTTGGCACAAAATAATTCAAGCAAATACCCAGCTGCCCGAGAATTACTTCAATTGTTTGTGAAACATTACAAAATCCTTTATGGTGATATCAACATGGTATACAACATACACAACTTGCTGCACTTATCTGAAGAATCCATGTTGCACGGTAATCTCGACTCGTTTAGTGATTTTCCATTCGAGAGTTTTTTGGATAAATTAAAACGAAAGTTGCGATCAGGAAATAAGCCCCTCCAGCAGGTGTATCGAAGATTACAAGAAGATTGTTCAATTCAGGAAAAATTGAAGTTCACAAACCCACGCCTACAAATTAGAAATTTTTTCGGTCCCACGGTTCGTGCTAAAATTCCTCATTATCGTAAATGCGTTGGAAAATCATTTACGCTGGCGTCAAATCAAAAGGACTCCTACTGTAGAACTAAATCAGAAGATATTTTTCAGATTTTTAATTTTGCCCAGGAAGACAATAACATCATACTAATTCGTAAAAAATTAAATGCAGTAGGAAGTTTGTATAGATATCCTTTTGATTCCAACGAACTTAAAATATGTCTGGCTCAATTGGAAAGTCAAAAGTTGCATTGCATTCAATACACAGATGTAATTGAAAAGCTCGTGGCTATTCCCACAAAAGATAAATGTGTAGTAATTGTGCCCTTTTGCCATTCATGTTAAAACTTATCTGTTTTAGACCAAAAATGGCAGGTGTATCATTTGCGGTAGTTGACTTTTTTGAAGACAAAGCTCCAGATGGAACAACTCCATGCGAAATTGTTCCCAGGTGCTGGTTTAGTGAAGATCTACAAAACTGTGATTGGCCAGGTTCCAGAAATTACATCAAAGCGTTTAAGCAAACTGAATCCCCTAAACCCAATTGGATGTCTCATTCTGCCCTGGGGAAATTCATTTCACGTAAGAAATATTAGACCTAGATTTAAAATGACAAATGCTTCTGATGGGTAAAGTTTTAGAACTAAACCAATTTTATTATTAATTTTGTACACAATTCTACATTTTAGCCGATTTTGAAGCGGCGAAGAAGTTTCGTGACAAACTTGTTAAGGACGGGTCGGCTTCATCAGCTCAAGATTCGGACCTTGAAAGTTGTAAGCAAATTAAAAATTGCCCTAGGAAGCGAAAACCTGCAAGTTTGGTAAAGCCCACTTCTCCTATGTTTAATGAGCCTGAAACGTCGGAATCGGACCCAGAATGTCCACCCGTAAAACGGATGCAAGTAGCAAGGTTACCATCACCTCCAAATATTTCATCAGCACTTATTGACCTCGTCAGGCAGAATCATTTGCAAACATTGGCAACTTCAAGTGGGTCGTTAGAACAGGCAGACGATATTTTGGTTGTCGATGTTAACACGACCCCAACCACATCTAACTTTTTGAGACAGGAGCAAAGGTCAGATGCTAATGTTCAAACTCCAAGCCGTCGTGGGGCAGGTAAAAGCTACTCAATTCATAGTTATTATTTTTTATAATATATATATATATATATATATATATATATATATATATATATATATATAAATAAATAACGATGAATCCATCTTTATATGAATATTTAATAAACATACGGCCCAGGTATCGACAAAATTTTATTGCGGCGCATGGAGAGAATGGAGCGAAAGATAGACGACGTCATTGAGATCCTAAAGAAACAAAAGTCGCAACCAGGTTCAACTGTACAAAAACCAGAAGACTGTCCGGAACTTCCGTTGAGAGAAATGTCAAGTGTTGACGACTTAGAGTGTTATCTAAGTTTTGACAATCACATTGATTTATTGGTACTTCATTCTGCTGACGTAAACTTTGACCTCCACATTTGTTGCATTTGTTGGCAAT
Organism: Allacma fusca; assembly: GCA_947179485.1. NCBI lineage: Eukaryota > Metazoa > Arthropoda > Collembola > Symphypleona > Sminthuridae > Allacma > Allacma fusca. The sequence goes on along the minus strand of OX359246.1, from coordinate 22,010,166 downwards.
ATTGAGCACAATGTATTATTTTCCTATATCAATTATTAATTATTTTAGGTCCCATTCTTGACACGAACGGGAGGCAGAGGGGAAAAAGAAGCTACCGAGCGTGTTTTGGCAGAACTCCTAGCCGATAAAATTGCCTCAAACTATAATTGGATGGGAATAATTCGGAAGGACCAGCCCAAAAAATTGGGTTTAAAAAGTATAAGGCAATTGTTGGTTTAGTAAAACGTAAGTTTTCCTATTCACTTAATTGCATATTTTACAAATTTTAATTAATAACAGTATTCATGTAATTAAAATGCAATTCGGTTGTTATAGAAACTGTGAAGACTATGGAAAGTGGAGCTACGGACAAGGGAATTGAATCGGCTATACAGTACTGGCTAAAACATTCGAAGAGAAGGATTCCGAAGTCATGCAATGATTTTTTGAACTCACCCTCAAACGATGAGATGTAACTAGATCTGAAATCTTATTAAGCTTATTATGTCTATAATATCCTCATGAACAAGGTCTTCAAGTACAAATAAAAGTATGTATCTTCAATTATTCTCATTATTAATTTTCATATTATAAACATGCATTAATTTAATAATCAGTAATCACGTTTCAGGACTGAAAATGTCCGAAGCATATTTACGTCAGAAATACATCTAAGAGGACGTAGAAATAACGTATGAACTGTTCGTCTCAGGAACGTCGCACTTCTGGACATTTTTACGGATATTTTCGTCCAAATGGACGTGCATATGACGATTGGACGTACAATTAGTACGTCAAAATAACGTCGAAAATACCAACATTTCTACTAGGGTAGCAACTTTGTTTCCAACAACTGTCTCCATCATTGCCCGTGTCATTTGTTTTCCTTCAACATATTCCATTCGATTTCGAATCTTCACATACGTTGGGTTGGTCGTGTATTTAAAGAACTGATCGCTTCCTGCACCAGGGAAATGCACGTATTTAATTGTGTAGTCCGTCATTATTGCTAACTCCTCGGGAGTCTCAGGGGCAGGCTCAACTTCAGGATAGGTTAGAAAGCTCATTAAATTACTGTTGAAACATGTGACAATTATCATAGAGTAAAATAGGAATAAAATACACCATGTGTGTGTACTTTTCGGAGCATCCATGGATTGCTGCAGCAGTGCGCACAACGGAATGTTTATGGCAAAATATAATGGCATCCTTGAGGATGTTGCATGATTTTCGATGTCCGATATATTTAATTTCAAATAGATCAGCGACGCGAAGCGAACGAAAGACAGAATTACGTAAATCCAAACATCCCAACTGAACACCAAGATTATCCCGTACCATTTTAGACTTACGGAGGGCAGAGACGTAAAGAAACCAAATGGGGCTGAAATAATAACGGGTGTGTAGTCAACGAATGGATAACGTTTGTAAGTCAATGTTAGATAATTTCCCAAATCCGCGTTCGAATCAACAACAGCTCCAACGATTCCATTCCAGCTCCCATTGGCCATTTGGTCTTGATTTTGGTATCCCTTGAAACCGAGCTCAAACGATGAATTATATTTTGCAGCTAAGACTTTTGCAACATTGTAGGAATATCCGCCCTTTGAACCAGTTGTGTCCTCGTATACATATATCTTGAATGGCAAGGATCGATAAACTAACTTTCTGTTCCAAAGGATATCGAATCTTGAATTTACTTCGTGCACATACTTTTCTATGGTAAAAGATTTTATTTCTGACTGGAAGTGGCTTTCATACATAATTAAAGGTAGATCATGGTTTGATGTGATTGCGACGCCCGTCTTGTATTTAAATTCTCGGATTCCCCCCTCAGCAAAAGCTTTCCGAATGTTTTCCTCAGTTCCAATAAAAATCAAATGGGTTTGTTGAGGGTGCAGATTGAAAGGGAATTGGAGGAAACTTCGTAGTTGATATACATTTGTATTGGTAAACAAGTGATTGAGGCCGTAGTTTCTGTTGAGAAGAAACGCAACCTTTTCACAAGGAGGGGAATGTTTCAAAATGTTAAAGGTACTTAAAATCACTGCACCATTTTTATCTTGCTGGTTTTGAGCTTCCACGTTTGGAGGAAATAGTGAAGCCTCCGAGATTATGAGTTTCGTAATGGGCTTGTAAAACAATTCCTCGAACTTGATTCCATGGGTGTCTCCCACGAGCTTTAAAGTGCAAACGCCATTCATTTGAATTTTTTGAAAGTCAGAGTCGGGCCAGATATTTCCAGAAATTACAGCTGAAAGGGCTGGGGAAAAGTTGTATGAATAAACAGAACACCGTCGTTCTTCTGAGTAATTGACTATACATAATTGAAGAACAACGAGGAGTCTATTGATTTGCATCGGAATACTATTTAAGATTGTTCCTTAAACCTATTTTGAGAATCTTGATTTGTGGCGCTGTAATCATTTACAACAAGGTTTAGAATTCTTAATGATATGATTGGGTATTAGTTCTTCATTGGATTGCAAAATCATTGTTGAAATGTACTTGGTTGGTAAAGCGACAAAAAGGAAATTAGTAAGTTCGGTTTCTGCTACCTGATATTTATGAATATAACGTAAACGTTGTCACGTTACTTGTCTTTTTAGTATTAAATATTCTAAGGATATATATATATATATTACAATGGACGCTTTACACAATTCACAGGATTAAATGCTTACGTAAATTAAGTCTGAATTGTGTGTCAAGAATGTCCATTTTCAAGTTTCCAATATTTATGATTAATGATGAATATGCTTAAACGTTAAAATGATGGGCTATATTCCTTTAGTAACAAAAAATCTTTCTGTTCACTCGCCGTCCAACGTCCATAGAAATCCACTTAAATAATTTTTTCCTATTCCGATCTGAGATTGTAAAGCGTAATACCATATCGTAATTTGAGACTCATAATGAGTGTGTGAAGACATCATGGATTTAAAGCGGAATGAAAAGCGTCAATTATAATAATTTATTGTGGAGATGGGGCTGACGAAGCTCTTCTTATAAGTAGATACGAGATAATTGTTGCTATAATTTTGTTAAATTATACACATGAAGTTTTTGTGTTTGCGTAAGGTCGTTTGTCGGGATATAGTCACTAAATAAAGTTTTAATAAAGTAAAATGTTAATTGCACGTTACGGCAAATAGCAATTATAAATTATTTGACGCCAAACCATGGGGTTTGTGCTTGGTTCACAAAATGGAGCAACACATTAATTTTCTATATTTGTATAGGGAATTCTTTTTTCAATTTTCTAAAATATTTTTTATTTATTTTCTGTTTCCAGCCACTGGTATGACAAACCTGTAGCAAAGTAAATTGTCTGACCCATTTTGGTATTTCAACGTACTGTTATCACAGACCCACCTACTTAGTATATAATCATCAACAACGGAAATCATTCTTAAATAAATAGTACTCCACTTTGGCATTAGCCATAATTATATATTTATTTTATATTTCCCATGGATTTATAAGCATTTATTACAAGGACTCCGTAAACTGTAAATGGCCACATGTAAATGTCCAGAGGAGAAATATTTTACACCAGCAGTATTTTGTTATTTTTAGTTATTTTCAGTTATTTTTGTCAAGTACAGTTGCAGCCCGTATATACAAATTTCAAATTGTAACAACTTTTATTGATTTTAATATTCAGATACAACAATGATCAGAGAAATATTTGAGTCGACAAGTGGGCAGGAATCTACCAAAATGGTGGGAATGACCCTTAAGAATAAAGAGCGAGATTGGGAAAATGAGTACTTAATTTGCAATGGCCAGTGTGTGGCCTTTTGTCAATGCGAGGACGGCCCTCACTAGGGGTACTGCACCATTTTTGTCTTGCTGGTTATCGGCTTTCACGTTTTGGAGAACCAGTGAAGCTTCCGAGATTGTAGGTATTAGCCATATTTGTGTGCACAGGAGAATGTTAGAATGAAGCAGAATGATTTGAAATAAACGTCGGACAGATTCCATGAAATTTACAGGCTAAGTTTCAATCTATTTTAAAAAACTTATGCAGCTTAAAATTTCCAAATGTTTGCGGATTAATTTGCAGCAATCGGTTTATTTTAATCCACGGGCTGCTTATTAGAATACCGTATCTTTATTTATGATGATTTGTCATAAGATAAATTATGTCGTGTAGGTTAGAAGGCGGAGAGAAAAGGGAAACATCAAGTCAACAGAAATGTAAAAGTATACATAGTTAAGCACGTAAATATAGAAATAGTTCATCAAAGTATATCAAATTATGTATTCGTATAAGGTATGTATAACTGGCTTTAAAATGGAGCTAACTTGAATGCACTATTATCTAACAAAGACACTGAATAAGAAATTGGTATTTAAGAAGCTCAAAATGGATTTTAAAAAGCCTGTCAAAATATGAACATTGGAAAAAGCGTCGAATATTTTATCTCCAAGTTGTATAACCTAGCTTATAATGTCAATTATGTTTTGGATGTGTCGTAAATAATATACTAAAGTGATCATATTTAACATTAGAAATAAAATATTTGTCTTAGTTTTAGCGTGCAGAAGAAACGTTTAGTTTGGAAATTGGAGGAACATAGGCAGGGGTCTACCGAATCTTATACACATTGATACACATGGATTGTAATCATCAAAGTAATTGATGACATTTAGACATATGTATGTATGTAATAATTACATATGGAATCAGAGATGTCCAAATGAAATGTCCTATCTTCAAGCCTTCGAAGGCAATTTGTGAAAACATGAATTCCTTCTTCTTACCAATAAAGGAAGCCTATAAAATTATTTGCCAATCATCAGCCATCCTTCAATTTAATTCACCCTTCCTTCAGCCTTCACAAAAAACAGTCTGCCTTCATTTCGAGCCTTCATTTATTGCAAAATTATAGATATGGTACCAAACGTGCATGAAATTTGAAAACGAAGCAGTTTTCATCAACAGTATTGTCACATGTGATTGTTGTGAATGAAAGTTCATGCAAATATTTAGCAATGTTCATGCTTCTGCCTTTTATTTTATACATTGGGTATCACCTGCATGAAGCGTTTAATACAACCTAAGGCTTCTTATAACCCGCCCTTCCTTTGCTTACCGGATTTGGTACTTTTTATGAAGATTGATTTGATATTTACTTCTTGAATGCGTGTTTCTCGCTCATATTCCAAAGAAATCATTACTTTCTGCTGTATATTTTAAGTGTTCCAAAAACGACAGTTTTTACAATTCACCCACATGGCCGTATTCATTTTAATATAATTACTTCTTTCCATGACATTTCTATAGCTTTTGTATTGTGGATTGTTTCGCATGATAGAAGAATACGGAACTTGTACCCATAAGGATTTAATGGAAGTTACAGTGAACCCGAGGGCCAACCCAGATGCTATGAGAAAAAATATCACTTGTCTCATAACTCTTTTATATTAATTTTGAACCACATAGCGTAAACAATGCACCAATTCCTAAACTAGCCTCCCATAATAATACTATATCGTCGGTGAAGAGGCAAAATGATCTAGGTGCATGATCGATTAGAATCAAAATGATCTACTTGCAGTTTCACTAAAGGCAAAATGATCTACTTGCATTGAATTTTAAAAGCAAAATGATCTAGATGCAGTTTTTCCTAAAAGCAAAATGATCTAGATACAAATTATAATAAAAACAATATAAGTAAACACGTTCTAATGCCGGTGTACAAAAATGTGAGGTATTCAAAATCTTTTATATGTGCATTTAATTCCCCAATGCCTTCATTTCATTCTTTCAGTAACATTGAAAAAAATATATTGTCAATTATGATTTAACATTTGAAAATGATTCCGAATGTTATGATAATGGTGATGATCGTAAAATACGATTTGAAGAAACTCCACGTTGAGAATTATTAAAGGGAAAACCAATTCAATGTGCACACTAACACATGAGCACACTGTGATTTTGAATCGTCTTTTAATTCGTCGATATTAAAATAAATGAATATTGCAGTTTTCGTAACTAAAAATGTATTAGATGCAATAAGTGAAATTAACTTTAGTTGCCGGAATGATCTTTAGTAATATCAAACAATTCAGACAATATTAACCCACAACCCAAGGTCAATTACAGTCATTGTTAGCCCTTATAAGCCACGTGTCCTCCTTACAGACGCTATTTTTCTCACAAAAAAAATTAGACCAGCACTTAGATCATTTTGCTTTTATGGAAAATTGTATGTAGATCATTTTACTTTTAAAGAAGCTTGCACCCAGTTCATTTTGCCTTTAGGGAAAAAGTTATGTAGATCATTTTGATTCTAATCGATTATGCACCTAGATCATTTTGCCTCTTCACCGACGATATGTTAGCTGGATTTCCTGTCATTGAAGCCACATAATTAAAGCTTACACTTACTGCAATGGGTCCGATTCTAAATTTTAAAAACCTACATTTGACCTAATTTTGACTGACACTGATTGCGCTGACAATGAGCAGCATATGCAAGTCTGTCATTAAAAGTTCATGAATAATAATCATTGGTATGTATGTACATTAAATGCTTATTATATCAGATTGCTGTCATTCTTTCTCTTCACAGTTGCTTAAAAGCACATTGATGGGCTTTGCCCTATTTAGTTTATGTAGTCAACTTCAGAAATGTCATTTATTCGAAAGTTAGATATGTATGTTAATTAAATTGGAAATTAAATCGTGTACCTTCAGCCGAATATGATACATACAATCAAATCTGACTATAATGGATTTTATACATATAACGTACAGTTTTGGACGACCGAAATCCGATGTACACAATGCTTGAGGAGAGAGGATACAACGGTTAGTTTTTACAGTTTATAAAAATTGGCCGTCCCCGGAGTATTCTAAATAATCAAATTTGACTGCGATTCTTTCCCAAACACTATATTATAAATGGCAACATTTAAATTCTGTCTGCTGTGACCAGCAACTGTAAAAAATATTCGATTCTCCCCCTTTATGGCAAATCTTCTAACAGACTTTTCCGGATTTGTTCCACCCCTAGCTTAAAACTCTGCCGATATATTTTTATAGTTGCCTTTTCTGGAGGCTAGTGGGGGAAGAAAAATGCTTTAAAAAAATCACAAATGTAAAGTTAAGTCAGTTTCGTGTTTTGGAATTTTTTATGTAATAAAATTATTATTTTTTCCCTTCTAATTTTTTCAAAGAATATGAGGTCAATTTGTTGGAAACAGTCTGAAATTTCCTAAGCATTTCTTCCATTCTTCTTGTCTCCACGTAGAGACATATAGGGATGCCAATGGTCTGGTCCGGACCATTTATAATGGTCCGTTATTGGTCTGGTCCGGTCTGATCCAACACTTGGACCAGACCAAATATAATTGGTTCAGCTTCAGGACCAGACCAGACCAGACCATAAGGACCATGGTCCAAAAAGTATGCAAAATAAAAAATTATGAGTTAACGCAATCCTGTGGAACGAAATAAAAATGTCATTCCTGGTGATACAACAAGAATTTCACTGGATAAAACGTGATTGTTTAATTACACTCTATGGTTTTCGGGACCATGGTCCGGACCATGGTCTTTGGCCTGGTCTGAGCTTCGGACCAGACCAGTTTCATAAAAACTGGATCAGACCAGACCATTGGCATCACTAGAGACATATCGACATTTGCACACTTTAAGTCTTAAGTCTGAAGGGCTATAGAGGAGGGGAGGACATTGAAGGAGTCAATTTTTTTGTCTTAGCTCCGGGCGTTTCCAAACTCATCCGAAACACTGGGCTTGTAGAAAATATGGTGGGGATGAATAATTCAAATCAACTAAATAATTAAATCCAGATTTTGTCACAAAAGAATCTGGAAGTGTAACGCAGGGTTATTAATGCTGTTCAGTCCAGAAGCAATATTTTTTTACATTATTTATACTTTATGTTTGGGAGACGTGCGTTCATAGTAAGGGAATTTTGATTTTTTATGTGACGGAATTTTAAATCCTTCAGGCGTTTCACACGCGGCAATGATAACGTTAGCAGTTGGTGGTCATCTACGCAAACGCTAGTTCGGTTACCTAAGGTGGTGGCATGCTTTAAATAAGCTGAAGAATTTTCATAACGTTATATTTGCACGGCCTCAAATCTTGCTCAATTTTTGCATGCTGCACAAACAATTCTATTTACATTTAATATTATAAGTATAACTTCGACTAACTCATAATTATGTAACTATACATCAACAAAATAGAATTACTTTGCACGTACGGCATATTGGGCACGGACATTTTCGGTATTTTCATTTGAGGTCAAATTGGGTGTAAAGCAAAATCATGAAATAACATAGAACAATTTATACAGCCTGAGCATTGATTTGAAAATCTCTTGGCAATTTGGCAAGAAAAATGTTCGAAAATACGTTCGCGGGTATTTTTATTGCTGTGGTTTTGCGTTTTTAGACATTGATAAGATTTGCATGATGTGTTAAATTGTATTGTTTGAATTTTAAATTCACTGCTGATCCACGTTGAGGCCCTAGAAATAGTCACGCTATTACAGATATTATTTGTGGGCTTGATTTAACAGCCGAAAAAGTTACTTGGACTTAATAAGTTCTTTATGCATTAAGATAGCAAACGTAAAAAATATATCCCTTAGTGAAAAATAGACTGCGTGAAAATGTCGTACTAGAGAAATCAACATTATCGGTGTCTTTTGGTTACATATGTATGTAAGTAAATGATGTAAGCTGCCAGAAGTGACCTAAATTGTAAATGGAGCTATTATTATTCAGACGCAAAAATTCTAGAATGCAAATGGCAGGAGACAACCAATATTACGTAACATAAATATAAAGACCTAGTAAAGCTCCAAACTGAACTTCCCTCCCAAACATATTGATGCATCCTTGGTAACGCGCATATCCGCTGACGCTACCGCTAAATTAGCGTATGTATGTAAGTGATTGTGCATGAACGGTTATTCAGGGCGCAGCACTGCCTTTTGACGTTTCCTCAACGTCATTTGTAAGTGAATTTTCAAACGATTCTCTAACGCGGAACGCAAATATTGACAAAAGCATTAAAACCACAAAGAAATTGGTTCTACGTTTATACTGTACAGCATTAACTTTCTATGTAAACGTGGTTTACTACTAAGTGATTCGATTTCATTTTAACTTGCTACATTCGGTCGTCATAAAATTATTACAAAATAAGCTAATTGTGGTCTCCAGCTGCATATCTCGGAAGAATACAGAGACGAATCGGTCAAGCCTTTTCGGAGTTACATAGCGCAAGTGCTGCCCCTTCGCAGTAGCACCCTCACATGGATGCCATAAATCGTTGCGAAGCGACGATTTTGTTTGCAATGTACGAGTCGCCGACGTTTACTTGCTCCGTTGCTGCCCGAATATCTGTACAATAGAATTTACTGACCAGGGCCTTTGGGCATTCAAGCAGAAACAGCCGACAAAAGTAATGGACACTTCAAATACACACGGCAGAAATGTGCTTGTGTGTTTCCGATTAAGCTGGCAAGGCGATACCCGCGTTGTAACTTGTAACAAAACATATGATAATTTTAAACCACATTATGTTTGTTATTTTCAGATTTTTAATCGATTGTTTATATGTACCTATAATACTACACGGATTCTGTTCACATAATAAACTTGAATTAATGGAGTTAAAAGAGAATTGCTTTCTAATATAAATATGCTGCTAAAGCTATATTGAAATATTCGGAATCCAGTTTCGTGATGTGTTTTCATATAGTCAATGTCCAGGCACTCCGGAACGTCCAAAAACGTGGGGGGGACAACATTTTAAAATTAGTTTTCTTTACTTTGCTATTGATCACATACAAACGTATGTATGTACATATGTAATTATCGGGTTACGCATTATTTTTCATTAGTTAGCTCATGTAAGCATGCAAAATATAGAACTTTTAATTTTTGTTCCATTTTTTTTAAAGAACAAGTTTTCATAGAAGACACCAACTAAATCTCATATATTACAAACATTTTCTTACGCACACTAAATACTATCAAAATTTTACTGATTTCATAGAACTGACTGGCGATCTATTTCCGGGAATGGCTTAATCTATTCTTTCATTTTTGGTCTGACATGATCCAAGTGTAGAACCATTCCTCTAGATCTGTTCCACAATTTTCGTCCAATTAACATTCTCCAGTAGATTTACTGGTTTAGAAGTGCATGGCCTTTTCCATCCGTTGGAACAGACCAAATTTTGTGTCGGTGATTTTTTTGATGTAAATGTTTCACCAAACAAGAATATTTCATGTTAATTATTAATATCCTGAAATAAACTCCTTGGGTGACGTTTTAATACTCAGTTGTACTCTTTTCAATAATATTAAAAAAAACCTATTGAGTTTAGAAATTGCTCCTAGCAAATTTTCCGTTGAGCTCGTAATACAGGAATGGCATTATTTGTTTGGTCCGACATTTTGGATCATATTTATTGGTCTGGCATGAATTTGGAACGAAATTCAGAGCAAACGTTTATAATTGTTCAAACGTTTGATCCAGGTAAAGATTTTGGCCTGGATCAATATGGAAAGGGGAGGTCAATATGTTCGGCATAGGTAGCGGGAAATAATATTCCAAAAGCAATAGTAAAGAATGTTGGATAGAAAAATATCCTCTAATTTGTTGATGGGCTGCGTTGCGCTGAATACCTAAGTTACTATTTGAATAATCACGCTATCACACAATTTCAACCCTGAATGAAAGTATTGCAATACTGGAATAAATCGTTTGCATAAGTTCAAAATCATTATCAAGGATGAAAACAGTAGCTCTAAAAAATCTAATTTGGGTTGCAGTATGTCCCACTACTTTCACTACTCACAATCAGTTTTGGTAGTTACATATATGAGCCGATCTTCACATGCATGCATATACCAGGATGGAAAAGATATTTATCATTTGAGTAAACATTTTTGTTTAGAAGAGATAGTTTGTTACGAGTTTTTAAATACAACTAACAGCATTTTGTGGAGGATATTTAAAAAAATAGTTTTGACAACAAAAAGTTAAGAAAAGGTTAATTTGATTCTTTAAAATGGGAGGGCAGTATAGCCTGTCCTTCCCTGGCATTTTTTGGGAGGGACAATGTCCCTCCTGTCCCCCCTTATTCCGGAGTGCCTGTCAATGTCAATAGTTGTTTAATATGATCACAGCAAAGTGGAGTCATATACGCACGTATGTACGGCAATGCTGTGTAATGATTAAAAGCTTGCTCCTATGTAAATCGAAAAGCTCCAGCCGTTCTACGGCCTTTTAGAATAAACGTTAATCGTAAATCCTTATATAAATATAAAACAGATTTGCATATGCAGTAGTATGTAATAGAATTTAGTTTGTTTTTGATTTTCGAAACCTTCTATGTAATGGTTTCATAAAATATTTTTAAGGCTATAATGGGGAAAGCCGGACTTGTTTTCAAAAACACCACAAATCTCGTTAAACCTTGAAAAAATCGATATGCCATGTTTTGAAAATAGGTTTATAGAACCCGGAAAAATTTCCTAACCGACATCACAAAACCAGGGGATTCTCAAGAGGCTATCCACGAATTCAAAAATTCAAACATCAACCTTATTTTCCCAAACCTCCTGGTGGGAAATAATTGACTTTGCTTAAGGCCAATAGGCTGCGACGGGTACTACAAGAATTCACTAGAATGAACCCAGCAACATTATTAGTTTGATAATGATCTGCCATCAAACAGTTATTGAAAGGCCGGTCAACCCTTCCTTTGTATGTCTGATTGAATATTCGAAAACAAACGAAATATTTGCAAACCTAAAATTCCAAAAATCTAACAAACAACGACAAACGATATTTAAATCAAATCAAATATTTATTCAGGAATCCAATCGGGCATGCCCATATCTTCCTGTTAATAGTACATTACAGTTAGTAGTGTTAAGCTTCATCATATAAATAGTTATGAAGTTTGTAGAATCTAAGCGAACTAGACACATTTTTATGAAGGTCCAGTACCATGTCAGGTGACTTAAGTTTAAAAAATAAAAGTAATTAAATGAGTGTACATTATATTTAGAAAGGAACTTATTTCTATATTCAGATAGCACGGGGCATTTGACAATGAAGTGGAAGATACCATTGATTTCATTCAGGTTGCAATGTACTTAATTAGCTCAGTGTCACTATTCTGTTTTATGTTAAATCGCTTTAAAATAAACATTTCTCAATCAACCTCACAGGATTGAGCAAATTGAAAGGTAATCAATCTCCAACAATCTGTAACAATTAAGGCGTCTTCCTAGCGTTGAAAATTACATTTAGTTTCTGAGTCAAAGCATTTGGCCTGATGTAGAAAAAATCCGAAGTCGGGACAACGCATTGTCTTTTCTCCTATGAAATTTTGAATGAAGTGAAGCATAGCCTAGGCTTTCAAAAGCATAATTATTTGAATTGTTTGCAGTAACTAGTTTTATAACCCGGTCGAATTAAATTCCCACACTAGGAAAACTAATGGCAATGTTCAACACATAATTTTTCACTATTGTTTTGGAAACATTAATAACATTCATGAATTCAGGAATGAAAACATTTCCCGGCTGAGTTTTACATTCCCGGCCTTTAAAACTACCTGTCACTTCCACCAAATGAACAATGCCAGTACAACGTTACATGGATATGGGATACTTTTGTATAGAAGTATAAGAATCCTCTATTGGCATAAACAAATGACTTCGTATTTGAAACTCTGTAATATTACTGTGACCGTGGACTACATAAAAGCATAATTAAGCAATTCTGAAAATTATGTTTAATATGTTTCAAATTGGAAGCTATTACCATATAAACTAAAACTATGGTTAGACTAACGCCAGAGAAATGTTGCTTTAAAAGTCATGCGTGATACATGCACATTATTTTTGAAATGTATATTATTGGGACTACGAGTTACTTTTGCAGTTTAAATCGGTATTGTGGTGTTCAAATTTTTCTTTTACGAGCATCAATACGTTCCAACCGTTGAATCGTTTTCACAACCACTAAAGTAAATCCTCGAAGAAATACAAACATGGTACAATGGTATTTTGATTTTGATGTGCTGGTAATTAAATATTAAAGAATTTCTCGTACATCCGATGAAAATATTTCAAATACAAACGAAATAATTGCCAGGATCAATCCTAAAATGAGACAGAGAAACCCTATTGCTACATGCTCTAAAGTAAATGGCTTAGTTTCCGAGCTCGTGAATTCTTCCGTTATACGGATAATCTTTTCTTCCAAGCTACCTTTCAAGGTCTGGGATTTTCTACTTTGCTTCAACCACCGAATTCCGATTGTTCTTCCCATTTGAATTGTATCTGAAAGCCATTTATCAAAGTGTCCGGTATTTTGTAGCCAGCCCGTGTCTGCGGACAAAGCTTCTGTAAGTTTAGAATACTTTTTCAATATCATACAAGCAGGAGTATTACTGAATGCCGATTTTGGCGTTTTAACTGGTATGAAGCTTGCATACACTGTTGCATTTTGTGCCAAATCCAACGTACCCAATCCGATATAGTTCATAATGGCAACTTTTTTCCCAACAACTGTTTCCATCATTGCCTGGGTCATGTGTTTGGCTTCAACATATTCCATTCGATTTCGAATCTTCACGTATGTTGGGTTGGTCGTGTATTTAAAGAACTGATCGCTTGCTCCACCAGGGAAATGCACGTATTTAATTGTGTAGTCCGTCATGGCTGCTAACTCCTCAAGAGTTTCAGGGGCTGGCTCAACTTCAGGATATGTTATAAAGCTCATTAAATTACTGTTGAAACAGGTGCTGATTATAATTGAGTAAAATAAGAATAAAACACACAAGGTGCGTGCGCTTTTCGGAGCATCTATGGATTGCTGCAGCAGTGCGCACAACGGAATGTTTATGGCAAAATATAATGGCATCGTTGAGGATGTTGCACGGTTTTTGATGCCCGATTTATTTAATTTCCAGTAGACCAGTGGTGCAAAAAGAACACAAGAAAGAAGGACGTAAATCCAAACATCCCAACTGAAAACTAAGATTATCCCGTACCATTTCAGATTCCTGGATGGCAACGACGTGAAAAATCTCACAGGCCCTGAGAGAATGATTGGTGTGTAGTCAAGGAAAGGATAGCGACTGTAAGTCAAGGTTAGATAATTTGCAACATCTGCTTTCGAATCAACAACAGCTCCAACAAATCCATTCCAACTCCCATTTGACATCTGGTCTTGATTTTGGTATCCCTTAAACCTCAATTCAAACGATGAATTATATTTTGCGGCTAAGACTTTTGCAACATTGTAGGAAAAACCAACTTTTGAACCAGTTGTGTCCTCCGAAATATGTGACTTGAACGGGAGTGATCGATAAACTAACTTTCTGTTCATAAGGATGTCAAATCTTGAATTTACCTGATGGTTGTACATTTCTATGGTGAAAGATTTTATTTCCGGTTGGAAGTGACTTTCATACATAATTAAAGGTAGTTCGCGAGTTGATGAGATTACAACGCCCGCCTTGTATTTAAACGGATTCCCTTCTCAGCAAACGCTTTCCGAATGTTTTCCTCAGTTCCAATAAAAATCAAGTGCGTTTGTTGAGGATACAGATTGAAAGCGAATTGGAGGAAACTTCGCAGCTGATATACTTTGGTATTGATAAACAACTGATTGAGACCGTAGTTGATGTTGAGAAGAAACGCGACCTTTTTACAATGGGGCGAGTGTTTCAAAACATTAAAGATACTTAAAATCACTGCACCATTTTTATCTTGTTGGTTATAAGCTTCCACATTTGGAGGAAATAGTGAAGCTTCCGAGATTATGAGTTTCGTAATGGGCTTGTAAAACAATTCCTCGAACTTGATTCCATGGGTGTCTCCCACGACCTTTAAAGTGCAAACGCCATTCATTTGAATTTTTTGAAAGTCAGAGTCGGGCCAGATATTTACAGTAATTACAGCTGCAAGCGCTTGGGATAAGTTGTGTGAATAAGCAGAACACCGTCGAACTTCGGAGTAAATTAATGCGCACAAATGAAGAACAACGAGGAGTCTATTGATTTGCATTGACATGCTATTTAATACTGTTCCTGAAACCAATTTTAAGAATCTTGATGTGTGGCGCTGTTATCATTTACAACATGGTTTAGTTAGAATGCTTGATAATATGATCATAGCTAAAACATTGTTAAAATATACTTGATTGATGAATCGACAAATGAAATTAGTAAGTTGAGATTCTGCTACCATACATTTATGAATATAAAGTAAACTTTGTCACGTTACTTGGCTTTATAGTAATAAATATTCTAATGATATTAGGTGTTTTAAATCACAATGGACGTTTTGCTCAATTCACAGGAATAAATACTTACGTAAATTAAGACTTTGAATGTATATTTTCAAGTTTCCAATATATATGATTTCTGATGGCTATTATTTTAGCAACCGAAAGTGCTACTCCTGCACACCTGCATAAAACGTACAAAATAAATGATGGGCTTTATTTGTTTTATTAAAAACATTTTCCGGGCACTCGCCGTCCAGGGTCTATAGAAATTCATATTCTCTGCACATTAGTTTGGCAGATGAGCTGCGAACGTGCTAATTGGATGTAAGCTTTCAAAAGTATTTTTCCACTTACAAATAATTTTTGCTTATTCCGATCTGATTGTGAAATGCAATTACCATATTGAATGGTGAGTTTTTTAATTTAGGACTTATAATGAGTGTGTGAAAATAACACGGATTTCTGATTTTGTCATTCACAAATGAAAAGTGTCAGTTATAATTATTTATTGTAAAAATGGGGTTGACAAAGCTCTACTAATAAGTCAGAACGAATTAATTTTTCCTAGCATATTGACAAATTAAAGTCATCCAGTTTTGTGTTAACGCACGGCCCTTCCTGGATTTTTTTTATTCACTAAATGAAGCTTTAATAAAGTAAAATGTTTATTACACATTATATCAAAGAGGCCGTTATAAATTATTTGACGAAAAACAACGGGGTTGGTGCTTAGTTCACAGACTGGAGTAACAACTAATTTTCCATATTTGTATAGGGAATTCAGTAGCGGAATGAAAAGCGTCAATTATAATTATTTATTGTGGAAATGGTATGTAAGTACATTAAATACTTATTATATCAGATTTCTGTCATTCTTTCTCTTGACAGTTGCTTAAAAGCACATTGATGGGCTTCGCCCTATTTAGTTTATGTATCTACTCAACTTCAGAAATGCCATTTATTCGAAAGTTAGATATGTTAATTAAATTGGAAATTAAATCGTGTAATTTCAGCCGAATACGATATATGCAGTCAAATCTGAGTATAATTGATTTTATACATACACGTTTAACGTACAGCTTTGGCAGTCCAAAATCCGATGTACACAATGCTTAAGGAGAGAGGATACAACGGTTAATTTTTATAGTTTATAAAAATTGACCTTCCCCTGAGTATTCTTTGTATTCAAATTTGATTGTAATTCTTTCACAAATACTATAATATAAATGGTAACATTCTTTCTGCGGTGCCCACAACTGCAAAAAATATTCTCGATTCTCCCCCTTTGTTGGCAAAATTTCTCCCAGACTTTTCAGGATTTGTTCCACTCCTAGTTCAAAACTCTACTGATATATTTTTATCGTTGCCCTTTCTGAAGGCTAGTGGGGGTAGAAAAATCCCAAATGCAAAGTTCAGTCAGTTTTGTGTTGTGGGATTTTTTAGATAATTATTTTTTTTTCCCTTCCAATTTCTTCAAAGAATATGAGGTCAATGTGTTGGAAACATTCTGAAATTTGCTAAGCATTTCTTCCGTTCTTCTGGTCTCCAAGTAGAGACATACGTGCACTTTAAGTATGGGGCATTCTGATGGGCTATAGAGGAAGGGAGGATATTGATGGAGTCAATTTTTTTGTCTTAGCTCCGGGCGTTTCCAAACTCATCCAATACACTGGGCTTGTAGTAATTATGTTGGGGATGAATAAATGAATTCAACTAAATAATTAAATTCAGATTTTGTGACAGAAGAATCTAGAAGTGTAACGCAGGGTTATTAATGCTGTTCAGTCCAGAAGCAATATTTATTTATTTTTTTGAATTATTTAAACGTTATGTTGGGAGACGTGTGTTCATATGAAGGGAGTTTGGATTTTATAAGTGGTGAAATTTTAAATCCTTCAGGCGTTTCATACTCGGCAATAATAACATTAGCTGTAGGTGGTCATCTACTCAAAAGCTAACTCGCGTAACTAGCATGCTTCCAAAATCTGCAGAATTTTTATAACGTTATATCTGCACGGCCTCCAAAGTAGCTCAATTTGTGCATGCTTCATAACAACAATTCAAATAAGTAGCTTATAAAACAGTTCCAAAATATTATTTCCCGGTTCTGTTATGTATTTTCTCTTTTTTTTTCTTTCTATGAAGAATCTGTAAACCTTGTGTATGAGCATGCTCGAAGACACAATAAATATACATACAAACATACATACAACAACAATTCTGAACGGAGAGGCATTTAATATTATACGTATAGCTTGGAGTAAGTCATATAATGATGTAACTACAAAATGATGGAATTAATTCACCCGTAATTAGGATATGACGATTTGAAAATGCCGGCATTTTCGTTTCAGGTCGAGAACGACAGAGTACGGGGGCACGGACATTTCAGGCATTTTCATTTGAGGGCAAATTGGGCGTAGCGCAATATCATTCAATAAAATAGATTTGTATAGGTTGGCAGTTGATTTGAAAATCTCTTGGCAATTTGACAAAAAATATGTTCGAAAATACGTTCGCACGTATTTTTATTGCTGTGGTTTTGCATTATATCGCAAAATTAGATATTGATAAGATTTGCATGACGTGTTAAATTGTATTTTTTAAATTTTGAATTCACTGCTGATCCACGTTGCGAGGCCCTAAAAATTAGTCACGCTATTACAGATCCTATTAGAGACGGGCTTGATTTAACCGCCGAAAACGTTTCTTGGACTTAATACCTGCATTCAGATAGCAAACGTAAAAAATATATCCCTTAGGGAAAAAACCTACGTGCGGAAAGACACGGAAATATGGGCATGGATATTTTACTAGGGGGCTGACACCACCCTAAAATGTCGACTTAGGATTTGATATTCTTCAAAAATTCTATTGTCACCTGGAACAATAGATGAATAGATGAAAACATAATTAAACATCATTAAAATTTACGTTTAACCTGTTTCAAATTAGAAATTGTCAACCTACGCACTAATGTAAATCATGATTAGAATGCGTCAGCGAAATGTTGCTTTGAAAATAATGCGTGATACATAATGTTAATTTTTTAAAAAACGTGTATTACCGGGACAGTTTCAGGGGCTGGCTCAACTTCAGGATATGTTAGAAAGCTCATTAAGTTACTGTTGAAACAGGTACTAACTAAAATCGAGTAAAATAAGAATAACACACACAACGTGCTTGTGCTTTTCGGAGCATCTATGGATTGCTGCAGCAGTGCGCACAACGGAATGTTTATGGCAAAACATAATGGCATCGGTGTGGATGTTGCATGGTTTTTGATGCCCGATATTTTTAATTTCCAGTAGACCAGTGGCGCGAAGAGAAAGCAAGAAAGATCAACGTAAATCCAAACATCCCAACTAAAAACTAAGATTATCCCGTACCACTTTAGATTCCTGGATGGCAACGACGTGAAAAATCCCACAGTTCCTGAGATAATGATTGGTGTAGAGTAGAGGTGGGGCCCGGAAGAGGGCTTTTGAATTCGGCCCGGCACGACCAGGTTTTTGGTCGGGTTCGGGCTGTAAATACGAACTTACGTCGGGTTCCGACCGGATTCGGGCTGCACTTAAACATTGAAACCGGGTTAAGATCGGGCTTGGGCCAGTATTTAGTTTTCATTTCGGGTTTCGGGCGGGCCAGAAATTACAAATGACCCGACCATCCTACTAGAATAGAAATTAGTACAGATATGTGGCATGCTTATTTGCCAGAGTTCAATCATTGTTATCTTGCTGGTTATGAGCTTCCACATTTAGAGGGAATAGTGAAGCTTCCGAGATTATGAGTTTCATAATGGGCTTGTAAAACAATTCCCCGAACTTGATTCCGTTCTTATCTCCGACTAGTTTTAACGTGCAAAAGCCATTATTTTGGATTCTGTGAAAGTCGGAATCAGGCCAGATATTTCCAGAAATCACAGCTGAAAGGGCTGGGGAGACGTTGTGTGAATACGCATAACATGGTCGGCCTTCTGATTAAATGACTGTACATAATTGAAGAACAACGAGGACCCTATTAATATGCATTGGAATTCTATTTAACCCTATACTTCCTGAGCTTTTAATGGTACATAGCATCCTAACGTGTGGACAAAGTGGCCAATGTTAATAAAACGAAGGGGGTCATGAACATATTATACTACGGTTAAATTTTTAAACTTCGTGTATGCGTTCAAACTGGGCACAAATGACAGTGTATCATCTCAATACTCCTTCTAGGAGCTAACATCAGTAGTATAGGTCACCGTCGGGGTCAACTTGTACGTTTTACATGAGTATATTATTTCGAGCTCGTAATTTTGAACATTGTTTTAATTAGATTTTAGTGAATGTATACATGCCCACAAGATCGCTTTTACATTTACCAAAAATTTAATTTCCGTGACCTGCAGAGGTCAAAATATTAACATGGGGTCACGCGCCTAACAAGAAACCCTCGCTACATGCCCACTCGGGATCGGAAAGAAATTTTGTGGGGGCTTAGTTACCTGGCCCAATTTTCCAGCGAGCCCAAAAGTCTTGGCCATCTCGCCCTGGTTTGCGCGGGAAATCGCGCAGGAGTATAATTACTAATTCGTGAATAGAGGGCCCCCTGTCCAACCTAAATTTTTCAATGCTAAATCCCTCATAAGTAAGAAATTCTCAATTTCGAAAGTCGATGCTATTTTAGATGAATGACACATTAGGCATGCATACATAATACGTGGTTCTAGCTACATTCTTGAGCTTAGATGGACCAATATCGGTCACAATTAGTTTTTTGGCCTCAGATTGACCAATATTGGTCACAATTAGTTTTTTGGCCTCAAATTGACCAATATTGGTCACAATTAGTTTTTTGGCATCAGATTGATCAATATTGGTTACAATTATTTTTGGTCTCATATACTTGAACTTGAAAGTGAAACTGTACTTGAACTCTAACCTAACCCCTCACTGAACCTGAACTCCAAAATCAATTGCAGCCTGATCCCGTACTACAGCATATACTTGAACCTGAAATCAAACCTAACCCCGCATTAATCCTGTAATTTGAAATGAATTTTAACCTGATCCCGTACTCAAGCGTATATTTGAAAATGAGAGTGAAGAAGAACCTGCACTTAAATTTGTACTTGAACCTAACCCCACGAAAACTTGCACTTTAAAATGAACTTGAGCCTTACCCCGCACTCAAGTTTTTACTTGAATCTGCTTTTGATCCTGAACGTGAACCTGAACTTGAACTTGAACCTAACCCCTCAATAAAACCTGAACTTGAACCTGAACTTGAACCTAGCCCCTCAATAAAACCTGAACTTGAACCTAGCCCCTCAATAAAACCTGAACTTGAACCTAGCCCCTCAATAAAACCTGAACTTGAACCTGAACTTGAACTTGAACCTAACCCCTCAATAAAACCTGCGCATTCAAATGAACTTGAGCCTGACTGCGCACTCAAGATTATACTTGAACTTAATCCTGCACTTGAATCTTACTTGATACTGTACTTGAACTTGAATACTGGATACTAGTATATCATTGTGGGCATGAAATTTGTCCAAATTTTGTAAATTCTTGTTAAAATTTTCATTCATCTGCTTGTAACACCGGTCGAAATTATTTGGGAATATGTTGAGGGCCCCAATGTAACAACATACGCCATTTCCTTAACATTGTAAATGGCTGACGAATGGAAAAGTACACGTGTTCTATATTTTTTTAAAAAGAATCTAGTCGGCCGATTATTTTCAAACTTTACCCATTAAGTCCAAAAATGTTGATGAACGATTAGAAAAAAACTCAGGTGTTCAAAGTTAATAGATTTTGCTTAATCAAATAAAAACCACAAAAAATGACAGTGGTGGCCAGTTTGTCCAGGGGTTAGCAAGTATAGGGTTAATATTGTTCATTAAATCAAATTTGAGAATTTTTCTTCTTGACGCTGTGATCACTAGCAAGTTTTATAGTAATTATATTAAGTGTTGGAACCAATCGAAAGTACGAATAAATCATTTTGTGTGTAAATGAACAACGGCGAGGAATTTTTTTTATAACATTATTATACAATTATAATTGTTCAGTTATCGAATGTAGGTAAATTGATGTCAACTGTTTCTAATTAAAATTACCCAGCGACGATTGTTCGAATAGGTATTAAACAGATTTGTATGCACAGGAGAATGTTGGATTGAAGAGGGATGATTTGAAGTAAACGTTGAACACACTCAATGAAGCACAGGTTAAGTTTCAATCTGTTTAAAAAAACTCATTCAGCTTAAAATTTCCAAGTGTTTGCCGATTAATTTGCAGAAATAAACGTATTTTAATCCACGGGCTGTTTACGAGAATACGGCCTCTTTATTTACGATGATTTATCCCAATATACATTATGTCGTGCTAGTTAAAAGGCAGAGAGAAAAGGGAAACATCAAGTCAACAGAAATGTAAAAGTATCCTTTATTATTAAAGAGCACTTTCTGTCCGTTTATTTACAGTTCCGTGTGTTCATAGTTCAATGGCCTCACTCAACGCAGAAAAGGTGGCATGCCAAGCACTCCTAATTAGGGATATGCCACAAATGACGTCATGCATTTAGTCAGTCAGTCATATTGTCCTTGCATGATTTAATATGATGCACTCAGTCAGTCTCTTCTTCATAACATGACGTCATTTTCTGCATCTATTTAATCCAGACCCTTTGTTACTCTTACATAAAATCCCGTGGGAATTCATAACGTAAATAACATTAGTGCTGTCCCTAATTCACAAAGTCACAGAGTTATATCGATAAGTAATATAAGGACAGAGTAACTGACGTTAGTTTTCTGAAGCAGACAATTCCAACACAATTTAAGTACAGGTGAATTAAAAGTGAGCTATAACAATTTTAATTTTAAATGTGTACGGATTTATTGACACATCTTGGTACTTCTCAACTAAACGTTATGCAAATAACCTATCGTCGCTGAAGAGGCAAAATGGTATACATGCATTTTCGATTAAAATCAAAATGGTCTACATGCAGTTTTACTAAATGCAAAATGGAATAGATGCGTAAGTTTTAAAAGCAATATGGTTTACTTACAATTTCGTCTAAAAGCAAAATGGTCTACATACTTTAAAGCAGAATGGCCATTATGAAAGTATACACGCATGTAGACCATTTTGCTTTTAGTGAAAACCTCATGTAGTTCATTTTACTTTCAGGAAAGCTTGCAACTATTCCGTTTTGCCTTTAAGAAAAAAGGCATGTAGACCATTTTGCTTCTAGTCGAAATTGCACTTAGTCCATTTTGCCTCTTCAGCGACGATATCGACTGCGTCATCTGTCGGAGAAGTATGTATAATCAGTTGTGTACATATGTTCTGGTTAAATTTCCTCACATCATACGACTGAGCCGATCTTCTAACAAATAACGTCTGTTGAATAGATTTTTCACAGAAAGAAATCAAAATGGTCACATATAAACACATGCTAATACCTGCATCATCGGCAGATGGTGCAGTCACCATTTACCAAACTGTGAGAAACTGTAATGGTTCTTATTGCAGGCCAATAATATCAAATAGGAGCCTAAAGTTGGTAGGATCATCCATCTAACCTTGGAAAAGTATGTCGCATATAAACGCACATTTTTATGCATTCTTCTAGTAGTGTGAGGTAATAAACTCACCACTGACTGGATGTTGTAAATACCTAGTTCGTGAGATTTGAGCGAATTTTCTAATCAAAAATGCTTTTAAATAAAACCTACATATACGTCCTTCTGCCTGTCAAGTTACGTTTTCTGTCCCACTTGGTTTAGCACAATACCTGACTTCGACCCTTTGTGATTTTGTTTATATGAAGATGTAAGGTGCAAACAGGCGTAAGTTGATTTTAAAAAAATCCAGGTGAAATTTGTTTTTTAATGTAAAACGTATTTGTTACATTATTTTAAAATTGCTGACCAAATGAGTGGCCCACCTTAAATTACCTTTGACCTCATTGTTAATCTTCTACTTTTATTACGGTTATAACCAATGGCTAATAAATCTCGACGGTAAAAACGAGGTAAACAAAGTCGATTAATTGTTGCCAATTAATAATGTTTTTCGCAAACGAGCGCAGCTTTGAATAATAAAGCACCCTATGGCATTATACTATACCCATGTATACATACACATATGACGTCATATACAGTCAGTCAGCCTTCGTTGTGACGAGGAATGATCATGCAGTCAGTCAGTCGTAATGTACCAGATTTTTGGATGACGTCATTTGTGGCACATCCCTTATTAACGAGCACTACCTGTAAAACGCTACTCTTAATATAAGCGCGCATGATTTAGGTATACAACAAGTCTCCACGACAGGGTTTGATTCGTAAGCCGTTTGGCTTTTAATTTATACAGTCACACTATCACCTCCTTAAGTAATACAAGCCCTGTGAAGCACAGGGCTTGCACTAGTATATAGTTAAGCGCGAAAATATGTAGTACAAGTACTGTAGCTCATCAAAGTATACAAAATTATGTAATTATTCTTAAGGTATGTATCAGGATAGACCAGTCTTAGACTGATGGTGAAGGACTGACTGCAACATTGAGTGACTGACTGATGACTGACTGAGACTGCGACTGATAAATCTAACTATAGCTGAAGACTTTGACTGACTTAGACTTATTTCTGGATCAGCGGGTCTGACTGAGACTGAGACGAACGCTTAAACCAATTTAGGAATCAAGAAAATCATAAAGCGTACGTACCGTATCTAGCGGAGCAAATATCTACATTGAAAATATTGGAGATTTTCGTAGTATTTTACAAAAGCAGATTCCAGGTCATCAATCGTATTAAAATGCAGCACAAGAAAATTACAAACAAAATTGAAACTTTCACGCTGCCCTCTGAGACTGTGACTTATTCCAGTGACTCTGATAATGACTGTGACTGACTGAGACTCATAGGAAACGGCAAACAGACTTGCGGACTGACTGACTGATCAGGAACTTAAGACTGATTTTGACTTGGACTGAAAAAGATAGGGACTGGTGGATCCTGGTATGTATAACAGGCTTTTATTATGTACATTAGTTACACTATTATTTAACAGAGAAACTGAATAAGTAATTGGTATTTGAGAAGCTCAAAATGGATTTTAAAAAGTCAAATGCGTCAAATGTCTTAGCTCCATAGGATATGGTATCTAACGTGCATGAAATTTGAAAACAAAGTAGTTTTTATCAACAGTATTGTCACACGTGATTGTGGTAAATGTAAGTTCATGCAAATAGTTAGCAATGTTCATGTTTCTGCCTCGTATTTTATACACTGGGCATCACCTGCATGAAGCTTTTAATACATCCGAAGGCTTCTTATAACCCACCTTTCCTTTGCCTACCGGTTTTGGTACTTTATATGAAGCCTTCCACCAAACTTTATGAAACAATTCAGCCTACCTTCCGTATTCCTTCTCTGGGCTGGAAAATCGGTGAGCCGCCTTCAATGAAGCCTTCTTTGAAGGCTGGACATGTCTGTATGGAATTCGTTAGCCAAGGTTTAAACATTTGGCGTTTATGAAAAATAGGTGACTGCAAAAGGCTTCAATAGCTTTTCTAATCTCTTGGTAGCTCCAATATTCAAAAGCTAGTTTAATTCAGTATTGCCACCTCCGGAACACATACTAGAGCATTCTCCATTCTACAGGTATTTCCATTGCACCAGTAATTAGTTATTAAAGGTTAACTTAACATTTGCGAGGTAATGAATTTCCTAGGGGGACCCTGGAATTTGATATTAATTTCTTAAATGTGTGTTTCTTGCTTATTTTCCGAAGCAATAATTATTGTCTTTTTCGTTTCCAGCATACATTTTAAGCGTTCCAAAAACTACAGTTTTTAAAATTCACACACATGCACGTAGTCATTTTAATGGACTTCTTCCCAAGTCATTTCTATAACTTTGGTATTTTAGAATGTTTCGCATGATAGAAGAATACGGAACTTGTACCTATAAGGATTTAATGGAAGTTACAGCGAGCCCGAGGGCCAACCCAGATGTTATGAGAAAAAACTATCACTTGCCTCGTAGCTCTCTTATACTATTTTTGAATCATATAACGTAAACAATTCACCAATTCCTAAACTAGCCTCCCATAATATTATTATATTTTAGCTGGATTTCCTGTCATTATAGCCACATAATTAAAGCTTACACTTGATGAGCCCACTTCTAAATTTTAAAAACCTACATTTGACCTAATTTTGATGTCTGACAATGATTGTGCTGAGCAGCATATGCTAGTCTACTCTGAAAATTTCATGAATAATAATTATTGGAATGTATGTACATTTAATGTTGTTATATAAGATTTGTCATTCTTTCTTTTGACAGTTGTTTAAAAGCACATTGATGCATGGGCCTTGTCCTATTTAGTTTACATATTCAACTTCAGGAAGGCCATTTATTCGAAAGTTAGATCTGTTAATTCAATTGTAAATAACATCGTGTATCTTAAGCCGTGTCGCCGACTGACCCGGTGGCAACAACAACCCCGGCCAGCAATAGCTCACGTAGAATAAGACAAAGAACAAAAGTCAACTGTAGGTAAAATTAGACCAATTTCTCCCCACTATGTATGGACAATGAATGGGTGTAGAATCCACTAGGTGTTTTGTGAAATTATTTAATTTAATTACCAATTTCTTCAAGAAAACCCTCACAGTCAGTAAATAGACATTTACACTTCATTCCATTTTCTAGGTAAAGTATTTCATTTTACAGGAAAATTATATTTAAATTTAAACTCAAAACAAAATAATATACTTTGATAAAATTCCAAGAAAGTTTACTTTCAAAAATAACACAAGTCAAAGAAATAACTTTAAGGAAAATAATTAGGAAAGTGCGGAGACATTTACAAGTCCACCTTGACTCTCCGGCTTTAGGACGATGATTAAATTCATCAAGTTCATTCCGAAGGGGGACTACAGTAAATGTCCACTTCGTAATACAAAACGTTAAGCCCTTAACTATTGTTAATATTGTAATAACCTATAACAGTCACACTTATTAATAGTGCTGCATTCCTAGGTAAGCTTGACACCCTGAGGGATTGAACACCTGGTCCCAGAACGTTCCTTTTCTCCAACTCCTCCAGCATTCCTGGTAATTCCATAGCCAGAGGCATTGCACATTTTATTTATAGCTGCACCTTCTTCATTGTCCGCTGGTACTGCTTCCTCATTGGCTCCCTCTCTTAACTCTGTCGTTTTTTGAAAATCTGAGTTGGGAATGTCAGCCATCTTACCATACTCATTACTAACTCCATCTGTAACGAAATTCTTTGCGTGCTGTGACGACAAGCCGAATATGATATATACAGTCAAATCTGACTATAATGGATCTTATGAATACATATAAAGTATAGCTTTGGCCGTCGGAAATCCGATTTACACAATGCTTAAGGAGAGAGGATACAACGATTAATTTTTATAGTTTATAAAAATTGGCCGTCCCCATAGTATTCTTTATAATCCAATTTGACTGTAATTCTTTCAAAAACACTATGATTTAAATGTATACACTTAATGTTTTTCGGCAGTGGCCAGCAACTGTAAAAAATATTCGCTTCATCCCCTTTGTGGCAAATTTTCTCCCAGAATTTGCAGGCTTTGTTCCAACCCTAGCTCAAAACTCTGAGTACAGGGTTCGGGGAAGTAGAGCAAATTTAGGAGTTTCTTGAAAGACTGAAATTTTGAAAGTTGTCGAATTTAATCTCAAATTTTTGAATATTGGAAAACATTTGACGCTTTTTAGTAGCAAAATTTGAATTGCTTTCAAGTGAGCACAGCAAAAAGTCAAGTTCTGAAAAATCTGGAAGAAAATTTGCTACCGATATATTTTACCGTTCCCCTTTCTTTAGTGGGGTTAGAAAAATGCTTTTACAAAGTGTCGTTGATTTAATGGAATACGACACGATTCCACCTCCGATAGCTCTTGATGGTGGAGAATCAACCCTAACATTAGAATTTGATGATGGTTTAGGATAATAATTTTAGGATGATAGGATCTTTAACGGATGTAATAGTTATCCACTAGGTCACTTTATTACATAAGGAATATTTTGTGGAAAATCGCAACTCATTTGCTTTCAAACTAAAATATTTTAAGATAATAATATTTAACTGTGGCGACTACTTTAGTCACCGATCGGGGTAGTAAATAATAATTAATTTACAAAATAAAACTCGTGAAAATACAATAAATCAATTTGATTTCACTTCAATAAGTTTGCTCGGCTTCGGAGCAAGTATCGGGCACGTCTGTTCTCCTTCAGGTCTCAATCCAACTCACTGACTCCTTTTCGGGCTGTAAATACGAACTTACGTCGGGTTCCGACCGGATTCGGGCTGCACTTAAACATTGAAACCGGGTTAAGATCGGGCTTGGGCCAGTATTTAGTTTTCATTTCGGGTTTCGGGCGGGCCAGAAATTACAAATGACCCGACCATCCTACTAGAATAGAAATTAGTACAGATATGTGGCATGCTTATTTGCCAGAGTTCAATCATTGTTATCTTGCTGGTTATGAGCTTCCACATTTAGAGGGAATAGTGAAGCTTCCGAGATTATGAGTTTCATAATGGGCTTGTAAAACAATTCCCCGAACTTGATTCCGTTCTTATCTCCGACTAGTTTTAACGTGCAAAAGCCATTATTTTGGATTCTGTGAAAGTCGGAATCAGGCCAGATATTTCCAGAAATCACAGCTGAAAGGGCTGGGGAGACGTTGTGTGAATACGCATAACATGGTCGGCCTTCTGATTAAATGACTGTACATAATTGAAGAACAACGAGGACCCTATTAATATGCATTGGAATTCTATTTAATATTGTTCATTAAATCAAATTTGAGAATTTTTCTTCTTGACGCTGTGATCACTAGCAAGTTTTATAGTAATTATATTAAGTGTTGGAACCAATCGAAAGTACGAATAAATCATTTTGTGTGTAAATGAACAACGGCGAGGAATTTTTTTTATAACATTATTATACAATTATAATTGTTCAGTTATCGAATGTAGGTAAATTGATGTCAACTGTTTCTAATTAAAATTACCCAGCGACGATTGTTCGAATAGGTATTAAACAGATTTGTATGCACAGGAGAATGTTGGATTGAAGAGGGATGATTTGAAGTAAACGTTGAACACACTCAATGAAGCACAGGTTAAGTTTCAATCTGTTTAAAAAAACTCATTCAGCTTAAAATTTCCAAGTGTTTGCCGATTAATTTGCAGAAATAAACGTATTTTAATCCACGGGCTGTTTACGAGAATACGGCCTCTTTATTTACGATGATTTATCCCAATATACATTATGTCGTGCTAGTTAAAAGGCAGAGAGAAAAGGGAAACATCAAGTCAACAGAAATGTAAAAGTATCCTTTATTATTAAAGAGCACTTTCTGTCCGTTTATTTACAGTTCCGTGTGTTCATAGTTCAATGGCCTCACTCAACGCAGAAAAGGTGGCATGCCAAGCACTCCTAATTAGGGATATGCCACAAATGACGTCATGCATTTAGTCAGTCAGTCATATTGTCCTTGCATGATTTAATATGATGCACTCAGTCAGTCTCTTCTTCATAACATGACGTCATTTTCTGCATCTATTTAATCCAGACCCTTTGTTACTCTTACATAAAATCCCGTGGGAATTCATAACGTAAATAACATTAGTGCTGTCCCTAATTCACAAAGTCACAGAGTTATATCGATAAGTAATATAAGGACAGAGTAACTGACGTTAGTTTTCTGAAGCAGACAATTCCAACACAATTTAAGTACAGGTGAATTAAAAGTGAGCTATAACAATTTTAATTTTAAATGTGTACGGATTTATTGACACATCTTGGTACTTCTCAACTAAACGTTATGCAAATAACCTATCGTCGCTGAAGAGGCAAAATGGTATACATGCATTTTCGATTAAAATCAAAATGGTCTACATGCAGTTTTACTAAATGCAAAATGGAATAGATGCGTAAGTTTTAAAAGCAATATGGTTTACTTACAATTTCGTCTAAAAGCAAAATGGTCTACATACTTTAAAGCAGAATGGCCATTATGAAAGTATACACGCATGTAGACCATTTTGCTTTTAGTGAAAACCTCATGTAGTTCATTTTACTTTCAGGAAAGCTTGCAACTATTCCGTTTTGCCTTTAAGAAAAAAGGCATGTAGACCATTTTGCTTCTAGTCGAAATTGCACTTAGTCCATTTTGCCTCTTCAGCGACGATATCGACTGCGTCATCTGTCGGAGAAGTATGTATAATCAGTTGTGTACATATGTTCTGGTTAAATTTCCTCACATCATACGACTGAGCCGATCTTCTAACAAATAACGTCTGTTGAATAGATTTTTCACAGAAAGAAATCAAAATGGTCACATATAAACACATGCTAATACCTGCATCATCGGCAGATGGTGCAGTCACCATTTACCAAACTGTGAGAAACTGTAATGGTTCTTATTGCAGGCCAATAATATCAAATAGGAGCCTAAAGTTGGTAGGATCATCCATCTAACCTTGGAAAAGTATGTCGCATATAAACGCACATTTTTATGCATTCTTCTAGTAGTGTGAGGTAATAAACTCACCACTGACTGGATGTTGTAAATACCTAGTTCGTGAGATTTGAGCGAATTTTCTAATCAAAAATGCTTTTAAATAAAACCTACATATACGTCCTTCTGCCTGTCAAGTTACGTTTTCTGTCCCACTTGGTTTAGCACAATACCTGACTTCGACCCTTTGTGATTTTGTTTATATGAAGATGTAAGGTGCAAACAGGCGTAAGTTGATTTTAAAAAAATCCAGGTGAAATTTGTTTTTTAATGTAAAACGTATTTGTTACATTATTTTAAAATTGCTGACCAAATGAGTGGCCCACCTTAAATTACCTTTGACCTCATTGTTAATCTTCTACTTTTATTACGGTTATAACCAATGGCTAATAAATCTCGACGGTAAAAACGAGGTAAACAAAGTCGATTAATTGTTGCCAATTAATAATGTTTTTCGCAAACGAGCGCAGCTTTGAATAATAAAGCACCCTATGGCATTATACTATACCCATGTATACATACACATATGACGTCATATACAGTCAGTCAGCCTTCGTTGTGACGAGGAATGATCATGCAGTCAGTCAGTCGTAATGTACCAGATTTTTGGATGACGTCATTTGTGGCACATCCCTTATTAACGAGCACTACCTGTAAAACGCTACTCTTAATATAAGCGCGCATGATTTAGGTATACAACAAGTCTCCACGACAGGGTTTGATTCGTAAGCCGTTTGGCTTTTAATTTATACAGTCACACTATCACCTCCTTAAGTAATACAAGCCCTGTGAAGCACAGGGCTTGCACTAGTATATAGTTAAGCGCGAAAATATGTAGTACAAGTACTGTAGCTCATCAAAGTATACAAAATTATGTAATTATTCTTAAGGTATGTATCAGGATAGACCAGTCTTAGACTGATGGTGAAGGACTGACTGCAACATTGAGTGACTGACTGATGACTGACTGAGACTGCGACTGATAAATCTAACTATAGCTGAAGACTTTGACTGACTTAGACTTATTTCTGGATCAGCGGGTCTGACTGAGACTGAGACGAACGCTTAAACCAATTTAGGAATCAAGAAAATCATAAAGCGTACGTACCGTATCTAGCGGAGCAAATATCTACATTGAAAATATTGGAGATTTTCGTAGTATTTTACAAAAGCAGATTCCAGGTCATCAATCGTATTAAAATGCAGCACAAGAAAATTACAAACAAAATTGAAACTTTCACGCTGCCCTCTGAGACTGTGACTTATTCCAGTGACTCTGATAATGACTGTGACTGACTGAGACTCATAGGAAACGGCAAACAGACTTGCGGACTGACTGACTGATCAGGAACTTAAGACTGATTTTGACTTGGACTGAAAAAGATAGGGACTGGTGGATCCTGGTATGTATAACAGGCTTTTATTATGTACATTAGTTACACTATTATTTAACAGAGAAACTGAATAAGTAATTGGTATTTGAGAAGCTCAAAATGGATTTTAAAAAGTCAAATGCGTCAAATGTCTTAGCTCCATAGGATATGGTATCTAACGTGCATGAAATTTGAAAACAAAGTAGTTTTTATCAACAGTATTGTCACACGTGATTGTGGTAAATGTAAGTTCATGCAAATAGTTAGCAATGTTCATGTTTCTGCCTCGTATTTTATACACTGGGCATCACCTGCATGAAGCTTTTAATACATCCGAAGGCTTCTTATAACCCACCTTTCCTTTGCCTACCGGTTTTGGTACTTTATATGAAGCCTTCCACCAAACTTTATGAAACAATTCAGCCTACCTTCCGTATTCCTTCTCTGGGCTGGAAAATCGGTGAGCCGCCTTCAATGAAGCCTTCTTTGAAGGCTGGACATGTCTGTATGGAATTCGTTAGCCAAGGTTTAAACATTTGGCGTTTATGAAAAATAGGTGACTGCAAAAGGCTTCAATAGCTTTTCTAATCTCTTGGTAGCTCCAATATTCAAAAGCTAGTTTAATTCAGTATTGCCACCTCCGGAACACATACTAGAGCATTCTCCATTCTACAGGTATTTCCATTGCACCAGTAATTAGTTATTAAAGGTTAACTTAACATTTGCGAGGTAATGAATTTCCTAGGGGGACCCTGGAATTTGATATTAATTTCTTAAATGTGTGTTTCTTGCTTATTTTCCGAAGCAATAATTATTGTCTTTTTCGTTTCCAGCATACATTTTAAGCGTTCCAAAAACTACAGTTTTTAAAATTCACACACATGCACGTAGTCATTTTAATGGACTTCTTCCCAAGTCATTTCTATAACTTTGGTATTTTAGAATGTTTCGCATGATAGAAGAATACGGAACTTGTACCTATAAGGATTTAATGGAAGTTACAGCGAGCCCGAGGGCCAACCCAGATGTTATGAGAAAAAACTATCACTTGCCTCGTAGCTCTCTTATACTATTTTTGAATCATATAACGTAAACAATTCACCAATTCCTAAACTAGCCTCCCATAATATTATTATATTTTAGCTGGATTTCCTGTCATTATAGCCACATAATTAAAGCTTACACTTGATGAGCCCACTTCTAAATTTTAAAAACCTACATTTGACCTAATTTTGATGTCTGACAATGATTGTGCTGAGCAGCATATGCTAGTCTACTCTGAAAATTTCATGAATAATAATTATTGGAATGTATGTACATTTAATGTTGTTATATAAGATTTGTCATTCTTTCTTTTGACAGTTGTTTAAAAGCACATTGATGCATGGGCCTTGTCCTATTTAGTTTACATATTCAACTTCAGGAAGGCCATTTATTCGAAAGTTAGATCTGTTAATTCAATTGTAAATAACATCGTGTATCTTAAGCCGTGTCGCCGACTGACCCGGTGGCAACAACAACCCCGGCCAGCAATAGCTCACGTAGAATAAGACAAAGAACAAAAGTCAACTGTAGGTAAAATTAGACCAATTTCTCCCCACTATGTATGGACAATGAATGGGTGTAGAATCCACTAGGTGTTTTGTGAAATTATTTAATTTAATTACCAATTTCTTCAAGAAAACCCTCACAGTCAGTAAATAGACATTTACACTTCATTCCATTTTCTAGGTAAAGTATTTCATTTTACAGGAAAATTATATTTAAATTTAAACTCAAAACAAAATAATATACTTTGATAAAATTCCAAGAAAGTTTACTTTCAAAAATAACACAAGTCAAAGAAATAACTTTAAGGAAAATAATTAGGAAAGTGCGGAGACATTTACAAGTCCACCTTGACTCTCCGGCTTTAGGACGATGATTAAATTCATCAAGTTCATTCCGAAGGGGGACTACAGTAAATGTCCACTTCGTAATACAAAACGTTAAGCCCTTAACTATTGTTAATATTGTAATAACCTATAACAGTCACACTTATTAATAGTGCTGCATTCCTAGGTAAGCTTGACACCCTGAGGGATTGAACACCTGGTCCCAGAACGTTCCTTTTCTCCAACTCCTCCAGCATTCCTGGTAATTCCATAGCCAGAGGCATTGCACATTTTATTTATAGCTGCACCTTCTTCATTGTCCGCTGGTACTGCTTCCTCATTGGCTCCCTCTCTTAACTCTGTCGTTTTTTGAAAATCTGAGTTGGGAATGTCAGCCATCTTACCATACTCATTACTAACTCCATCTGTAACGAAATTCTTTGCGTGCTGTGACGACAAGCCGAATATGATATATACAGTCAAATCTGACTATAATGGATCTTATGAATACATATAAAGTATAGCTTTGGCCGTCGGAAATCCGATTTACACAATGCTTAAGGAGAGAGGATACAACGATTAATTTTTATAGTTTATAAAAATTGGCCGTCCCCATAGTATTCTTTATAATCCAATTTGACTGTAATTCTTTCAAAAACACTATGATTTAAATGTATACACTTAATGTTTTTCGGCAGTGGCCAGCAACTGTAAAAAATATTCGCTTCATCCCCTTTGTGGCAAATTTTCTCCCAGAATTTGCAGGCTTTGTTCCAACCCTAGCTCAAAACTCTGAGTACAGGGTTCGGGGAAGTAGAGCAAATTTAGGAGTTTCTTGAAAGACTGAAATTTTGAAAGTTGTCGAATTTAATCTCAAATTTTTGAATATTGGAAAACATTTGACGCTTTTTAGTAGCAAAATTTGAATTGCTTTCAAGTGAGCACAGCAAAAAGTCAAGTTCTGAAAAATCTGGAAGAAAATTTGCTACCGATATATTTTACCGTTCCCCTTTCTTTAGTGGGGTTAGAAAAATGCTTTTACAAAGTGTCGTTGATTTAATGGAATACGACACGATTCCACCTCCGATAGCTCTTGATGGTGGAGAATCAACCCTAACATTAGAATTTGATGATGGTTTAGGATAATAATTTTAGGATGATAGGATCTTTAACGGATGTAATAGTTATCCACTAGGTCACTTTATTACATAAGGAATATTTTGTGGAAAATCGCAACTCATTTGCTTTCAAACTAAAATATTTTAAGATAATAATATTTAACTGTGGCGACTACTTTAGTCACCGATCGGGGTAGTAAATAATAATTAATTTACAAAATAAAACTCGTGAAAATACAATAAATCAATTTGATTTCACTTCAATAAGTTTGCTCGGCTTCGGAGCAAGTATCGGGCACGTCTGTTCTCCTTCAGGTCTCAATCCAACTCACTGACTCCTTTTCCAAATCGTTCCCGTCTCTCGGAGTCCATTCCAGGCTCCTCGTCCCTGATTGGTCGGCCATTTTCTTCCCTTTCGGCTACCTGCTCTGGGATTGGCTGCTCCCCCGCTTGACGTTCTTGCTCCACGTCGTCAGCCATCTTCACCCTAACGTTTCGATCGTGCTGGCATTTCCCAGCTCCCTCGATCGTCCTGACACCACATTCCTGAGTCACTTTGGGTAACGGTGA
This sequence comes from Allacma fusca, assembly GCA_947179485.1. NCBI lineage: Eukaryota > Metazoa > Arthropoda > Collembola > Symphypleona > Sminthuridae > Allacma > Allacma fusca. The sequence continues at coordinate 21,975,331 of OX359246.1, read as the reverse complement.
CAATTCAGGAATAACTTCTGACATTCCTGGCTGCACCTGGCTTGTGACCTCCGGCAATAAATCTATTTTGGTCTCTGCTGGAACCCTATTGGCTGTTGGAACCTTATCTAATTCCTCTCCAACTATGACTCCATTTTTCCTCGACAACACAAAGAAAGCACAAATGTAAAATTAAGTTAGTTTTATTTGTGGGATTTTTAATGTAATTATAATTTATTCTCCCAATTTAACTTTAAGTGTGGAGTAGTCTGAAGGACTATCAAGGAAGGGAGGACATTGATGGAGTTAATTTTTTCGTCTCAGCTCATCCAAAACACTGGGCTTGTAGTAATTATGTTTAGGATGAATAATCGAACTTAACTAAATAATTAAATTCAAATGTGACAGAAGAATCTGAAAGTGTAACGCAAAGTTATTAATGCTGTTCAGTCTAGAAGCAATACTGTTTTGCATTATTTAAAAGTTATGTTTTGGGTTCCTGCATTCATATGAAGGGATTTTGGATTTTTTAAGTACTGAAATTTTAAACCCTTCAGGCGTTTCCCACGCGGCAATGATAACATTCGCAGTAGGTGGTCATCTAGACAAAAACTAGTTCGGTAAACTAAGGTGGTACGTGCTTCCAAAATTTGATGAATTTTGAAAATTATTAATACGATTATTAATTATTTTTAAAAAATTAATGGTGATATTTGGACGACCTCCAAACTTGCTCAATTTTTGTATACTTCATAATAGCAATTCTGAACGAAGGGACATTTAATATTACAAGTTTAGCTTGGAGTAACTTACATATTATCTCTTTATTGTCTTTAAGTACACATACTATGACAATCTTACAATTCATTTGTTTACATTGCATGTTAATTGGGGGATGGGACGCAGCCCAATAATCTTAACCTAATTTGCTTAAACTATGGAGGAGAGAGAGCAAGGTAACATAGAAGGAGATAATATCCCACGACGAACTGTGGGTACACTGTCAAGCTATGGCAGGGACACCACTATCCCAATGGCTCGGTAAATCCACTCACGTTGAAGTGAGCGTTGGGTGTGTGCTAACTAGCAGTACATCCCACAGAACCCAACATCTATCTCTCTCTTTCCCTCACCTCCGCGACAGCAGGGGCACTGGGCTTTGAAGCCATTCCTCAACGATGGTAGTTGAGTACATTCAGTGCTGGACTACTCCTGCTGCCCGCTTGGAGTAACTTACATAATTGTAAAACATTATGTAACTACATACATCAAAATGATGGAATTACTTCACAGGTAATTAGGGTATGACGATTTGAAATTTTCTTTTCAAGACGAGGATGGCAGAATAGGGCATAATGGGCACGGACATTTTTGGCATTTTCATTAGAGCACAAATTGGGCGCTTTGGGTAAAATCATGAATTAAAATAGAACAATTCATACAGCTTGAGTGTTGATTTGAAAATCTCTTTGCTATTTGGCAAGATAAATGTTCGAAAATACCTTGGCTGGTATTTTCATTGCTGTGGGTTTGCGTTATGTTGCAAAATTAAAGTTGGTAAGATTTATATGACGTATTAAATTGTAATGTTTGAATTTTAAGTTCACTGCTGATCCACATTGAGGTCCTAAAAATTAGTCATATAACAGATATTATTAGAGACAGGCTTGTTTTCACAGACGAAAAAGCGACTTGGACTGCATACCTGCATTAAGATAGACACCGTTGAAAATATATCCCTTAGGGAAAATAATTGCGTGAAAATGTCGTTATAGAGAAATCATCCTTTTCTGCTTCTTTTGGTTACTTATGTAAGTAACAGATATAAGTTACCAAAAAAACCTAAATTGCAAATAGAGCTATTATTATTCAGACTCAAAAATTTTGATGGGGAAAGCCGGATTATTTTTTCAAAAATGCCACAAATTCTCGTTAAACCCAGAAAAATTTGTATGTTTTGAAAATAGGGTTGTAGAAGCCGGAAAAATGTCCTAACCGACATCACAAAACCCGGGGATTCTCGTGAGGCTATCCACGAATTAAAAAAATCCAGCATTAACTTTATTTTTTCAGGCCCCATGTAGAAAACAAATTGACTTTGCTTAAAGCCAACAGGCTGAGGTGGGTACTAAAAGGGTTCACTAGAATGAACCCAGCAACATTATTTGTAATGAATAAAGATATGCTCTTTATTTCTCTGCGAGTTCGTTCCTTTAAGATTTATTGCAAAGGGTTAGTTTATTCAATCAAAAGCATGTATTTATACCAGGTTCAGGAATCTGAGTTTACAAGTTATTGCTAAAGCTAAATAGAAACAATAGATCAAACATGGAGAAATGTAACAGGAAATTAGGCAATAGTCATGATGTGACAAAAGTACTATAGTTTAAAGATACTATAAGTCCACAGTGAGAGCGAGAGAAAAAGAGAGGCTCTTGGACTCTGTATTTTATGATCCTGTCATAAATACCTACACGTGCTGAGATGAAAAATACCAATGTCATTGCAGCATGAGTTTTAAAGCTTAACCTATGCAGAGTTGGTTGCGAGATGTGTTCCAGCTTACGCTGCATTTTTTCCATCTTCGCTTGCGAACTGAGTTTCTCAATTATAAACATGACACAAATACTTTTCATCTTATATATAGGTATGTCTATCATTTTACAACATAATTAGTTTGATATTGATCCGCCATCGAACAGTTATTGAAAGGCCGATCAACCATTCCTTTGTATATGTCAGTTGGAATATTTGAAAACAAACGAAATATTTGAAATCCTAAAATTCCAAAAATCAAACAAACTGCTCTTACGTAAATGGGGTAATTTCCAAGGCCTTGGATTCCCCAGTGATTTTCACAATCTTGTCTCCGTGATAAACGTTTCTTGGAAGCTATCTAACAATTAGATGTGAAAGCATCAATGAGGCTCTGGAATAAACCTCAAAATGCACACTTAACCAGTGCTGCGATCGGGTCAAGTAATTTCAAAACTTGACCATGGACTTGACTTGACCACGAAACTTCAAGTAATTTTTAAGACACAACCTGAACTTGATAACTCGCGTTCGTGTAATTACTTGACTTGTCAAGTTCAAGTAATCAAGTAACTTTTGTAAGACCCGAACTTGATCAAGTAATTAAAGTTCCAAACTTGACTTGAACTTGACTTGACCATGACTTGAAAGCGACTTGAACTTGATAATTCAAGTTAAGTATCACAAAAAATTAAACATGGCCACAATAACTTGTCGAACTTGCATCGGCAAATTGTTTCCTTCAGACTGAAAACAAAAGCGCATTCAGGAAACAATTTTACTACAATTTTTTATTTAAAACCATTCGAGGACATCTTTGAGCGTATACTGAATACAGTAAAAGTCCGATATCATTGACTGTACAATTTATAAAGGAATTTCCTTCATAAAAAACGTTTAAAGCATTGTGTAAATAAACGTTGGGGTCAAACAAATGCATCCCTAATATTGATACATTCCTTATAAGCTGAGCCCTTATAACGGACTTTCACTGTGTATCTGACGAGTTTTACATGGTGTCAAGTTTTATTTAATGTTCATATACCGTTGGCTAAACTTTCTAACCGGATTTTAAATCCAAATTTTAAATGCCTAAAATGAAAACCGGCTATAGCGTTCCCGCTACAAACTCTAAAGTGAAACCCGGCCATAATTCCCCTGTGCTGTAGAGTATAAACCCCGGTCCGCAGAGAGGATAGGAAGCGGGGAATTATGGCCGGTTTTCACATTTGAGATTTCAGCTTTATAGCCGTTCTTCGTTCTACACATTTTAAATTATACCCGGTAAAGTTTAGCCGACGATATATACCTATTTGAGTATTACCAGTACTATTAATTTAATATTTCGTAGACTAGTATTTACTTATTTATTAAAAGCTTTTTGTAAAGGGCCACTCAAGCTCATTTTATATTGGAATTTGTTTACACAAATGAAACTAATAATTCTAAGCAACATTATACATTATCAAGATAATTCTTTCATTTCATGGAGAGGTTTCTGAAAAATAACAATGAGCGACGTCTGGTATACAAGACCTTCATGAAACGGACTCTGATTTTGAATTGTGTCCTTTGATTTACAGTCAACTCTCTCTATAACGGATATTCTGGGGACTGTCATATTTTGTCCGCTATAAAGATTGTCCCTTATAGGCTTATAACGGAATTAAATCCACTATAAAGAAAGCACACTAACTTATCCAAAAAGTAACTACACATGCTTATGAAAAATTGAAAAATCACTAAAAATACATGTAGTTGGTAGATTTGTTAATTTTTAGTATGTAACCACTTCAATTCTTGAAATCCAACTCCCAAAAACTTGAAAAAGAACTTGACGAATTCTTTTTTCAATACACTTTACTCTCCTATTTGCCGGATTGTATTTCAAAAATTATTCAAGGTTTTGCGTTTAGTGCTGCACACTTAAAAGTCACATATTCCTTGATTTTAATTAGTGGTCAATAAATATTAATAAATGTATACCATATTGTCGGTTATAGTTCACATTCAATCTCCCGAGACATCGTGGTTAACTGGAAACTGAAGTGCAAAAATAAGCTTAGTATGCAGTTTTCACGTTTTGTTTCCAAATTCTGGTGGAAACGACTGCACACATACCAATTATCTTTTGAAAATCCGTTATAGAATGTGTGTACCACTCCACCGTACCTTGAAATATGTTCCCTTATAGGGAGTTTTCCCTTATAAACATATCCCTTATAAGCCGAGTCTTATACATGTAGTTATATGGGCATTTTGCCGGGACCAACCAATTATGTGCCTTATAGTGAGTTTTCCCTTATAGAGTACTCCCTTATAGAGAGATTTGACTGTATGACATGTACAAACAAAATACCCTAAACACGACATGAAATTGGATTATGATTTTGAAATTGCGTCCGTCCTTTATGGCATGCGCAATCTAAAATTACTTGAACTTGACCATGAAATCTCAAGTTCATGGTCAAGTTTTTTCTTTCCATTACTTGACCCTGAACTTGACTTGAGGTTCAAGTAAATTTCCCTTACTTGTACTTGAACCTGACTTGTCTTAAAATGTCATGGTCAAGCCGAGTACGTACTTGAACTTGACCCGAAAGATTCAAGTAAAAAAATTTGCATACTTGAACTTGACCCGAACTTGAACTTGACTTGAAAACTTAACTGCATAATAAAATAGAAGCTCAAATTAGTAAGTAATAACAGCATCACCCATTAAGTGTTGGTAAGCATGACTAATTATGGTTACATAGAAACATGCATCAAATGTCGTCAAATGATGATAACTAAGCACGATGTTTACGTTATAAAAGCACGATTTAAGCATTTCTGAAACTTACGTTTAACCTGTTTCAAATTAAAAACTATTACAATATAAACTAAAAATATGGTTCGAATAACGTCAGAGAAATGTTGCTTTGAAACGCATGCGTGATACAAACATTATTTTTGAAACGTATATTACCGGGACTACCAGTTACTTTTGAAGTCTAAATCGGCATTTTGGTATTCTAATTTTTCTTCTCCGAGCATGAATACGTCGTTCCAGCCGTTAAAATAATTTAACAAACATTAGGGTAAATTCTCGTAGAAATTCAAACATTTTGTGGCATGCGAAAGTTAAATTATTCAGCAAATAAGGTATTTTCATTTTGATGTGCTGGTAAGAAAATATTAAATAATTCCTAGTATATCCATAGGTAGAAAATATTTCAAAAATAAACGAAATAATTGACAGCATAAACCCTAAAATAAGACATAGAAACCCTATTGCTACATGCTCTAAAGTAAATGGCTTCGTTTCCGAGCTCGTGAATTCTTCCGTGATTCGGATAATCTTTTCTCCCATGCTACCTTTCAAGCTCTGTGACCTTCTAATTTGTTTGAACCACCGTATTCCGATTGTCCTTCTAATATTGATTGCATCTGAAAGCCATTTATCAAAGTGTCCGGTATTTTGAAGCCAGCCGGTGTTTGCTGACACAGCTTCTGTAAGCTTAGAATACTTTTTTAATTTCATACAAAGAGGTGTATCACTGAACGCAGTTTTTGGTGTTTTAACTGGTGCGAAGTTTGCATACACTGTTGCATTTTGTGCCACGTCCAACCTACCGAATCCGACATAGTTCATTATCGCAACTTTTTTCCCCACAACTGTTTCCATCATTGCCTGGGTCATGTGTTTGGTTTCAACATATTCCAACCGATTTCGAATCTTCACGAACGTTGGGTTGGTCGTGAATCTAAAGAACTGATTAACTCCTCCACCCGGGAAATACACGTATTTAATTGTGTAGTCGGTCATGGCTGCTAACTCCTCAAGAGTTTCAGGGGCTGGCTCAACTTCAGGATATGTTAGAAAACTCATTAAGTTACTGTTGAAACATGTGCCAATTATCATAGAGTAAAATAGGAATAAAACACACGACGTGCGTGCGCTTGTGGGAGTATCTATGGATTGCTGCAGCAATGCGCACAACGGAATGTTTATAGCAAAATAAAATGAGGATGTAGCATGGTTTTTGAAGCCCGATATATTTAATTTCCAGTAGACTAACGGCGAGAAAAGAACGCAAGATAAAACGACGTAAATCCAAACATCCCACCTAAAAACCAAGATTATCCTATACCATTTCAGATTTCTGGATGGTAACGACGTGAAAAATCCCACAGGCCCTGAAAGAATGATCGATGTGTAGTCAACGAATGGATAGCGGCTGTAAGTTAAGGTTAGATAATTTGCAGCATCTGCTTTCGAATCAACAACGGCTCCAACGAATCCATTCCAGCTCCCATTTGGTTTTGATTCTGGTAGCCCTTAACACCGAACTCAAACGACAAATTATATTTTGCGGCTAAGGCTTTTGCAACATTGTAGGAAAATCCAACTTTTGAACCAGTTGTGTCCTCTAATATGTGTGTCTTAAACGGGAGTGATCGATAAACTAACTTCCTGTTTCGAAGGATAGTATATCTCGAATTTATCTCCTGTTCGTACTTTTCTACGGTGAAAGACTCTATTTCTGACTGGAATTGGCTTTCATACATTATTAAAGGTAGTTCACGGTTTGATGAGGTTGCGATGCCCGTCTTGTATTTAAATTCTCGGATTCCCTCCTCAGCAAAAGCTTTGCGAATGTTTTCCTCAGTTCCAATAAAAATCAAATGGGTTTGTTGAGGATACAGATTGAAAGGGAATTAGAGGAAACTTCGTAACTATTATACTCTGGTATTGGTAAACAAGTGATTGAGAATGTAGTTGCTGTTGAGAAGAAACGCGTCCTTTTCACAATGGGGCGAGTGTTTCAAAACGTTAAAGGTACTTAAGATCACTGCACCATTTTTATCTTGCTGGTTATGAGCTTCCACGTTTGGAGGAAATAGTGAAGCTTCCGAGATTATGAGTTTCATAATGGGCTTGTAAAACAATTCCTCGAACTTGATTCTGTTCTGATCTCCGACGAGTTTTAACGTGCAAAAGTCATTATCTTGGATTCTGTGAAAGTCGGAATCAGGCCAGATATTTCCGGAAATCACAGCTGAAAGAGCTGGGGACAAGTTGTGTAAATACGCAGCACACCTTCGACCTTCTGGGAAAATGACTGTACATAATTGAAGAACAACGAGGAGTCTATTGATTTGCATTGACATTCTATTTATTATTGTTCAAATTTCAGAATTTTGCTTTTTGTCGCTAGATCATTAACAAGTATAACTGTAATCAGATGATGTGCTTGAACCCATCGAAAGTAAGAATAAATCATTTTCTGTAAATGAAGAACGGTGAGGAATGAAATCAACACAGATTTCAAAGTAAATATAGTAAGACAAGTGTGTAGTAAACCTAGTCCGTGAAAGCATGTCAACTTATTCATTGTTTAGATGTAACCGGTTTTTAACATGAAGCTAACTTGAATATATTATCTTGTAACAGAAAAATCCAAATAAGAAGTCGACATTGAGAATCTCAAAATAGATTTTAAAAATCCCGGCAAAATATGAAGATTGAAAAGGGTCAAATGTCTTAATTTAAAATTTTATAATGTAGCTTAAAACATCAACTAGTAAAAGCCCCGTGCTTCGCACAGGAGCAATTACTTGTGTAAATAAATAGTGTAAATAATAAAAGTGTATAAGACGTGAAGTATTAACTGCAAGACTAACAATTCGTTTCATATAGGTAGTTGGCAATTCATCATCAAAATATTATGGAACAGCTTACGGCCCACTAAAGTTTTTTCCCAAACTCAATATTGACTATACACGTGGAATTTAACTAATCGCTTCATCAGTTTAATACCAACGTCGTTATTAAATCTTGCTGTTGCATCACTGTATGGTGCTTCACCCCTTATTGTTAGTGGATCAGCACACCGTGCTGATCAAATATGATTTTTTATGTTATTATAATTTGTATATAGATCCGTTGTACCGCAATATTGTAACTCAGACAACTAAGCCTCAGACACTGGACGCACTGATTATTTAAAATGAAAGGATTTCATATTAGCGCAACACATTTAACTTGCTATAGTTACTAAAGTCCATGGTTCCTACAAATCCATTTTACATCCTAATGATATTTTTATGGATATAAAGATCAAAACTCTGGATGCTAAGGCTTGTAATTATTCTTCCTAATAAGAATCCCACACTAATGTGAACTAAGTTCAGTCATTAAAATTCTCCTCTTATCAAATTATTCAGTACTGTAACCGAACGTAGTTTTTATCACTACCAGTCTTAATTTAATCCAAATTTGATGATTTATGTCTAATGTTTATAATAATTATGATTAGCGCTATTAAGTGATAATCTAAAATGGCGTAATATTGCGAGCTTCCAGTATGCTGCAAGCAGTTGGTATATGCCGAGAAGAACAGCGAGCTGAGCGAGCTGAAAAACCTCTCCACTGCGACAAAGTTTCAGCTTTCAGCCCGCTGTGCTTCTCGGCTTGTTGTATATACCACCGACTTGCTTGGCTGTATAGTAAATCAGCCGGGAGGGTTTGAATTCGTGAAATAAGCCGCGAAGGTTTGAATTGTACTACAAACGCGCGAAGGTTTAAATCAACAGAAGTGCTCAATAATAATAAAGGACTAGTAAAAGCCCCGTGCTTCGCACAGGAGCAATTACTTGTGTAAATAAATAGTGTAAATAGTGTGAATAATAAAAGTGTAAATGGCAATAGATCCCGTATCAAGGCCAGTCGAGAAGGCTTAATATTAATATTCCGCTTCACCAGGCAAAGTAAGCTCATATAAGACGTGAACTATTAACTGTAAGACTAACAATTCGTTTCATATAGGTAGTTGGCAATTCATCATCAAAATATTATGGGATAACAGCTTCCGGCCAACTAAAGTTTTCTCTCAAACTCAATATTTGGCTATACACGTGGAATTTAACTAATCGCTTGATCAATTTAATACCAACGTCGTTATTAAACCTTGCTGTTGCATCACTGTATGGTTTTTCACCCCTTAGTGGATCAGCACAACGTGCTGATCAAATATGATTTTTTATGTCATTATAATTTGTACATAGATCCGTTGTACCGCAATATTGTAACTGAAGCCTCAGACACTGGAAGCACGGATTATTTTAAATAGAAAAAATAGAAGTATTTCATATTAGCGCAACACATTTAACTTGCTATAGTTACTAAAGTCCATGGTTCCTACAAATCAATCCTTACATCCTAATGATATTTTTAGGGATATAAAGATCAAAACTGTGGATGCTAAGGCTTGTAATTATTCTTCCTAATAAGAATCCCACATGAATGTGAACTAAGTTCAGCCATTAAAATTCTCCTCTTATCAAATTATTCAGTACTGTAACCGAACGTAGTTTTTCTCACTACCAGTCTTAATTTAATCCAAATTTGATGATTTATGTCTAATGTTTATAATAATTATGATTAGCGCTTTTAAGTGATAATCTAAAATGGCATAATATTGCGAGCTTTCAGTAGGCTGCAAGCAGTTGGTATATAGCCGAGAAGCAAAGCGAGCTGAAAAAGCTCTCCTCTGCGACAGAGTCTCAGCTTTCAGCCCGCTGTGCTTCTCGGCTTGTTGTATATACCACCGAATTGCTTGGCCTAAGCCGGGATGGTTTGAATTTGTGAAATAAGCCGCGAAGGTTTGAATTGTACTGCAAACGCGCGAAGGTTTAAATCAACAGAAGTGCTCAATAATAATAAAGGATTATGTTTTGGATGCGTCCCAAGCACCGTTGTAGTGCCTCAAGTGAACATTTAGCATTAGAAATGAAATATTTGTGTCGACACCCAGGCAGGAATGTACCGAAATGGTGGAAATGACCTTTAGGCACAAAGAGCAAGATTGGGAGAATGGAACTTAAGGAGGAAATATGCTGGAAGTAAATGCTTATTTTGCCATGACCAGTCCGTGGCCTGTATTCAATGCCAGGGCGGTCCTCACTAGGGGTTCTGAAACATTTTGGACTTCCTGATTACAACAAGTGAAGCTTCCGAGGTTGTTAGTTTCATAATGGACTTGTAAAACTATTCCTCGAACTTGATTCTTTTTGTGTCTCCCAGCGAGCTTTCAAGTGCAAAGGTCAATAAATTGAAACTTTTGAAAGTAGGAGTTCGAGTTCCAGTTTCAATATCCAGAAATCACATCTCAAAGGGCTGTGGAGAATTTGCGTGAATAAGCAGAACCCCGACGAATGTTTAAATGAATGATGGCGCATTAATCAGGAACAACGGAAAGTATTGATTAGTACTTACATACATTCTATTAAAAGAATTTTTCCACTTATATAATTTTTGCTTATTCCTACCTGAGATTGTGAAACGCAATAACCATATCGAACGGTGAGTTGTCATTTGAGACTTGTAATGAGTGTGTGAAGATATCATGGATTTCCGGATTTGCCTTTCATGAATGAAAAGCGTCAGTTATTATAATTATTTGTTGATTTTTTTTATTTGTTGAAATGGGGTTGACAAAGCTATCTTAATAAGTAGGTACGAGATAATTTTTGCCCAAGTTTTTGTTTTTGCGTAAGGTCCTTTTTCGGGATATAGTCACTAAATGAGGTTTTAATAACGGAAAAGAACTTAAGAGTCATGGTTTGAATATAAGTTCATATAATCATGAACAAAAAACAAATATTATACATAAATCTCTAAATTGCATGACCAAAAATTTTATTTTTTTAATTTTAAAAGCTAGCACCCAGGACATTTGGTCGAAGTAGCATGAATTAAAAAGCGCAATAATTGTAAGCATAGTTATATGATTTACTAATTTGGAACAGAGCTGCTCTCAGGTACCAAAAAATTGGGATCCGCACCTGAACCCGACCCGCACCTGACATTTCAGGTAAAAAATTTGCTTCGACCCGAACTTGCTCAGTCGGGTATATGTCTGATAGAATATTTGAAAACAAGCAAAATATTTGCAATACTAAAATTCCAAAAATCAAACAAACTGCTCTTAAGCAAATGGGATAGTTTCCAAGGTCGTGGAATCCTCAGTGATTTTGACAATCTTGTTTCGATGGCAAACGTTTCTTGGAAACTACCTAAGAATTTGATTTGAAAGCATTAATAAGGCTCTAGAATAAACCCCAAAATTCACGCTTATCTGCATTCGAAAATAGGAACTCAAATTAGCAAGTAATAAATTCAACACCCTTGTTTTAGCAATACGCATCGCAGGTAATTATTACTGAAGTATTATCAATTCAATGTATCTTGTTGGTGTAATTTCAACAATAAATACTAGATTCATTGAAATTTATATGGTTATGTAGAATCATGTAACAAGTGTTGTCAAATGATGATAAGCACGATTTTTACGTTTTAGAATATACTGTTTAGTGTTTCATATGATGCTTTCTCATGAACGTTGGTTACATTCTTCTGGGTCATTCTATTCACAACGCTCTAACCTCAGTACCACTGAGGAGGTAAACTATAATAATTTGAGTGGATTCAGGCAGGATTTTGCATCTTTGGTGTCGATTTGATTTACAAAATTCGATTTTTTCTATTTAATATCATTGCATGTTAATTCTGTTCGATTTTAATGTTTGAAAATAGGAAAAATCTGGGGTCCTTCCTTTGTCTTAAAATAATTGTCATATACACGTTTTCAAGAGTCAATACTAAATCATTCTTACAATATTCATTCAAACTTGATTTTTATGTCGGAATTACCTGACCAACCCATTCGGTATCAAGGGTAGACGTACTTGAGTTGTGCATACAGTTATATTAAAGACGAGGTTGATGGTAGTTGGTAGTTTGATGGTAATAGCATATGTATTCTATTGTTTCTTTATGGGCGTTATGTTGGTGATAAGTAGTTTTGTGGCCGGGAAAGTAAAACACAGTCCGTTTTTCAAACGTAATAAAATTCGGAAGTAATTTAAATACACTATCGATTCAGTTTAGAGCACCGCTGAACTGAAGAAATTGCATAACAGAAATGAGTGTAATTTATTCCACCAAATGAACAATACCAGTACAGTTTTACATGGGTATAAGATACCATTGTATTAAAGTATGAGCATCCTCTATTGGTATAAAAAACCTACTTCAGATTTGAAACTCTGTAATTCAACTGTGACCTGGGACTATATAAAAACATAATTCTGAAGATTACGTTTAACCTGTTTTAAATTGGAAATTGCAACCATATAAACTAAAATCATGGTTATAATATACGTCAGAGAAATGTTGCTTTGAAACTCATGCGTGAAACATAAACTTTATTTTTGAATGTATTTTACCGGGACTGCCAGTTATTTTCGAAATTTAAATCGGCGTTGTGGTGTTCTAATTTTTCTTCTCCGGACATCAATACGTACCAGACATTTTTTAACAAACATTACAGTAAATCCTCTTAGAAATACAAACTTTTTTTTTATTGGAAAAGTTAAATTACTCAGCAAAACTGGTATTTTGGTTTTGATGTGCTGGTAAGGAAATATGAAATAATTCCTCGTATATCCGTAGCTAGAAAATATTTCAAAAATAAAAGAAATAATTGACAGCATAAACCCTATAATGAGACATAGAAACCCTATTGCTACATGCTCTAAAGTAAATGGCTTCGTTTCCGAGCTCGTGAATTCTTCCGTGATCCGGATAATCTTTTCTCCCATGCTACCTTTCAAGTTCTGTGACAATCTAATTTGTTTCAACCACCGAATCCCGATTGTTCCTCGAATATGGTTTGCATCCGAAAGCCATTTATCAAAGTGTCCGGTATTTTGAAGCCAGCAAATGTTTGCTGACACAGCTTCTGTAAGCTTAGAGTACTTTTTCAATATCATACAAAGAGGTGTATCAACAAATGCCGTTTTTGGCTTTTTGACTGGTGTGAAGCTTGCATACAGTGTTGCATTTTGTGCCAAATCCAACATACCGAATCCGACATAGTTTATGATGGCAACTTTTTTCCCAACAACTGTTTCCATCATTGCCTGGGTCATGTGTTTGGTTTCAACATATTCCATTCGATTTCGAATCTTCACGTACGTTGGGTTGGTTGTGTATTTAAAGAACTGATCGCTTCCTGCACCCGGGAAATGTACGTATTTAATTGTGTAGTCAGTCATTGTTGCTAGCTCCTCGGGAGACTCAGGGGCAGGCTCAACTTCGGGATATGTTAGAAAGCTCATTAAATTACTGTTGAAACATGTGCCAATTATCATAGAGTAGAATAAGAATAAAACACACAATGTGCGCGCGCTTTTCGGAGCTACCATGGATTGCTGCAGCAGTCCGCACAGCGGAATTTGCATAGCCATATAAAATGTCATGGTTGAGGATGTTGCATGGTTTTTGATCCCTGATATATTTAATTTCCAATAGACTAGCGGCGCGAAAAGAGCGAAAGAAAGAACCACGTAAAACCAAACATCCGAACTGAACACCAGGATAATCCCATACCATTTTAGATTTCTGGATGGCAACGACGTGAAAAATCCCACGGGCCCTGAAATAATGATTGGTGTGTAGTCAACGAATGGATAGCGACTGTAAGTCAAGGTTAGATAATTTGCAGCATCTGCTTTCGAATCAACAACGGCTCTAACGAATCCATTCCAGCTCCCGTTAGCCATTTGGTCTTGATTTTGATATCCCCTAAAACCGAACTCAAAAGATGAATTATATTTTGCGGCTAAGACTTTTGCAACATTGTGGGAAAATCCAACTTTTGAACCAGTTGTGTCCTCTAATATGTGTGTCTTAAACGGGAGTGATCGATAAACTAACTTCCTGTTTCGAAGGATAGTATATCTCGAATTTATCTCCTGTTCGTACTTTTCTACGGTGAAAGACTTTATTTCTGACTGGAATTGGCTTTCATACATTATTAAAGGTAGTTCACGGTTTGATGAGATTGCGATGCCCGTCTTGTATTTAAATTGTCGGATTCCCCCGTCAGCAAAAGCTTTGCGAATGTTTTCCTCAGTTCCAATAAAAATCAAATGGGTTTGTTGAGGATGCAGATTGAAAGGGAATTGGAGGAAACTTCGTAACTGATATACTCTGGTATTGGTAAACAAGTGATTGAGACCGTAGTTGCTGTTGAGAAGAAACGCGACCTTTTCACAATGGGGGGAATGTTTCAAAATGCTAAAGATACTTAAAATCACTGCACCATTTTTGTCTTGCTGGTTATGAGCTTCCACGTTTGGAGGAAATAGTGAAGCTTCCGAGATTATAAGTTTAATATTGGGCTTGTAAAACAATTCCTCGAACTTGATTCCATTGGTGTCTCCCACGAGCTTTAAAGTGCAAACGCCATTCATTTGAATTTTTTGAAAGTCAGAGTCGGGCCAGATATTTCCAGAAATCACAGCTGAAAGGGCTAGGGAGAAGTTGTCTGAATAAGCAGAACACCGTCGAACTTCTGAGTAAATGACTGTACATAATTGAAGAAAAACGAGGAGTCTATTGATTTGCATTGACATTCTATTTAATATTGTTCCTTAAATCATTTTTGAGAATTTTGACGCTGTGATCACTAACATTTTGTATAGTAATCAGATTGTGTTGGAACCCATCAAAAGTACGAATAAATTGTTTTGTGTAAATGAAGAACGCCGAGGAATTTTTTATACCATTATTATTCAATTTAAATTGTTCAGAAATAGAATGTGGGTAAATTGGTGTCAATTGTTTCTAATTAAAATTACCTAACGACGATTGTTCGAATAGGTAACAACCAGATTTGTGTTCAGAGGAGAATTCTGGAATGAAGCAGGATGATTTGTAGAAAACGTCGTCGAGCAGTTTAGAACAAGTTTACGGTTCAGTTTCAATCTGTTTTAAAAAACTCGTGCAGCATGAACTGTCCAAACGTTTCCCGATCAATTTGCAGCAATCCATTTATTTTAATGCGCGGGTTTTTCACAAAAATTCGGCTTCTTTAGTTATGATGATTTCTCTGAAAATATATCATGTCAGCTGAAAGGCAGAAAGACAAGTGGAACAAGAAATCAACAAAGATTTCAAAGTAAATATAGTCAAACACGTATATAGTAAAAATAGCCCATCATAGTATGTCAACATATGAATTCTTCAGGTGTAACCGGTTTTTAACATGGAGCTAATTTGAATGAATTTTTATTTAACGGAATAACTAAATAAGGCATTATCATTTGAAATGGATTTTAAAAAGGCTGTTAAATAAAGTCAATTGTGTTTCGAATGGGGCGCAAATAACGTTGTGTTGGCTATACTGAGCATATTTAGTATTATAAATGAAATGTTTGTCTTAAATTTAGCACGCAGATGAAAGGTTTTGTTCATAAATGGGAGCGTATGTATATTTATGAGGAAATGAATTTCTTGGAGGGACACCGGAATTTGATTTCTTCTTTTTAATTGGATTTTGTGTCTCGCTTGTGTTCCAAGCAAGGATTGTTTTTTTCGTTTCCAGCATACATTTTAGGTGTTCGAAAAAAGAAAAATTTTAACGGAAATTGATTTCCTTCCACTTGCAAACCCGTAAGATCTTGTAAACAGTAAAGGTTTCGTAGACTAAAGAAAATTTATCCACTTGCCCGTACTCATTTTAATACATAGTTCTTCCCATTTAATTTCTATACACCTTTGGTATTTTAGATAATTTTAGAGACTACAGGAACTTGTACTCATAAGGATAAAATGAACATTACAGCTAACACGAGGACCGATTCAGTTGTTATGGGTTAAATAAATATCACTTTCCTCTTAACTTTCTACTATATTATTGAACCATTTGGCATAAACATTACACAAATTCCTAAACTTGTCTCCTATGATATTATAATATGATAGCTGGATTTCCTGTCATTGTTGCCACAAAATTATTGCCAATAACTGACAATAAGTTTCCCAATGATTAAATATAATGGGCATATTATTCTAAATTTTGATTATCCATATTTATCGCAAAATGTTCCTCACTCAGTTATGTATATTATGACATTTTTACTGACACTGAGTGTAAGCGATCTGAGCAGCATATTTATGTTAGTCTGCCATAAAAAGTTCCTGAAAAATAATTATTGGTATGTAATTATGTAGATTACATATGCTTATTAAATAAGGTTTCTGTCATTCTTTCTCTTGACAGTTGCTTAAAAGCACTTTGATGGGCTCTGCCTTATTCTGTTTATGTATTCAGCTTCAGCAGCGTCATTTATTCAAAAGTTTGATCTGTTAATTAAATTGGCAATTAAATCATGTACCTTCGGCCGAACATGATATATACAGTCAAATCTGACTATAATGGATGTTATAAATATAACGTACAGCTTTGGTAGTCCGAAATCCAATTTAATCTACTCAAAAGCTAACTCGGTTAACTAAGGTGGTAGGTAGCATGGTTCCCAAATCTGCTGAATTTTCATAACGTTATATTTGCACGGCCTCCAACCTTGCTCAATTTGTGCATGGTTCATAATAACAATTCTGAACGGAGGGACATTTAATATTATAAGTTTTGTAACTCATATAATTATGTAACTACATCACCAGGATGGAATTACTTTACACGTAATTAGGGCATGACGATTTGAAAATACGGCAGAGTACGGCATATTGTGCACGGATATTTTGGGAATTTTCATTTGAGGGCAAATTGGGAGTAACGCAATCTGCTCAATGGTTTGAAAATCTTTTGGCAATTTGGCAAGAAAAATGTTGGAAAATACGTTCGCGGGTGTTTTTATTACTGTAGTTTTGCGTTATATCGCAAAATTAGATATAGATAAGATTTGCATAATTTGTTAAACTGTATTTTTTGAATTTTAAATTCACTGCTGATCAAAAAATTAGTCATGCTATTACAGATATTATTAGAGACGGACTTGTTTAAACAGCCTAAAGAGTTACTTGGACTTAATACCTTCATTAAGATAGCAAACGTAAAAAATATATCCCTTAGAGAAAAAAAGACTGCGTCAAAATGTCGTAAGAGAGAAATCATCATTTTCTACGTCTTTTGTTTACATATGTAAGTAACTGATGTAAGTTGTCAGAAGTGACCTAAATTGTAAAATTTAATAGAGCTATTATTATTCAGACTCGAAAATTCTAGAATGGGAATGGCAGGAAGCGACCAATACTAAATATAAAATATAAAAACCTAGCAAAGCTGACAATGATTTTCAATTCAGGAAATTACTGATGAAAACCATCAGTCATAATAGCTGGTTGAAATAGGATCGTCAAAACTTTCGTAATGAGTAGTTACGAACTATATTTTCGTGATGGTTGTCAGTGTCAAGTTTTGACTAACCCGCTCCACTGAAATTATACAAGTAAACAAATAAATGTAAACATACTAGTATGCTATATAATAATAATTAATTAACTGAAATAAATACTCCCAAACTTGAGGAGTTGAGTTGTTCTTATTGCATTCCATTTAATGTTGTTCCATGATTTAATTTAGAAAATCCGTGGGTATCGTGCCTTGCAACGATAAGTTTTATAGTGTTTATGACTTATTTACACGCAACTGCTTCAATCATTACAAATCACCAAGTTTAAGGATTGGATGAAATTAAGAGGTTGATTTCATCTTGTTTGAAACCAATGAAAATAACAGTAAACCCATTTGCTCAAAGTTTTGCTTACAACATACCTGATTACTAAATTTGGCTTTGAGAGTCTGACAATGTGACCTAAGCTAATTGTAAGTTTTATGACAATTGTAACCTTGTAATGACATGCATATATTAAAATATGCCAAGATTGTAACACTACCATATTGTATTCCAGAAGTGCATATATGGCCAATTATGGCCTTATACAATTCGCCCAATAGTGTACAAATTCAAACTTTTTATTCTTTTGTTTGTAATCTATATCCAATAAAATAATGATAGAGCATAAGGAAAGGCCAAATCCGCATCTATTTTTAGATCGTGTGGTATTTGTGATTTTTTGCAATCGGTTTGGAAACTCTTTTGTTGAATTTGATCCCCGTTGCCTTACGACGCTTCCCATTACGACCAATGTGAATCGACACGCTCCCTGGCACATAACGGTCATCAACATCCCGAGGGTCCACGTGTGATTCAGAGTTCCCGCAGGCGCGTGTATGTTTGTTGAAGATCACATCATTATTGCAGGCAAATTCATACGCAGCCCCATCCTGACACATGTAAAATTTGGCTCCCCCTTTCTCGTGAGGGATCTTATATCCTTGAGGTTTATTGCAAGCTGAAAATAATAATAAGAAATAATTGCCTTGACTGATTTGATTTTAAAAAATTGACATGTTCAGCTATATATCTCACCCTTGCAATCCCGAGCATCCAGTTCATCTTCACAGCTTCGGGTGAAAGGGTCAAAGGTCCGTCCTGGGCGACACTCCAGCATTTTGGGTCTGTTATGCTGCCTATGACATCTCAAGTACTTATGACAATCCCCCAAAGGATGGGCATAATTCCCCTCTTCCTCACATTTAGCCTGATCAAAGAACCGGAGGTTGAGCTTTACTTTATCCTTTGACCCCCGATGACCTCTAGTAATTGTGGCGAAGGGTCTGCGGAACAACTTCTTACTGTGACAATTGACGCATCGGTATTTGGGCCTGTGTTCCGCCTTGTTATAAAATACAGTAGATATTAGATTTTCCCCCGAAATGTTTTAATACACCGACCAAATGCACAGGGGAAATGTCCCCTGAAATTTGTTTTTAAAACAATATCTTTAAAAATTTATAAGCTCTACTATTGTTGACATACCTGGACGGAAATAATGACAAAAGCTCCGAGGAAGGCAATTATTAAAATTCTCAGGGATTTCATTTTACAGTATTGTAAAATAGAGCAAGCTAAACAACCATGTCACGTATGCCAAGCTGCTTGTGAATGAAACCAGGAAGAGATTTGCTCTTTTGATTTAATTCTTCTATTGAATTCATCAGCAATACAAAAACACACGCATATATGAATGGGTCTGTGTCATTTCTATATCTTTGGTATTTTAGATTGTTTCGCATGATAGAGGCCACAGGAACTTATGTCCACAGGGATTTAACATTCAATGAACGTTACCGCGAACACGAGGGCCAATCCAGATGTTATGAGTTCAAAAAATATCTCTTGCCTCGTAACTCTCTAATATTATTTTTGAACCATAAAACATCAACATTGCATAAATTCCCAAACTTGTCTCCCATAATATTATTATACGTAAGCTGGATTTCCTGTCATTGTTGCAAACAAAATTATTACTAATAACTGAGAATAAGTTTCAAAATAATTAAAGCTTACAGTTGATGAGCACATTAAATCTAAATTTTAAAAACCCACTTTTATCCCAAAATGTTTTTCACTCGATTGTGTATTGACAAGTGTAAAAGAAATTTTGATTGACACTGAGTAAGTCGAGCAGCATATGCTAGTATGCTATGAAATGTTCATGAATAGTAAATTATTGGCATGTATGTACATTAAATTCTTATTATATAAGATTTCTGCCATTATTTCTCTTGACAGGTGCTTAAAAGCACATTGATGGGCTTTGCCTTATTCAATTTATGTATTCAGCTTCAGGAGTGTCATTTATTCGAAAGTTTGATCTGTTTATTAAATTGCCAATTAAATCATGTACCTTCAGCTATTTTTTGTCAACTTTCTATGAAATTATTATTCCCTATCAAGAGTTTCAGCTCTGCGTCATCCTGACTGAACTGCTGCTGAAATTCTTGAATGGTACAGAAGCAACTGTGGATATACTGTGAGCAATTTAGCCTTAAATCTATTAATAAGGAATTCATTCTCTAAATTCATTCTCCCGTAACGTTGTATTGTGCAACAGCATGTGCAAAAACTATTTCGGATAGTTTTTGGGTTCTAGTGGAGGGACACGTTCGTATTATATGTTTACATTCCTGGATTAAAAAAAACATGACCCGTATGAATTTTAGAGCCAGATGTAAATTCGGCAAAAAATATCGATGTGACTGGAGTTATTAATTAATTTGACTTACATCAGATAATCATATTTGATGTAAGTCCCTTTATCACCACAATAATTAAAATAAATGATAGAGAATACAATTGATATGGATTAATTTCCTATAATTAGGTACTCCTATACTTAACAAATATGATTAGTTATTACTATCTATATGAATAGTTCGGACATGTCTGTATTACTTCTGCCACAATCGACTTGCTTTGGCCAACCTTTTGGATATCTTCTGGGACCGCCCTTCTCTGCTTTCTCGGATCAATTTCTCCTCGCGGAGCTTAATTTTTTTATCCGATACCAACACACTAGAGACGATTCCTCCTTTTAGTGCGGGTGGGGGACAGTCATATTCATCCTCAGCTTTCGAACAATCTGCTTCGCCGTCGCATTCCTGAACAAATTATTAGAAGCATTAAATACACAAAAGTCTAGTCTGACCTCCATAGAATGAATCAATAAAACTCGTGGTGTTCAATTACCCAGAAGCTTGGGATACACTTCCCATCGTTGCATAGAAACTAAAAATAAATCAAAAGATGAAAATATTCCCCAAAGAATTTACATCAAAAAGTACATAATTATAAATACACGGTCTTTAAAATAGTCTGCCTTAATTAGTATGACAACATGAGTTTGAGGAATATGGCAAAAGTAAAAACTGGACTGAGTACTAAAAAACAGGGACTTTTCCGAGTAAGGATACCAAAGTTGGAGTCACTTCCCAGGGATTTGGTGGGGAAAATTCTAACGGGTTCTAACAAGATAATTTTTGAATTATGAAACCTGGACAGAAAATACTAAATCTTGGGGTTTCTTATTTTTCTTTTAATAATTATTGCAACTGGACATAATTGGAAATATTTCTCTTTGATAATCCAAACTGTAAACTCTCAAAATGCTCAACGAACTGGAAAGCCTGTTCACGTTGTCAGTTAAAACACGTATGTATATACTTGAAAAAAGAAGTCACACAAAAACAACTTCTTTCTAAATGATAATAAAAACTTACCCCAGCACACGGGCAATCTTTTTCTTCAGACACGTTCGCTAGAATTTGGAATAATAAATTATTAATAATAAATTATTACTATGAATTGAAAGATTCATATTATATCTGATACAGACGCTTGTGTCTTTGTGCAAGGCTTAAGAAATATTTTACCCTCCACCTAGAGCTTATACAAGGAGAGGTGGTAACGAGTACTCATTTTTTCCCTCGTCATACTCAAAATCTCCCTGTTTTACTTTTAGCAAATCTGTTCCAAAAAAGATTTTCGGAAAAGATTAAATTCTCAAAGTTATAAATTAATTAAACTGGGGGAATTTCTGACCTTGCCATATTTTTATGGACGGACTGAACTGGTGTTCATAAAATAAAAACAAGGAAGCTGGACATATAATTATAGCAAATTTCCCCTTAAGGGAAAATATTGTACTTTTTTCTCAATAACTTTTTACAACAATAATTCCTTAGCCTTTCCTCATATTAGTGGCTCCCCCTAGTTGTATGGACTAGACGGAGGGAGATTTCCTGAGCAACTTGTACAATATTACGTAGCGATGGATGTTGAACGTCACATTTCAATTATTTGAATATTATTGAAGAAAGTAACTCACGACAATCCTGGTATCCGTCGCATTTATACTCTTTAAATGGAATACATTTTCGTGGAGGCGCCGGACAAAAGAAACCCTAAAAAAATGATTATTATTATTGGATGACAAGCAAAACCCATCTGGCAAACTTGTACTGTTCAAGCACGGCTGAGAGAGAAACCATTACACTTGCAACCAGCAAAACACGGACAGTTTTTTATAACATAGTTTAATATTTAGAAAAATAAATTATCCATTAATATCTATATATGGGAATCAAAGGCAATTAATTTTTGCTCAAGTCCCAACAATTTTCTCTCAGCGACTCTGAAGCTAAACATTCCACAAGTAAATATTTTTAATAGTATCTAAAATAACAACTTAGAATTTACTTACTGTACAGTGACAGCACTCATTCTCCTCATCCGATAAATCGTAACAATCCGCAAAGCCATCACATTTCTATACAAATTTTAGTAAATCATTAAAACTTGAATTTATTTAATTACACACGACCCTGATATACCCTCCATGCAATCCCGGGAGGTCTCTCTGTATTTACTTGCACGTTTGTAAATACGTTACTTTTTGTTAAGTTAATTTAAAATTTCGGAGCCGTTTTTCTCCAAACAAATTTTTGTAAGCACTCTATTCCGGCAAGAATTTTTTTTTATAAATGATTATGTGTAAAAATTGTTTCTAATTGACTAAATTGGTTACTCACAAAGTGGCTCGGGTACCAGGTGGCTCCGTTGTCACAGAGACTCTGTGAAGGAAATGAAATTAACATAAGAAATCGCAGGGTACAGAATTTTTTCAATTTTTTAAAAAAATAGTTCACAAAATTAGGTTCTTTTCATCCTGTAACTTACTCCACCATTCTGGAGGGAACACATTTGGGGTTCCTCGTCACTCCCATCATGACAGTCCTTTACACCGTCACAAACCTGTTCAATTGAAAACATTACAATGGATGTTCCGTATCCAAACAGATCTGAGTATAAGTGACCACAGAATGGAATAATTAAAATAATATTTGAAGGAAAATTAAAAATAGTGTACCCAGTAGGAGCAAAGGATGTCCGACCCGTTTTTACATTCAAACTAGAAAGGAGTCAGGAAAATGTACGCACATTAAATTACTAGAAAAGAATTGTGTAAAATGTGAGCTTTATGAGGCTCTAAAATAATTGAGGTTAACATTTAAATACAATTAATAAAATTTACACTCTTCTTGCAGTAGGGCTCTTCCACGGCAAAAATAAAGAGTGGTACAATCACCAGGACCACAGCAGGAATTAAAAGCGGATGAATTTTCCCGGACATTTTCCTATAAAAATTTTGATGGAATAATAAAATCACTGGGAAAAAGCTAATTCGACTTTGTAAAACTCACTATTCAGGATGTTTCGTTTCCAACTGTTATTAGAACACAATTGAGGTATCCCTTCGACAGTGGCAGTTTTTATACACATTTGTTTTTTTAGCCAACCCGGAAAAAAATGTGATATTAAATAGTATCATTATATTTCATCACATAGGATAAAAAAAACATCCAAAACATAAGCAACAGTGACATAACTTAGCAAGTTTCCTCACATCATGCAGACACAGGAAATACTGGGAAATTTGTAGCTAAATGGTGTTTAAAATACGCGTAGTAAATTAAAATCGGATAAAATGCAAGCGTTTCCATTAAACGGTTTCCCCAGATTTTTGTATTGCTCGTCTGGTTGGAACGGGATTGGCAATTTAGTAAATACTTTTATCAATCGATAACAGCGTGTCAATTGCTTCAGCACAGGGTTCATATGTCTATATAGTAGGTTCAAAATCAATACAGCTGATAACTTTTGTTCAGAGTGGAGCAGAGATGATAAAATAATATTAGGAAGATGCAAGAAGTTTTTAGTTTCGAAACAATCATTTTCATCCTCATTTCAACACAGCCTTTATGAGTTGATAATTTATTTTATAATAGTCGAAATTGTTTTCGTCAGGGGTGCTTTAAAACTTGTTCCTGTTGACAAAAATATGTTGATTCAAATTTGCTTATCTATTATCAATTGTAATCATGTTTACATCGTACAGCCAGTAGTTGCTGAATTACTGTCTGAAATTAATACTCAAGGAATATATTCATGTCTGGGAAACTACATTGACATAGTCTCAAAAATATTTTTCTGAGGGTTTCATATTAAGTCTTTTAGCCTGATAGTGAGTTCAACTTGCCCAGTGAGAAATCATATACCGCATGTCATAAACCACTCAACTGATACGTAGTAATTGTCAACTTAAAGGGGAGAGGTAAATATATAAAATGTCGGGTCCTACTTGTTGGGGAATTCTTAAATGTTCGTATGTATGTATGTTGTATGTTGGGTTAGGGGGTAAGGTTGAAGACAGGGGGTAATGTTAAGCATGGGGAATATTATGTAAGCAAAAGGGAGTAAATGGTTCAGTGGGAGTGTGTTAATGGCGTTATTTTGAGGGTAATGCAAAATGTTGGGGGTTATGAGGGTAATGTCAGGGTACTTAATTGTCCTGTACGAAATTTTTGAATAGATTCATTGGTCCGAAATAAATTGCAAATTTGGAATAAAATCAATAGTTTTGAGAATATCGACCAGACCAAAAACATTTTCATAACCGGAACAGCTCTAGCATCGTTGTGAGATATCTGGAAAGATGAGGTCAAAATATCCAGGAAGGGATCCAAAAAACTTCACAATTATGTTCTGGAAAAGTAGTTTCTTTTTCTTTTACGGGCCGCAGCGCAATGAACTCCTAAGTTGCAATCTAACTTATCACCCTATTATAAAGGCTCAAGTCTCTAAAACTTTATTTTAATACTGACTGAATCAAGACTATGTAAATAAATTCAAAATCATTAACACGAGTGAAAATCACGGTGCTTTTCTGAATATTTGTTTCCCACTTTTCTCGGCTCTTTTTTGACTTTCAAACACAGAGGTCCATGCAAAAAATTTCCACAAATTCACGGTGAAAACATATGTATTTGTTTAAAACAATAGAGTGACCCAATTTCGTCTTGAACACAAAAATTTCTTAGCAATTTCAAAAACAAAAGGTAAAAACATTAAATCCTCAAAAAAGAGGGCGTCACTTGCACATTCCATCCCTCCCTGACATCCCAGTCCTCCCTATTCCGCAGTACCTGATAATGTCTTTATTATTGTTATACGAGGTGTTACATGTTTCTGACTGAGTAATTAGAACTCAACCCCTCCCTTTTTCCTTCCCACTTTCCCCCTCCCTGGCACGTATAATAACAGAGTAACTCATAAATTATAAGCCCTCATGTATGCACGTAGAATTTTTTTTTCTCGATTTTCCAGAATTTTCTATATTGACCCCACTTAATTTTTTACAGTCACAGTGGTGAAGGACGTGAACCAGAATAGGATTTCTTAACGGATTTTTAATTCAATAATTGTTTATATATATTTCATGGCGCAAATATTTTTCCTATGACGCCAGTTTGAAAGAAATTTTCCTACGGAAAATTTGTAGGAGCCAGGTAGGGGAGATGGTTCCGGGGATAAAAGACATTGCCAGAAACTGCATATCAATGGTTAAAGGCCAAAGGATCTACATATATACATTTTCCGAAAAATTTCATGCAAATAGTTAATTTTTCTAAACAATATTGAGCAAATTATGCAAATAAATTTCCCATAATTAAAATTATATATCTAGATCCAGAAGATTTTGTCTTGTAGGTATATACGAATACTATGCATAGATTCCAAACTTATTTAATTTATTTCTTTAAACTAGATTAAACATAGTAAAGTTCAGCTCAACAAGCGTCCATTAAATAAAATCATGTAACTGTAAGCTATCTTTATTCTGGTAACTGATTTTGGACAATCACAGTAGACCCTGATACACTAATTATTGTAGTAATCAGCTTGAATGTCCAGAGTCATATTTAATATAGCTTTATCCATACATTTAACATTATTTCATGGAGACTACAACATTAATACTTATTATTGGTACGGTATAATTTTCTAATCCTAATAATCGTTTAGTATAAATTGTTAGGTGGATATTTTTTCTGTATCGTTCTTCTACCACAATCGATTTTTAATCCACTTTGACCCCCCTTGGGACAGCTCTATACTACTTCCTCCTTTTCTCGTCTTTCGGGGGTCAGGTTTTTGACCTAGCACCAATCCATGCTCCACGATTCCCTGGCTCAGCGTCTTTTTTCCAACTGAGCACACGTCAGGCATTTCATCAGAATCGTCGCCACAGTCATTATACGTGTCGCATGTCTGACAATGAATAAATATAATTAAACAGGTAGCAGTACAGAAGTACAAAAGTCTAGTTTAGCGTATGTGCATACAATAAATCAAGTATACGCGTGATGTAAAATTACCCAAATTGCTGGGATGCACCGTTCATTGTCGCATTGAAACTAAAAATAAATAACAACACCAAAACTTTTATAACTGAGTGTACTGAATGTATAATTATATATATACGTCAAAAAATATAGAAATGACTGAAAAACCTGTTCTAAATTAAAATACTTTGGAAATACTGGAAAATGTCCATGAGCACTGTCAAGATCAAATGATTGTAAAAACTTACTTCACCAGCAGTCTCATTACACGGACAGCCTTTTTCATCAGAAGCATCATCTAGAGTAAGAAAATTGCATTAATTCTTTTATTGTTCCCATGAAATCAAGAGCTGTGGTTAGAAAACAAACATTAGATTTGAAAAAGTAAACTTATGTTAGAAAATACAAACGCACATTATGAAGCTTGAACTTTATATTTCAATTATTTTGAGAAAAAAAAATTATTATAGAAAAATGAACTTACTACAATCAGGAAAGTAATCGCAGTAATAACTCTCGGGGAAACACCTAGGATCGTTGGGACACTTCAGTTCCTGAAAGTCATGGTAAGCCATAGTCTGAATTCTTAGTGGATTCAAACTGTTACTAAATGCTAAGGTATAAAGGTTGGGGTCTAGCGTTTTACACATGTATCTGTATTTCGACGGGTTTTGAGAGTACAAAATCCGTTAGTTTTTTTTTTCCTGTGATTTTTTTAATTTTTTTTTTAAAGAAATCAAAACGTCAGGTTAAGATTCCAGATTTACAAGCAATTACTACCTGCACCAACTCAGGTGTGATGGGACGAACTACAACTACAAGGGAGCAGGCACCGGCCCAGGTACGAGCACTCAAAAAATTAACGTACCGGGTGATAATTTATATTAGGTTTGTTAATTGGAGGTGTTGGATTATAATTTATTTAAGTAAGGTTCGATTCACTCCAAAGCTCAAAAATCAACTTACGCAATCACAACAGCAATTTTGCTCGTCAGTATTTGTATTCCCGTCCGGACAGTCCACCCATCCATCACAAAACTGCGGATAAATTAATACACATTAATTTAAGTACAATGAAGTCACGAGTTCATTTTATCAATACACATTTTTTACGACAAGTAAAAATTAAAATATTTGTTTATTTTACAAAATAGCCCGTTTTGTTTTGTAAAGGGTAATTTTTTTACTCACCCAGTTGGAGGGATTATATTTGCCATCAAGACAGCAAAACTGTAAAGGAAAACATACAAATTTAAATATGCATCTATAATAAATATAAAAGGCGTTTGTCAAGATTATGGCAATTAATTATGAGTGTAGATCCTTTAACTTACTCCACCATAGGCTTCCACGCATTTGGTACAATCCTCGTCACTTTTATCACCACAGTCGTTTATCCCGTTGCACTCCTGCAAAATATTCAGTGGACATTGAGAGAGGTGCATGTAACACATAAATATTTAGTCTCGGATTCCATCAATCTAATTATACGAGTACAGAATTTACAATATAAACAGTATCTAAATAAAATCTCGGAGCAATCTCAAAAGTAACGTACGTAATGAGACGGTATCGTCGACCCGTTATTGCACTTAAACTAGAAACGAGTCATAAAAAATTACATGTAAAAATGCAATTCAGAATGGTCACAAATTATCAAGTGTTATATTTTTTTCAATTAAGTTGAGGTTTGTCGTAAATAACGAGTAATTAATATAGATATTTTACCGGCTCGCAGTAAGTGTCATTCGTGGCAAAAATAATGACTGGGATAACAGCCAGGACGACAGCTGCAATTAAAAGTGCATGAATTTTCCCGAGCATTTTGCTCCTAAAACTTTCGAGTGTAGTAATTTAGAACAAAATTAAATTGTACTTCGGTAAGCTCACTTGTCAAGACGTCTATAGCTTTCAAACCCAACTAAAGCACAGTGATGTATCCTTCTCGACAAAGGTAGTTTTTATACACGTTTATCTTTTTAGCCAACCCGGAAAATAATAAACGAAACAAATATCCTTACTATTTCAAAATTCAAAGTACCAGGGGACAATACTGATTGTGAGGGACAATTTTATTCTCATGCAGAAACAGGAACAGGCACAGACTCATGTGCAATTTCTGTTTGAATGTTACGAGAGATTGGACGCTGGAAGATCAAAATCAGATGGATTCATTTCCTGGAAGATATTCCTTTACATTTGCTAATTTCCTGTCTCGTCTCACTCCCCGGATTGGGTAATTTTGCAAATAAATACTGCTATCGCTCATTAACTTGATTTCAAATGCTTCAGCAGCAAGGTCTCGTTTAACGGATAAAAACAACATTGTAGTTTACTGATTTACAGAGCTGAGACGCTAAATGGTATTGGGAAGGTAAAACATTGATGGCTTAGTGTTAGCTTGTACTCAATTTGTAAACAATCTGATTCGTTAACATTTCCTCATATTGTCTACCGGAGATAATATTAAAATTTATCTGTCAGTTTTTCTTGTGTAGGAATTTATTATTCTTTCTTTTCATAATTTAAAAAAATCACAGATGACATTTTTTTTAGTGATAAATTCAATCGTGGAGATGTATTTAAATAATTAAATTTTTTAAATTCTTATTTTCCAAAAAATTCACGTTTAGCGACACGTGCTGTAGAGCCCGAGAGTATATATTTTAGGCATTGAGTGTAGGCCTATGTGTTCATACAGTTTCATAAATTTTAATGAACATGTGCTACAATTTTTATCCAAGCCTTGGATTATCAGTGTATGGAGTGCATTTATCTTGGAAAACATTTTGGGTTGCAATAGATTAAAATAAGTGGTCTGTGCACAAATACACTTGTCAATACTAGCACTGGCAATCAATATTGTATTTAAAGTAAACACAAATTATTTAAGCCAGGTAGGATGATCAATGATCACTGACCCAATTGAGAGTATTATTGAGACATTGGTTGCAATGTCAATGTGAAATTTGTAGGTTGTTGATAAGAATTGATGTATGTATGTACATATGCGAATAGATACGCTTACACATATGACACTTGTTGTTCATTTTTATATAGGAAATAGCACGTTAAAAATAAGGAAATGCGCGAGAGCACTATGGAAGCAGTCCTGAGTGAAATTTTAAAGTTTCGGTCACAAATATGCAATCAATAGTTGCTTCAATGCTATGTACTTCTACAGTAGTTATTACAAATATAAGCATCGTTTTTGCAACTAAAATAGTTGGGTAAATATGATTATAAATACGGTATAAAATGTAATACCTGAGCGTGATATCAATCATCGATATTTCGTGTCGTAATTTTTTCATACAGGAATATCAAAACTACGGAAGCAGAAGAAAAAATATTCGGACAAATCGGATAATACTGTATAATAAGGATGTTTATGTAAGTGAGATGCTAAATTTACTTTTGCAGATCCCGGGAAATTTCTGCAAACTTGACCCTCATTGTAAAATACCGAAAGCTATTATCATTATTCGAAATCATTTCAAGTGGTTGGAGACACAAGTGCGGTTCCAAACTGGGCAGTTTCCCAGACGTGGACAAACTAAACCTTTGGAACAAAATATAATTTTAAATAGGGTATGTGGATTTGAAATTCCCCGGCATTTTTAGTATTCTTGTTTCGTGCCAAGAACGGCTCAATATTGGACACGGACATTTTGGGCATTCTCATTCGACGGAACATTGGGCACAATCGTGGCATAAAGTAAAATAATTTATAGAATTTGACAGTCGATCTGAAAATTTTTCGGGAATTTTCGAGGAAAAGCTTTTGAAAGTGCTTTGGGGGATATTTTCATTTCTCTGATTTTGATTTAGGCTGTAACTCGCAACATTATATTTTTACTCTGCGGGTTCAAATTTCCGGATAAAATAATATTCTCAACGAAAAGTTCCTAAACCTAAGCTGTTTCGTCCAACGTGAGCCGTAACAGCGATGCCTGAAATTATATTTTATACGGGTATCTTCCCACTTGCTATTCTTTAACATATAAGGAACCCACGGCTTGAATTTCCTCACCTCTAACGGTTCCATCATCGTTTCTGGTCGTGAAAAAGTTTAACTTCGACCACTCATACTCATAGCTTCTCGGATTTTGTATCATTATTCACAACAGTTCCAAGAACGTGAGACCAATGTGTCCAAATGAATTTGCGTACCTATAAGCTACAAACAATTTCATCTTTACATAGGAGCCTAATTATAAGCCCAGAAAAAATTTCTGCCTACCTACTTTACTATATAGGATTTTTGGAATGGCTTTGCCTAACAAATTTACTCTACTAATGGCTATAAATTATACCTATCTACTTCTGCCAACTTTAAATCATTCTTAATCCAATCCTAGGGATGCCACTGATCTGGTCTGATCCCGATTTTATGAAACTGATCTGGCCCAAAGCTCAGATCAAACCAGATGGTCAGATTCAAGACCGTGGTCCGGACCTAAATCTTAACTAAATAATCCCGTTTTATTCCGTGAATTTGCTTTATTGTTAGCAAAATATTTTGTGACCAATTTATACGAAATGTAGGTATCTATGACGTGAGACAAAATCAAAATAGCGCGCGCTTCGCAACGATTTAGAGCCAGCCCCCTCTCGAGGTGCTGCTGTGGAGGTCTGCGCAGCTTATATTTACTGTTTAATATTATATTATATGTATACTGTGATTGTGAATATGATATTTTTATAGCAACTCATTTTAGTTTACTGTTAGTGTTTGAACGCTTGGTTGAAAACATGAGAATTCTTATAATAATCCATCGGAATACATGTATGATCGTAAATGAAATTATTTTGATCTAAACTCTACAAACAGATGTAGAAGACACACTGAGAACAGTGAGAACAGAGAATGCCCGGTACATTCCAGGGATATCTGCTCACTAGGGAGTATATATTTTGAACAATGGATTTCTTGTCAGCTTTAATTAATATTTTTGTTGCATCTTTACAATAATGTTTGCTCTCGAAGTCTTATAATAATTATACATCATCATGCATGCGAACGAGATCTTCCAAAATTATAAAACAAATAATGATCTATTCATAAAATTGTCTATTTAAACATACTGCTTTGTGATTTAGTACCCAAAATGAGTAGATAGCTAAAGCTCATATAGAAAAAATAGGGGAACATTCCCAAAATGCCTGCCCTAGGCTGAATATGTCCAAAGTGCCAAAAATGCCCAAAATGCCATAAAATGAAAATGCCCTGGTTATTTGGCCAGACATAATGCCGAAAATGCCATGGTATTTTTAATTTTGCAACCCTGCATATGTATATGTATGTACATGTAATCAAAACATCCATAAACTATACAAATCTATTTGGCCAATCAGTAGGATTCCTGATCGGGAAAAAACTCCCCACGACCTATTTTGAAATAACTGAATCCAACTCCAGAAGCATGCATTATGTGAAATAACATAACTACGCTACTTTTATTTTCCTAATTGATTTTGTACAATAGGTAAATCACAGTAAACAATACACATGCAACTACAATGATAATAATAATACTTCACAGGGATGAAATCTATACAACAAACAGTGAATAAATTTCTTAATCATATTAATCCCATATTATCATATTATTTTTCCCTGGCTTTTCTGCACTACTTCCGTCGAATTTGGCTTTTTGCCCTCTTTTTTAAGCTCGATTCGGGCAGGATTGGTCGACTTCGCAAGATAGGTTTTTTATGTGGTGCTAACACACCCTCCACGTCTCTCCGGACAGTAGAATTACAATAGTCCAAATCACTGTTGTCACTACAGCCATAGAAAGGGGTGCACATCTGTACAAATGCCACAAGGATTAGACGCATAAAATCTCATTTGGATGCCCATACAATCTCAATGTTAAATTACCCATTCTTTTTTGAGGCAGACTCCATTGTCGCACAGAAACTAAAAAAAATACAACACAATACATAGTTCATAAATGAATGTACATCAAATAAATGTAACGAGTTTGGTACAATAAAAAATAAGAAGTGGCTGCTTTGATTCTTGCATTTCCTTTAAAAGTATAAACGATTGAAAGCAACGGACTCATTTATAAATACGTAGTCTATAAAATGGTTTGCCTTCAGTTAGGTCACAATAGAATTTTCATAGCCTTAGAAGCTGGTACGTTGCATATATGTATGTAATTATATTTGAGTAAAAATTGCAAGCACTGATTTATTAAATACTTAGTTTCATTTCGCTTTGAAATATACTTCACTTTTAGTGAAGTTTAAGAAATTATATAAAAATGTCAAAATGACTCAAAAGCCTGTTCTATACTAAAAGGGATCCCAACTTGACAAATAATGTGCTCATGCATATGATCAACCCTTTTTAAGATTAAATCCTAGTAGCAACTTACCAGGTCTCCACCATCACACGGGCAGCCGATTTCATCAGACTCATCATCTAGGATTTGAAAACGAACATAATTATTTTCAATGTAAATGTAGATATGGTGAGGTCGATCCTTTAATTTTATCTTTCAATTATTTTGATAATTATTATTACAGAAACTGACTTACCACAATCACAATACCTATCGCATATCGAGTCCTTATGTAAGCAATCCTTGCCGTCAGGACAAAGCTGAAAGATTAATTGTTTCACTTAATACCTGTTTTCATCTTTTACTCCAAGTGGGGGAATTGGGAGAAATTTTAGGCATGCCACTTTTGTATCCATGACTTATAGCCTTTATGAATTTGAATTGACTCATTTCTATATTTGAAAAGCCCAGGAGCTAGCCCAAGTACATTATTATTTTTTTTAATTAACCATTCCTAGTTTTGCCCTCAAAGGCGTTTTTTTTCTTTGATAGAGGAACACTTCAGGTGTAATTACTCTAGGCATAGGAGATAGAACAAAGGTCACCTATGTTATTTTAAAAAAATGTTGGAGCAAATTTTCCTACAGTGATCCTTTGTAACTGTTACTTGCATATTAAAATTCAATGTCTTGTTGTAATTAGACTCAAGGGGCACTCTGAGACAAATTAAATTTTTGGGAGAGTTATATTAAGGTCAATTGGGTTCAATTAAGAGAGACAAGACTTGATTAAATATCGGATTAAAATTGGAATACGCTATAGGTCATAAAGTTCAATAGTATCAGACTAACATTTCTCAAAATCTCTACAAATTTGGAGTGTGAATTCTTTAGGTTTTGTAAAAGTAATTTTTAAAATAATTCAGCTACAAAGAAATGGATCTCCGACTAATAATTTTTAACCCACATGACTCACAATAAGTCGAGAGGGCAGGAACTTTTATGATCGAACAGGGACCAGTCCCGGTAAGAACACTTACAAAATATTAATATAACTCGGTGAGAGCTTGCTAGTTGGATTACAATTTATTTACGCTGGAATAATTATATCTTTCCTAAGTATCAATAATAATTATTATAATTATGTCAAAAATTAACTTACGCATTCGGAACCGCAAGTCGTCTCATCCGTTTTGTCCTCACAGTGCAAATAGCCATCACCGTCCTAAGGGAGTGTTCATTAATGATGTCATTGTTTTCTTAGAATTTTGAGACCCAGTGACCCCTCTGTCACTGTTTGTCATCTTATAATGCAGCTACCCACCCACTCCCAGTAATAGTGACCATCATCACATAGAAATCATTGCGTCTCTAAAGGAATTGATTTATTGATGCTAATAACAAAATTTGGATTTCGATTTTTTTATTCCTTTGACAGCACTCCCTTTGGAATTTTACATTTCCACCACAAGTGTGGGTTTCTGCACTCAATTATCATTATTCTTAATCACTATTTTTGTGACATTCAACAAATAAAGATTCCCACCATGCTTCGATACTATCAACAATAATTATTTCATCATTCCCTATTAGTTCCGCTTCAGATAAAATTTCGGCTGCTTCAATAACCACATTGTAAGAATTTGAAATATTTGTATGAATTTTCTTGTGGTCTTTCAAAGAGGCCTGTTATACAAAATACAATCCACACTCAGAACATGTTCGCTGGCTTAACTTTTGTCGAACACTTGGACAGTAGTAATCATTAGGTATAATCGCAGGTGCACTTGGGGGAATAATATTTCTGAGACCTAATTGCTTCCAAAGGTCAAAGAATTTTCCAGTGGTTGAATCCGGAGAAGCACAGTGGATACCGGCTGAATCGCGGAAGTACATGGCAGGTGGTGGTAAGAATCCATTATGCAATACTTCAT
Source organism: Allacma fusca (assembly GCA_947179485.1). Lineage (NCBI taxonomy): Eukaryota > Metazoa > Arthropoda > Collembola > Symphypleona > Sminthuridae > Allacma > Allacma fusca. The sequence continues at coordinate 21,940,643 of OX359246.1, read as the reverse complement.
GAATGTTGGTGCGTGGAGTTTTGCAACAATTGGTATTCAAACATTTTATAATTTGAATAAAATACTGGGATTGTCTGACATGGATAGCTTTCCACTGCTCGGAGACCTTGATCTTGAATGCAGTAGTTGGAGCACTGCGATCTGTAGTAGTAACCAATATGTTGGTGGCAGTACCCGACATTACGTCTGCATTTTCAAGTGCTGACGGCGCATCTTCTATATCGTTTACAGCGATTATGCTCTCAATTTCGGTTGGTGTTTGGTGTAAATCTAGAAGAACTTCACTTCCGGGTGGCGAAATATAATTAGCAATTACTTTGTATCCGTCAATGACCATTCCATTCCATAGTTCACTTAGAACATTCCCTGCTCTTCCAAAATTACGGATTTCAAGATTCTGGTCTACAGTTTTATTCGAATTATTTAAATGATTACCATAGTAATTGTAAGGTAATACGACACCACTTAACCGCTTCGATAACGGAGCCATTCTGCGTTCAACTGGATTGTATGCTGAGTGGTGGGGGGCGTTTGCACCAATAAATAATGCATCGAGGTCAAATTCATCAAAATTTGATATGGCTTCGTCCAGAGTTTTTCGATGATGTGGACTCTGGTCTGGGCCATTATCAACGAAGAAAATCATTATCGGTTTAATGACGCCATTGATCTTGCAACATTTTTCAAATTCCGGAAGATGAACGACTGTACGTAAATCGACGGTGTGAGATTTGGCGGTGCTCGAATCGTGTTTTCCTGAGCGTATAGCGATGTAAGTTGGGCCTGAATAACTGATTTTGTCCTTAAAGTCAAGTCCGGCATATACACTGGGAATTAGCTTGTGCCTTGTTGCCACACACCAGTCATGATCGGACATTCGTATTTCGTAAGAAACTTTCATGACCAAAGGTGTTTGCAGTTTTGCTGCCGTCTTTCCAATATCGACTTTGGCTTTATCATCCATGCTTATAACGGCAACATTTGCTCCCCCCATTAATTCTCCCACGTCCTTTAAGTGACCAATTTGAGCCGCAGCAAACCATTTGTCCTCGTGATGTTTTCGCAATGTATTTTGAGCTTTTACCAATCGGACAGGAACGGTTTTGACATGCTTTTGTCCTTCGTGAGAAGATGCACGCTTTGGGAGCAACCGTAAATACAAACCGGATCTACTGAGCGTGAAACCTGAAATAAATATGGTTATAAATACGTTTGAATGTGTGGTCAGGTGACAGTACCATAGTTCCGTGGTATCGTATCAAAATTTTACCGAATTGTTTTAAACGTTTTAAAACACGAGATCAAATTGTTTGCTAGTAGGTATGAATGGTCAGCAAATAGCTATACGGAATCGAAGATTGAACACGGTATCAAAAAACAAAGCCTGGTAAAAAAACTGGTAAAAGTCATTTGTGCTATAAAATCAGCAAGATTTGATATCTTTTTAAACCCAACCAGTCCGGGTTGGGTGGACCCTGTCTCAACGTATACATATAATTTACGCTATTTCGAATTTCCGAAGGTCGAATTGTTTTTAAGACACATTGAAGTGAACGTAGCAAAAATAGTACTTATCGTTACAGTTACTAATAATGAACTTTCCTGTCCTTTATCCCTGCTATTTATATTACAGTAAATTGGAGATTGGAATGGAAAGTGGAATTTTTGAAGCACAAATGAGACTTTCCCCCTCATGCATCATTTTTTGGCATCACCACCCAAGGTTCGGCACCTTGAAGCTATTTTCTGACCATTCAAACCGCAATAGCAAAAATATTCAAACAAAACGTTCGGTCATCGTGGAACTATGGACAGTACCTGTATATTTTGTATAAGTGAATTAAATTCCTATACCTTGTCTTTGTAACTCGGTTTGTAGAGAAGATAAATTCTGACAAGTCCGTAGTGTTTCGGTTCGGCGCTTCTCATCTGCAGAGGCGTCTGTAGAAACAATTTGAATTATTGCTTCCAGCAATCCTGGTTGTGTTTCCTCAAGCCTCGGTCTCCCTTGCTTCTCTTTATTACAACTTCGGAGTTTCTCAGCAATTTCTGGATTTTCGTTCATGATACTTTCTATCTGTGTTTTCTTCTTTTGACGTAGTTTTTGCTGGTTTTTTGATTTTTTCGTAGCTTTCGAACGTTCTTACGAAGCGGTTCTTTTCTGTTCCGAAGATATTTTATTCGCTTTTGCTGAAAATTATTAATTCCAACTCGTGACTTCAGCTTACACAATAACGAAAATTCATCCAAGACTTTACGATACTCATCTTTAAGTTGATTTTGCTTAGGAGTAGCAGCGGTTGGTTGACTCGATTCCTCCGTCTCAATGGTAATTTCCTCTAAAAGTTGATTACACTGTTGTTCAAAAATTTGTTCAATAGGAGGACATGCCATTTCCATTGGAGTAACAACATCCTTGTTCAACTGCTTGCTTTGACTGGGTCCTTTGTTTCGTCGAAAGGCTTCCAGAATAGGATTTCTTGATTTATTTGTGTCAATAATAGCGTTTAGTTCCTGTATTTTCATATCAATTTCCTCACTGCTAATTTTATTTTCCTTTCAAAACTTTGCACACTGTTCATCGGCAAGTTTACCTGCATTTCAGAAAGATTCATGTTATTTCAGTTTGTAATTTGAATCTTTTTGATGAATCATCATTGTACTCGGTAGACCTAAATGTTTGGGAAAACTCACCTGTGGAACATATCCTTGATTCCTTCCATAGTTTTCGCAAGATTGGCCACTTGTGGCCATTGGACTGTGTCTTGGTTGGTGTCATGAGTCTTAAAATCGTTTCGAACTCTTTCACCAAACAAATGTTGGGATTTGTCACCGAACTAATAAAACTGGTTTTGAATCTAAAATGCTGCCTATCAAGTTTTGTGCAATCGTAAGATAAACTGGCTTTTAACTACATGCAAAACGTAAAACATAAATCTATATTGACGTTTCGTAATTTCTAGAAAAGGTATTTACATGCTCCATTTCCATATGGCTCCGTTTATGCATAGCAACATGCAGATTTCGATTCAATCTCAGTGTTTACTTGTGCACATTACTTGTGCTTTATACTAGATGGTTCCAGCTGTGGTCTCGGAAATCTGGGAGTGCTTGCGGATTTTTAATTATGTTTTGGCAATGACGGTCATCATTAGCCGCAGTGATGCATACATACATGTCATTACATGTCATATTTTTTATGTTTGACTGACCGACCCCATAAATGACATCATTAATGAACACTCCCTAAGCATAAATTTAAACAAAGGCATGAAATGTGTTCATACTTTTAGAAAATCCCTCCATATTTCCTGGAGAATGTTTCTTTTTGACCAGGTAATTTTTGTCTCTCGGAAATATTGTAACAAAATTTTAGTATAAAGAATTTACCATAAGGTTTTTAATTTTATCAATAGAAATATATATCATTCAAATTAAAAATATTTTTTAATTTGCAAAATAGCACTTGCATATATTTTGTTTGGTAAAGGGTACATTTTTTACTCACCCAGTAGGGAGGAATATACTTGCCCGCATCACAGCAAAGCTGTCAAGGAAACAAAATTATATTCATCTTTGTTAATTATATGTACATATAAAACGCAACAACGTTTTTCCCTTCGTCTGGAATATATTCAACGATTATTTCTACATCCGGTGGATTCTCAGCTCCATTGGTCCCAATAATTAGGGCTAGTGCCCTTTCCTCAAAATATTTGACAAAACTACGCTTATTATTTATGATTATAGATCTTTGGACTTACTCCTCCACCAAGTTTGGCAATGCAATCCTCGCATATCTCATCACTTCCATCAGCACAGTTCTTGAAACCGTCACACTCCTGAAAAATATTCAGTAAGAATTTCAAAGAAGAGCAAAAATCATAAATTTTACAATCATAATCAAATATTTAACTTTTGTGAATTATAATATGCTCAAGTAAAATTAAAAGTTCCATACGAATGTGGCATCTATGTAGTAGGCTTTATCAGCACATTCAAACTAGAAAAGAGTCAAAAAATTTAATTAATAACCCAGAATTATCATGAAATACGAGAAGTTCAGAGGTTCTCAAACAGCTGAGAGATTCTGTAAATACAAGTAATTAGGTATTGTAACTAACTGTCGTCACATTCGGACAGGTGATCTCGTCAGAAATAATTCCCGGTATAATAACCAGGACGATGGCAGGAATTAAAAATGAAATAATTTTCTGAAGCATTTTCCTGCTTACACTGTACAATGTTATAAAACAGAAACGATCTCGGTTTTGTAAAAGTTACTAATCAAGATGTCTAACTTCCAACTGTTACCAGAGCACAATGAGATTTCCTTTCAGCAAAGGTGTCTTTTATACATGCTGATAATTTATCAACAACCCGGAAAATATGACACAAACAACTCATCACAAATCCTACTACCTACTGTTTCAAAATCAAAGCAGTAATAAGGGACAGTACTGATTTGTGAATAAATATTTTTCACATGATAAAAGACAGAATAATTTGCAATCCTGTGGTTAAATGTTGTATAAGAGTGGATGGAGTAAGGTCAAAATCAGATAAAGAGCGTTAGCTTCCTGGAACAATCCAGGAAACATTTGCTCATTTCTGGTCAATAGTCTCAGTGAAATCTGCAATATTAATAATTTTACAAATAATTACTGTTACCAATCTTTGACTTTATTCCTGAAATAAAATAGTTTATTTGTTTGTTGTTCTTTTTACGTCTAGGGCCCCAGTAATGCTCTAAGTCTAAATGCAATCTTCTTCCTATCTGACAAAAATATTTTGTAAACTACTATTTAGTGTCAATAGGAAGGTATAATTTTGAAAAAAAAATTACACATGTCAAATTTATTGACAGGATAAATGTGTTTGCATTTCCGGCGAGAGCCGGGAGTCAAAATTAATTTAAACACTCTCTGTATTATTAGTGAGAGTGCGTTTTAATTTGATCCAAGCAAACTTGACCATTTTCTTTTTAACGGTTGGGTTAACGTTGTGATGCTCATTGAAACATGAAGTGAATCCATTTCATCGTTCCAGTTGACATTTTACTATTTCGTAGGATTTTCAATTGAAATAATTACTATTTTTATTATCAATTTCGAATGTAATTTGAGAGACTTGATGTTGTATCCTTTTAAGCCTCCTTATTTGTACTGCAGTTCATTACGGACAAATTTACTGGGTGGGTTGAGGGTTTTGAGAGCGTACCAAATAACTATGATTTTGTGATCAAGAGCCGCTCGGGCTCAGAATCCGTAATTCGAATAAATAAATAAATTATGGCTCTACAACACCAAATTGGAGGATATTCATTGACGTATAATTATTAGCACAACTATTTCTAAACTAATCCCTCCACTAAAATAAACAATTATTAGAACACACCGGGAGTCTGAAATTGAAGTTCTCCTGGGCCGGAAATGTTGCTCGGAATTCTCCCAATGTCGATTTGAAAATGCAGTAATTGTACTTATGTATGTACATTTATTTGTATATAAAATGTGCAGTATTCGAACTATTAAGGCTTGCATTTTCCTGATGGAAATGTCTTCCGTGATTGTAGGCACGGGAATGAAATTTATTAATCACCAGGAATAACTATAATGCTAAAAAATCCATTGTATGAATTGTAATTAGAGTAAAAGTCCGCATAGACAAATTATACGGTAAAAATTTAATACACACACAATAAAACTTGTCTTCGTATATTTCCCTAAAAATTTCAACATAAAGTGAACATTAGATTTTCCGGATTTTTTGAAGCACAATTTTAATAATGAAAAAAAGCTTTATTTATACATACGTGCATTATATCTACATATGTACAGATGTGTATTTAATAGTCTGTAAATAATTATAAATTGTTCGAGAAGTTTGCACTTAAATATTTGTAATGTGATAGACGGATGCTCATGTGAATCAGTGAATGTCATCGAGAATGTTCTGCGTTGATACCAAATATGCTAATAGATACTGAAGCTTACTTGAATCTTTGAGGTCGGTAGGATCATGAATTGCATTCTCTAATCTATTCTTAAATTTTATCTAGTGTTCTCATTGCCCCGAAAACTTTGGAACTTATGTACCTCGGGTAACTTAATTATCTGGATTGGGACTACTGGATGAGTTGTACTCGCTGGGGTGGGCTGAAATGATAGGCTCGTGACTGTATTTGCCTCTCCAGCACTAATATTGGTATCCATTCTGGTTAAAACCATTTTATTTCTTGATCTGCTCCTTCTCACAAAATCTACAGATTCCATCCGGTACTCTAAAAACCTAGAATATTCACTCGCTTATTTTTTAACCTGCTCATTTGAAAGTATTTTGGAGACTTTTGAGTGACAGTACTAATAAAAGAAATATTAATTGATATTTGCCATTACTAAAAATAAACTCTTTGCTTTCTAGTACGTTTTAATTCTGCAAAAATTTGCTTTCCTCCGGATGCTTACATAATAGCTTTTATGATTTCGCTAAGCCATTCATAAATGTTCATACATTCCGTTGTTAAAATCAGGACTAGGACAAACAACGTATTTTGAAATAATTGAATCCAACCCCAGAAGCATCCATTATATGAAATAACATGCCTATACGCTACTTTTATTTTGCTAATTGATTTCGTACAATAAGTCAAACACATTAAACTAGACACAGGCATTCCTATGAAAATAATAATATTTCATAGGATTGAAATCTATACATACAATTGATAGTGAATGATTTCTTAATAGTATTAATCCCATATTATCATCTAAATATTTCTCCAGGCTCTTCAGCATTACTTCTGTCGAATTCGACTTTTCGCTTGCTTTTTTAAGCTCTATTCGGCCAGGACTTGTCTGCTTCGCACGATAGTTTTTTTACGTGGTGCCAGCACACCCTCGATGTCACTCCGGATAGTAGAATTACAATATGTGTAATCTTCATCAGACTTATCAGCTAGGATGTGAAAACAAACATAATCATTTCCCATGTAAATGTAGATGTGGTGAGGTCGATCCTTTAATTTGACCTTTCAATTATTTTGATAATTATTACAGAAGCTGACTTACGACAATCATCACGCGTATCGCATATAAATTCTGGATCTAAGCAAACGTTGGAGCTAGGACAAAACTGAAAGATTAATTGTTTCATTTAATGCCTGTTTTCATCTTTTACTCCAAGCAGGGGAACTGCGAGAAATGTTAGGCATGCCACTTTTGTATCCATGACTTATAGTCTTAATGAATTTGATTTGACTTATTTCTGTATCTAATTGGAAGGCCCAGAAGCTACTCCAAGTATACACAAATGGTTTGAAATTCATTTTTCAAAATCTGTACCGTATGAAGACTGACATTTGCTAGGACATGAATTTCAAAAGTATGGGACTAACATTTGTCACATATCCCAAGAACTTTGGAAAGTTTTAATCCTTTAGGTGTACCGAAAGTAATTTGTTTTAATAATTCAGCTAAAAAGAGCAAGACTAATAATTTTTAACCCACATCACTAACAATAAGCCGAGATGGGAGGAACATTTATGATCGAACACCGGTCCCGATTCGAACACTCCCAAAAAAATTGGCATAACTCGGTGAGAGCTTATTATTTGGATGTTGGATTATAATTTATTTACGCCGTAATAATTATATCTTCCGTGAGGCTCAAACTAATTACGTGAAAGCTCAAAAATTAACTTACGCATTCACAGCCGCAAGTCGTCTCATCCTTTTCGTCACCACAGTGCAAATAGCCATCACATACCTACACATAAATTTAAACATAAGCTTAAAATATTGTGAATTTAAATGTACATTTGTCATTCTGAATGATAATTTCGAATTATTAAACCATTTATTTTCTCTCCTTACAATCTGCCTCTTAGAAAAATATTTTAACAAACCTTCAGTATAATAAATTTACCATGAGGTTCATTTTATCAACAGAAATATCTATTTCACTCAATTAAAAATATTTTTTATTTTGCAAAATAGCACTTGTATATATTTTGTTTGGTAAAGGGTACATTTTTTTACTCACCCAGTAGGGAGGAATATACTTGCTCGTATCACAGCACATCTGTCAAGGAAACAAAATTATATTCATCTTTGTTATATGTACATATCAAACGCAACTATGTACGTTTGTCCCTTCGTCTGGAATATATTCAACGATTATTTCTACAACCGGTGGATTCTCAGCTCCATTGGTCCCAATAATTAGGGCTAGTGCCCTTTCCTCAAAATATTTGACAAAACTACGCTTATTATTTATGATTATAGATCTTTGGACTTACTCCTCCACCAAGTTTGGCAATGCAATCCTCGCATATCTCATCACTTCCATCAGCACAGTTCTTGAAACCGTCACACTCCTGCAAAATATTCAGTAGACATTTCAAAGAAGAGCAAAAATATTATTATTTATTTTTTTTATTATAAAATTTTTCAGTAAAATTAAAAGTCCCATACGAATTTGGCATCTATGTAGGAACCGTTAGCACATTCAAACTAGAAAAGAGTCAAAAAATTTAATTAATAACCCAGAATTATCATGAAATACGAGGAGTTCAGAGGTTCCCAAACAAACTGAGAGATTCTTTAAGTACAATTGATTGTATATTGTAACTAACCGTTTTCACAATGGGACAGGTGCGCCCGTCAGAAATAATTTCCGGTATAACAACCAGGACGATGGCAGGAATTAAAAATGAAATAATTTTCTGAAGCATTTTCCTGCTTACACTGTGCAATGTTATAAAATAGAAAAGATCTCGGTTTTGTAAAAATCACTGATCAAGATGTCTAACTTCCAACTTTTACCAGAGCACAATGAGATATCCTTTCAGCAAAGGTGTCTTTTATACACGCTGATAATTTCCAACAACCCGGAAAAATATGACATAAACAACTCATCACAAATCCTACTACCTACTGTTTCAAAATCAAAGCAGTAATAAGGGACAGCACTGATTTGTGAATAAATGTTTTTCACATGATAAAAGACAGAATCATTTGCAATCCTGTGGTTAAATGTTGTATAAGAGTGGATGGAGTAAGGTCAAAATCAGATAAGGAGCGTTAGCTTCCTGGAACAATCCCGGAAACATTTGCTCATTGTTGGTTAATAGTCTCACAAGATTTAGTAATTTCACAAATACAGTTATCAAGCATTTAGTTTATTCCTGAAGTTAAATAGTAGTTTTTTAAATTTTTTTAAAATGTTTTTTATGCGTAGGTCATCATTGTACGTCGTTCTAAAACTAAATGCAATTTTCTTCCTATTGGCAAACAAAAGCTCCATTATCAGTTATAATATTTATTATAGTGTCTATATAGGAAGGTCTAATTTTGAGGGGGAAATTGCAGCTATCATGTTTATAATATATTCAGTTCAGAAGTGTAAATAAATGTAATTTTCATTATTTCATTTTTTGTACATTCAGAACCTTGGATTATCAGTGAATGGAGTGAATTTATATTGGAAAACATTTGGAATTGCAATAGATTAAAATTAGTGGCTTTCAATCAATGCTGTACTACAAAATGCAAATTATTTTAGCCAACCCGGATGATCAACGATCACTGACCCCATGGATAGTATTGAGACATTGGTTGCAATATTGTGGGTTATTGATACGTTATGCTTATATGTATATCTATACGTGACACTTGTCAATTTTTATTTATAGGAAATAATACGGAAAACAAGGAAATGGGCTACAACAACAAAGAAATAGATGTGAAGTGAGATATCAAAGTTTCAATAAAAAACATGTAATCAATGCTTGCATCAGTGGTACACTTCTACGGGAATTCAAATTACACCATTGTTTTTGGAAACTAAAATAATTTGGAACCAAATGCTCTATAGAACGTAGAATACCTGAGTGTGAAATTCGTAACTGACATTTTTGTGTCCTAATTTTTTCAAAAATGAATATCAAAACTATACGCACAAAAAGAAACACATCATCGAATAAAGTACTGTATTAACGATGATTATGTATATGTGAGATGCTAAATTTAGTTTTGTAGATTCACGGAAATTACTCCTCAAAACTTATTCTCCGGTCAGAGTGTCAAGATGTCAATTATTTAATCCGGGTATTCAAAATCATTTCAAATGGTTGAGGTGAGAGTGTGAGTCCCAAGTGGGGTTCCAAACTCGGAAGTTTACCAGCAGCGGACACACAAAACGTCTGGAACAAGCTCGTAGTAAATAAAAATAATTCGTCCCTTGCCAGACCTTCCCCGATGCAAGCCCTCTTCCCAGTGGAAAAGGGCAATAGATTCTCATTCTTCTGGAATTTTCCAAGCGAATCCAGGAACCTCTCAGGGCGGAAATTTTCTGGATCCCCCCAAACATTTTGATCAAAATGTACCCCGTAAATATTTGGAATAATCATTGTACCTTTGGGTATAAAATACCCATGAAACTCCACATCCTCAGTAGTACTGTGAGTGACTGCGAAAGGCAGTAGAGAGGAAAAACGCATCACTTCGTTGATAACGGCTTCTGTGAATGGCATCGAGGATCGGTCCGGCAATGACGGAACCATTTCCTTTCCAACAACTTCATCAATTTCGTCTTGTAACTTCTTCTGAACTTCCAAATGACAAATCAAATATGCACATAACCAGGTCAGCGTCGTACTTGTAGTCTCGGCCCCTCCGCCGAATAAATCCATTAAAGTTTGAACCATCACATCGTTCTTGGCGTGGAAACTGGAATTAGGATCTGTCGTTCTCTCCATTTCATCTTTGTAGGCGTCAGCAAAATCTCGGGGTTGGTTTTGTATGTAGTATTTATTATGGCTCTCAATCTGTTTCCGAAGAAATTTCTTGATACAAGCGAAACTCTGAATTATCTTATCGAAGCCTGAGAGCTTGGGAGCGATTTGGGCAAACCAGGGCAGAAATATAGCCAAACTTCCAAGGAAACTCAAGTCATCAGCAATCCTGAAGTAATTGATTGAGAAATTGATACACAGATTTTGATTCAGAGAGTTCTAACTTTAGATTATTATTTCCAATTTTTGCTAAGAATTTGAATTCCTGTAATTAATTATACTTACGCTGTTAAGCTTCGAACAGCAGCCACTGATTCAGGATCATCTTCTTTCATTCTGTCGCTGAACATTATGCTCCACAATGCATTGAGTACTGTATTATTGAATAAATGTTTAACTTGAACTGGCTTCCCTTCTTTTGCTCGTAAATGGTCAATGAACTCATGTATTTCTTCCTGGACTTTCGCTTCCATGGTTTTTGTTCCGAAACCGAAATCCCGAAGATTTCTCAATGTAAACCTTCGCTGTTCCGCCCAATGAGAGCCATCCGTGACGACAATGCCTGAAAATTGTATTTTATTTTGGTGTCTTACCACTTGCGACTGAAATTTGCTTACCTCTTACGGTTCCATCATCGTTTCTGGCAGTGAAAAAGTTTAACTTTGGCCGCCCGGAAAAAACACCCATGTTTAAGGCTTCTCGGATCAGTTTTGCATCATTGATCACAACAGTTCTAGGGTGAGAAAAATAGTAGGATAAAATACATGAACCTTTCAAGTGTCTTTCGTATGAGTATATTCCTCTTACAGAAATTTGATTTAGTATTTTTAGTATAACAATTATTATGACATTTTTTAAATTGATGCCTTTTAAATTCAGGGGTCGGATTGTGGTAAAGTTTCGTCGAAGATCATTTACGATTTTCCCTGCTGAATCTTAATCCAGTGTAAGGAAACCGCCAATAATTTTTAAAATCGCTACTGAAAAGAAAGTGAACAGATTTTCCAATCCCTGCCAACAAAAAATAGTATTCTTCTGACAAAAATCCGACCCCTGTTTAAATGTTGGTATTACTTTTTGAAACTGCCAACGATAACTTGGATACCTGTAATATCCAAACCAAACTCCAATTAGAGGGCCGTAAGTTCCTTTCCATTTCCATAACGTTTTATGTGGATGTGTACCCAGCAAGGGGAGGTGTCCCAATAAAGGTAGACCAATTGGACCTGTCATCAAGAAATCAAACGTACGGTTTAACCAACAGAATTCCGGGGATCCTTCAAGAGAAACATTTTTATAGGAAGTATAGAACCAGGACCTGGTGGGAAATTTGGGATGCGTCTTTCAAAGTAACTCCAACTAATGGCCAAGACCATGAGCAGAGCCAATATTATAATTGTCATTGCACCTGCTGACTATCTTATGACGAGCTTTAGATTTTAATCAAATAAACTTTACACCTTTAGTATCCCGATCCGATAAATGTACTGAATAGATGCGGAACTGTACAGCATCATTTATTAAACATGAAATATGTTCATCAGTTGAGAGACATCTATAAAAAAAATCGCATTAACTCACGTTATACGTAGAGTGTAAAAGTTTTAAACCTTGATTTACTTGAGTATCTTTTAAACGTCTTGATCTATTATTATCAAATTACTCAGGTCAGATGGTTATACCTTTTAATTATTGACAATTTTGACTTATTTGTGTCGTGTATTGGCAAGTTTAAGACATTGAGGAAAAACTGAATACTTGATTTTCTTTCATAATTAAATAATAGAGAATTAAACTATAAAAATACAGTCGACTCTCCTTATAGCGTCTCTCCCTATAGAGACGCTCTCCCTATAAAGTCATCCTGGGTTCCTCCCAAGCTAAATTATATGCTAATTTCTACCTTTATAGCGTCACTCTTTATAACGTCAGTTCCTTTATAAAGTCGCTTTTTGTGCCGCCGTAGGGTGAAAGCGTACCCTTATAACGTCATGTTGACGTTACAACTCGTCAAACCTAGCTAAATAACATACTGGTGCTGTCATTTTAAAGTTATTTTTATTCTCCGGTTTCACTATAATTGCATTAGCTTATAATGTCTCGACGTTATAAAATACTGGAAGGCACGTGTTATTGTAAATGTATGTGTAAGCGTGGTTAACGACATTGATTAATCCCCATCCAGGAAATCCACATTTTCAAGCTTTTAGGTTTATCTGTATTTTCGCATCCAATAAAGAACTGTCATTCACAGCTTTAACAGAATTACAATTTTCACTGTTTGAAAACTTTTGCTAATGTTCTGAGAAGTCTTATTGAGATTCAGAAAATACTTTATGCAATCCTGACCTTTTTTGTTGGTGTTAGTGGCGTGAGAAACTTCGAAAAATGTTATAATCTATTTATTAATATTAACCATTTTTATTCTCATTCTACATAGACATACATTATGTGCCAAATGAAACGAGACATGACTCCAATTTAACTAAAAACGGAACATTTGCAATTAAACCGTTATTTATATGATGTGCCTCTATAACGTCGTTCCCTTATAACTTCACTTTTTGGGAGATTTATTGATGTCGTTATAGAGAGAGTCGACTGTATAACACGGATCTACAAGCGGAGCATGGCGTGAATTTTGCATCTCTGGAAGTTAGCAAGATAGTTGAAAGGTAAATTCGAATTTAATTCGTGGAATAAGCAATAAACTTATTTTGGTATATTTTCCTGAACATGCAAGGAAACTTGATCAGATTTTTCGGATTTTTTGTGGCACAACCATACGAAAACTTTATTTATACAGACATATCTGTACATGCAAATATGTATTTCATGGGCTGTTGATAATAATTGTAAATATATTTGTTTGTGCATGTACCAATTTATATTCTACGCAGATGACAAACAACAGGTCTTTTGGATGGGACATTGTCCCCTCCAATTATTTCCCAACGAGGGACATTCAATGGTTTTCTACCCCACCCCCCAACTTTTGATGCAGGGTCAATGTCTTTTAATATTTATTGGATAATGAGTATATATCAAATACATTTTGTTTCAAAATGGTATATATTTATGACATTAAACTGAAGTTTTTTTATTTTCATTTGTTTTCAAATTACAAACCTGTACTTAATTTTTTTAATTACACCAGTTTTAATTATACCTGTTCCACCCACTGTCACACAAATAAGAGGATTAATCACGAAGTATTCACTGCTGGATAGGATTTCAAATTGTTTCCGCGATTTTTTTGAAACAATCTCCTTGACCCGATCAATATTTCCAGTCACATTTAATCAAAATTAATGTAAAGTGAGGTTGTTTTAGGATTTTAGGAGTCCGCAAAGTACTCTCTGATATTTAAATTTATTTTCATAGCATATTCTGACGTTAGTTTGTAGAACTCGGCGCTTTTTAGTAAGCATTCAACTTTATCCTTACGTTAAGAATTACTGACATGACCACACAAAATATTATGCAATTTTTAGATAAGTTAAGGTTCAGGAGAGACATTGACTACGATGCTGATGATGAGGATATTGATCTCCCAATTTGAGTGTGGAAGATCTGGATATTTGAAAGTCAAATGTGAATAATGAAGTAGAAGGATAAATTCAGACTTTGACTTGTGGAATAGAAATTGTTTTCGTTTTTTCCTGAACATACAACCTGAAGTGAACATGCAAGGAAACGTGTTATATTTTTTTCGGGATTTGTTTTGCATCACAACTATAAGCAAGATCTTATGTATGATTTGCGTACATACTAGCAAATGTGTATTAAACTGGTTGTAGATAATTATAAATAGATTTTGTAGGTGCATTTATCCATTCATATTCTACATATTCATAAACACAGATAAATTATATCCACGCTGCAATGTTCTAAAATACTAAAGTATCACTGTAAAAACAATCCGTAGCTATGGATATGACTGAAGTTGTAGGAATTTTTAATACTGAGAATTACTTAGATAAAAGTTCTATGAAAAGTTCTATTTCTTGGAGCTAGGCTCAGCATCAGATAGGAAATCATGAAACTTCAGTTTCTGAAGATGGTGTGTTTCACAGTATCTTCTTAATCTTCTTTGTGGTACTATGTAAGTGTCAATCAAGAGGTGAGCTTTCCGAAAGTTTGACTTCTAAATCTAAAATCTAAATTCAGGTTTACATTTTAACAAATACCAAATAACTAATTTTAATGAATAATAAAAATATACCCAAATATTTCCTTCATTTTCTCAAACCCTTTACTTGTAATCAATGACTCCGCAACCAGCAACCAACCGTATCCTCCACATTCGTACACAAAATTTGTTGGTGCCCTCGAGCCCAAACCTATTGCTGGGCCTCGCACTACGGCGCTATCTGTGACAAGTTTGAAACTTGGATTGTAGCCAATTTAAAAAAAAAAATTTTTAAATGTTTGATTTTTTAAGAAAACGTTAATTTGGTTTTTCGGTTGTCGTCTTTCCTGACCTTCGATTTAAACGAGTTTCTTTTTTAAGATAAATATTAATATATAATCCGTATCCGGAAATGTAAACATATTATCCAAAAATATTCTTTTGATTTTTTTCCCACGGGTTTGTAACTTCGGAAAACCCTTAGATACGGGTAACAACTTTGGTCGTAGTTTTTATGGTAATTTGAACGAGGATAAATTATACAGGGTTTAATTAGTTTACTGGAATTATTCCACAGATATATGTTTACTAAGGAGTATATGTATATATATTTTGAACAAATTCACTGGGTGGGTCGAGAGTTTAAGAACTTACCAAATTATTATGGCTCTATATACAACACCAAATTTGAGGATATGCATACACGTATTAATGTACATATGTATTTCAAATCTAATCCCTCCGCTAACATAATAAATTATTACCCAGCACCGGTAGTCTGAAATTAAAGTTTTCCTTTGTCCTAATGTTTAAGGATATAAGAACTCCTGTGTTGATTTTCATGTCCAGTTAATCTAACATCATTGACCGAAATTGGCAGCAATTTAACAATAATTCAACATTGTTACTACCCCTCTTGGTTCTCTCCGCTTCTGATTGTGAGAAAACTAGCTTGTACTTGTAAACAGGTCCGCAAATGCGATTGGTACAAAAATGAATGCTCTTCCACACAGCTCATTGGCTCCCCAGCATGTCTCATGTAATGGGACGGCGCGCAGTTTGAGTTTCGCAGCCACTACAGCCTTCTTTGAAATTTTGAATTAGTAGTATAGATTATAGATCAGTATCATTTTATTAACATACTTTGACGATGATGAAAATGAAATCTTCGCGCTCCCACCAAACGCGCTTTATAGGTTTGTGAGTACAAGTTACCATAAAGACTAAATCCAGGTTAAAGTTTATATTCGGTATATATGCATTTTTCATTGGCGACGCCGATGGCTGTCCGTATTAGCAAAGGCGGTGACAATAGCCGGGCAGCCTTCCCGGGGTCACGGCACCTTTGGTCTTGTTGAGTGTAAATCCTCATCAATCTAGATCAATCTGAGTTAAAGCTCGGTAGGAATATTTAGTCGTCTCATAATTTCCTTCATTGTTCTCACTTGGCAAATCTAACGTCGTGAGTGATGAATATTTCCTTGGTTCCTTATACTTTCATATAACTAAATAACTTCTCAATATTCACAAATATGCACATGTAATCGGAACATTCATAAACTATACACAATACATACATATCTATTTGATCAATGAGTTTAATTCCTACACCAGGAAATGTTGTTACAAATTCTCTGTCTCCCTATGACGATTTGAAAATGCCCGGCAAAATTACATATTTACCGTAATAATTGTGCTTGTATCTTGTATGTATGTAGACTTATTTATATATAATGGGAAGTAATCGAACCATTACAATGGTAATTTTCCTGATGAAAATGTCCTCCATGATTGTAAGCATAAGAATGAAAATTATTTGTCACCAGGGGAAACAATAATGTTATGATAGTCATTGTATGAATTGTAGAATAAGAGTCCGCATAGGCAATTATACGATTTCCCAAAAGAACGCATTATAAAGTGAACATGCAAGGAAATCTGAGTAGTTTTTCGGATTTTTTGCAGCACAACTATAAAATAAAAAAGCTTTATTTATACATATCGTTGGCTAAATTACGAAAGATACCATTTTGCTGCGAGCTTAATTTGAAAAAGTACCATATGCTTCACGGTTAAAATTCCCCAGTGAGAAAGTACCATTTTTACTTGCCAAATGTACGTATACTCATGCACATGCATTAGCAAACTGTATATAAGCAATCCAAGTGCCACGAGTTTCGAAATAGTGTATATTTGTTCGTTTGTGTATAATATAGTGCTCTAAGTATTCGTATGGGTTTAAAATTTAATTTGACTTTTTTATAACTGCAAATAAAAAAAATACCAAAACCATACACTAAATGGAATTACTTCAACAAGTTGTTGCATA
The DNA here is from genome assembly GCA_947179485.1 of Allacma fusca. NCBI lineage: Eukaryota > Metazoa > Arthropoda > Collembola > Symphypleona > Sminthuridae > Allacma > Allacma fusca. The sequence goes on along the minus strand of OX359246.1, from coordinate 21,923,387 downwards.
AAATACGTGGTTTTTTAAAGTAAACGCTCCATTTATATCTTCATGCACTATCCAAGTAGTTAGCAGTCTCATGTGCTGTTTTCCTACATCACTCATAATTACAAAATTTAATATTTTTAATTAAAATACTGTTTTTATTTGAGTTGAGAAGTTATTTGTACTCTAAGCGCAAAGCATGAAAATGGTACCTTTGAGAATTACTGCAAACTTCAATATGGTACTTTTTAAAATTAAGCTTTTTTGAAAATGGTACTTATTGTAATTTAGCCAACGATATGTACATACGTGCAAATCTGTATTTTATTAGTCTAGATAATTAGAAATAAATTTGCTCGTGCATCTATCAAATGCATGTATATTCTACGCAGACGCAAAACAACAAGGTAGAACATTGTCCCCTCCAATCATTTTCAAAGGAAGGACATTTTGGAACGTTCTCACTTGAACCTTTTTGAGGTTCTCTCGCTATGTCGTTTTGCTGTCTATACTTTGCTTTGGATCGGGGTGGGATGTCCCAGGTTCTGGGAAAGTGACAACTTAGATCAATAAATATTGTCCCCGTGTTACTCTGGGACGGAGTCGGAACAATCGGTTCTATACCAAGAGTTTTGGGAGTGCACGGAATCTTCCGCTAGATAAAACAATGAGGCTGAGTTCTACTTTCCCGGCCTCAAAATTACATTCCACCTTCCACCAGGATTTCCACCTTCCACTAGACCTTCCACTTGCCATTCCATCAAAATTTTACAGATTTTTCACCTTCCAGATCTTTCACCTAAATTTGACCAGATGGAAGGTCCTTCTACCTGGTTCCCTGTGTTAATTAACATATTCCTCTGTGTTCTGGTGGGTGAAACACAAAGTGCGAACTGGAGATAGTTAATGCGTTGCCCCCTGTATGCGACTATTCAAACCATCAGCGTTTTAATTTATTAGGAAAAGTACGTCGCAACGCTAAAAAGTTTGCGTCTGACCATTAATCGTTAGTGGAACGACAACGTAGTACTAATTGTGTCCACACAAGTTTACACAAAATGGCGACTTTCACAAATAATAAAGGGAATCAACATGACCGCAGCCAAAAACATATTCTGGAGTATCCGTCCCAACAAAGCAATGCGGCGTGGCACGTAGTGCCAAGTTAATACATAGTATGACGTGTGAATCCACAAATTGTTATTGCAAAAACCTACCACGTGTGCACTCTGCTCCTTCCTATAATTCTACCTATATAACATATTTCTTCCACAGATTAAATTCCTCGTCGAGAACATACTCTATCATTTACCCCATTATTCCATTACATTAAGATATCCCCCTCTTAGGGTCTGTTTCGTGTTGGTGGTCGTTTCGGACAGTGAGGGTTAGGTTAGTTCGAGGGGAAAGGAGCGCTGCCACTGCGGGGGCCATCGTGGTGACAATAGCGCGCCTTTCCACTCGAACTAACCTAACCTGAACGTCCGAAACGACGGGTTAGGTTTCCAAATCCGAAAATTCGGATTGCACCCCAACTTGTTAATTTCTAATCATTGACCTCACACGCTTCTGAGATGTAATTACCTGTTAGTCTTCAATTGATACAACATGTATCCCTGGTACAACTTACAGGAATTTACATTGCCAGTACCACTGTGACCTCAATTGATAATTGATACCAAGTATATACCTGGTATCCCTTACGAAGATTCCTCATTGGCAGCACCAGTTTAACCTCAATTAATACCAGGTATATACCTGGTGCTTCTTCCTTTCCCCCAAAACCCAGCCCCAAACCAAAGCACCAATCTTTCTCACGTGCCCTTTAACATTGATTTTTCCTGGTGTAGCAACTGCCTGGTACAAATGTATTGTACCATGGTGCACGCTATTGTAATTTACATTACTTGCACCAGGTATTTTTCCTGGTACAATGCACTAACAACTATCATATACTGCACCAGGTATAATCCCTATGTAAAATCCCTATGTACCAGGTAAGAAACTTTAACCCCCTAAGACAAAATTTCTTCGATGTGAAATCTTACAGGCCCATCAGTAAGCTTTATGACAAGATCATAAAAACAAGGGCTACGATGGCCTATTTCGAATTAATTAAATTCAACTCAAGAGCATGCATTATTTGAAATAACATAACTACGATACTTTTATTCTCATAATTGATTAGACACACACACCCCTATGAAAATAATAATATTTCATAGGCGTTAAATCTATACAACTGACATTGAATAATTTCTTAATCCTATTAATCCAACATTATTTGATGATATCTAAATATGTGACCTGGCTCTTCTCCATTACTTCTGCCAACCTTGACTTTTCGCCTGCTTTTTTGAGGCCGATTCGGACAGGATTTGACTGTTTCTAGGGATAGCTTTTTTTTCTGGTGCCAAAACACCCTCGACGCCACTCCGGATAGTTGAATTACAATACTTTTCATCACTCTGGTCCAAACAGTGATCCACACCGTCGCACACCTGTACAAATGTCACCAGGATTAGAATTACAAAAGCTCATTGACGCCCATACAATGTATCAAGAAGACATGTGGTGTCAAATTACCAAGCTGCTATAGGTACAGAATCCATCCTCGCACAGAAACTAAAAATAAATTACAACACAATACATACATAGTTCACAAATAAGTGTACACCATATATGTAAATGTAACAGGTCTGGTACATTAAAAACTAAGAAGTTGCTGCTCTGTTTCTTGAGTTTCCTTTAAAAGTGTAAACTATTGAATGGAAAGGCATCATTTAAAAATACGTGTAGTCTATAAAAGAGCTACCCTTTCTAGATAACAATTCAATTTTCATTATAGTCTTAGGAAAGTTTTAATGTTGCGTAATTGTTTGAATAAAAATTCAAAAGCACTGATTTGTTAAATAGAATAGTTCCCTAGAAATAAGTTGCTTGACCAGAATTGAGAATATCAGTTGTATTTGGTTTCATTTCGCTTTGAATTATTTCTCTTAGAGAAGATTAAACAACTGTATAAAAATATCAAACTGACTCAAAAGCTTGTTCTCTAATAAAAGGAATCTAAACTTGGAAAATAATCCCCCATGTATATGATCAACCCCCTCCCCTTCAAGATTAAATCCTAGTAACAACTTACATCGTTTGGTCCATCACACGGACAGTCTTTTTCATCAGACCTATCAGCTAGGATTTGAAAACGAACATAATATATATATTTTCCATGGAAATGTACATATGTACATAGATGTGATGAGATATGTTCTTTAATTTTATCTTCCAATTATAGTTCGACAATTATTACGGAAATTTACTTACCACAATTAGACCACTTATCGCATATCCAAGCTTTGGGTAAGCATTGCTTTTCGTAAGGACAGTACTAAAAGAATAATTGTTTGACTTAATACCTATTTTCATACTTTACGACAAGCAGGGGAAATGGGAGAAATGTTAGACATGCCCACATTTGTTTCTACGACTTATAGCTATTATGAATTTTAATTGACACATATCTATTACTTGAAAGCCCAGAAGCTACTTTAAGTACAAATAAAAATTGAAAAGTAATTTTTTAAATATTCAGGCAACAAGAACAGGACATTGGACAAATAATTTTTAACCGATCGATAAGAGTTATAATTTTTGATAAGAGTCTTGTTAGTTGGATGTTGGATTATAATTTATTTACGCTGTCCTAATTATATCTTACGTAAGGCTCAATCCAAGTACGTCAAAGCTCAGAAATTAACTTACGCATTCACAACCGCAAGTGGTCTCGTCCGCTGAGTCAGCACAGTCCAAATATCCATCACATTCCTATACACATAGATTTAAACATAACATTGAAATGTCTTCATGCTTTTAGAAAATACCTCCTGATTTCCTGAAGAATGTTTCTTTTTGACTAGGTTCATGTATATTTGTCATTCTGACTGGTAATTTAAAATTATGTAACGATTTTTCTCCTTACAATTTGTCTCTCAGAAATATTGTAACAAAATTTCAGTATAAAGAATTTTAACCATAAGGTTTATTTTATCAGTAGAAATATTTTACCTAAATTAGAATGTATGTATGTATATTTTGTTTGGTAAAGGGTACATTTTTTACTCACCCAGTAGGGAGGAATATACTTGTACCCATCACAGCAAAACTGTCAAGGAAACAAAATGAACATCTTTACTAGGTACATGTAAAACGCGACAAGGTTTGTCCGTTCGTCCGGAATATATTCAATGATTATTTGTACATCCGCTGAATTCTCAGCTCCACGGGTCCCATTAATTAAGGGTGGTGTCCATTCCTCAAATAATTTTACGAGACTATGCTAACTATTTATGGTTATAGATCCTTTGACTTACTCCATTATGTTTTTGCACACAATAACAGCAATCCTCATCACTTCCATCAGGGCAGTTCCTAACACCGTCACATTCCTGCAAAATATTCAGTGGACATTTCAAAGAAGAGACAAAATCCTAATTATTATTATTCATTTTTCTCAAAATACAATTTTCAAGTAAATTTAAAAGTCACATACGTATTTTTCATCTATATAGCTGTGGTCAACACATTCAAACTAGAAACGAATCAAGAAATGCTTGCACTTAAAAATTCAATTAATAACCCAGAACTATCATTAAATACGAGGAGTTATGAGGTTGTCAGACAAGTTGAGAGATTCTTTAAATACAATTATTATATATTTAACTAACCATGTTCACATTTGAACAGGTGCGTTCGTCAGAAATAATACCCGGTATAACAACCAGGACGATGGAAGGAATCAAAAATAGACTACATTTTTTGAGCATTTTCCTGCTTAAGTACACTGTACAATGCTATAAAACAGAAACGATTTCGGCTTTGTAAAAGTATTAATCAAGATGTCCAGCTTCCAACTGTTACCAGAGCACAATGGGATATCCTTTCAGCAAAGATGTCTTTTATGCACGCTGATAATTTTCACCAACCCGGAAAATATGACAAACCATTCTACTAACTACTGTTTCAAAATCAAAGAAGTAAGGAACAATACTGATTTGTGAGTAAATATTTTTCATATGATGCAGACAAAAGTTGATAATACTCAGACTCATTTGCAATCCTGTAGTTAAATTTTATATAAGAATGGGTGGAGTGAGATCAAAATCAGATAATATGCAATAGTTTCCTGGAACAGCCCAGGAAATATTTGCTCATTTCTTGTATACAGCCTGACCAGATTTAGTAGTCTAAATGCAATCTTCTTCCTATTGACAAAAACATTTGTAAAAACTATTATCAATAATAATTATTATTATAGTGTTAGTATACAAAGGTTTAATTTGGGTGAAATATTACAGATGTCATATTTAATAAAAAGTTCAGAGGTGTAAATAAATGCATTTTTATTATTTCATTTTTTAAACCTCAGAGCCTTGGATTATCAGTGAATGGATAAAGTTTATCTCGGAAAACATTTTGAATTGCAATAGATTAAAATAAGTGGATTGTTCACGAATACACTTGTGGACAATATCACTTGCAATCAATAGTGTGCACACAAAATGCAAATTATTTTAGCCAGCCAGGATGATCAACGATCACTGCTCAATGGAGTGTATTGAGAAATTGACTATTGTAGGTTACTGATGTAGTCTATTTTTATGTATATACAGGAAATAATAAGAAAAATAAGGAAATGGGCATAGACACTATGGGTGTGTCAGGGTTGGTTTGGTTTAAACCAAATGATTTAAACCATGGTTTAAACCATGGTTTAAACCAAACGGTTTTTTTTATAAAAACCAATGGTTTAAACCAAACACCTAAAATTTTAATATTTTCAATCCAAAATGCTTATATTTCGTCGTGCACAAAACTTGTGCAGTTACTGTGATATTGTGTAGCTAAGCTTTAGTGAAGTAAATAATACTATTAGCTTTTAGTCTTGCACATTTAGAAATTCGGAATCGTTTGTAAAATGAAAAATGCCGAACTTGTGTTTGTGCTTCAAAGTCAACGTTAAAATTATATCTGAATTATTAAATATTTAATGCTTTGTGATACTTACTGAGTTTGGAAAATAAGTAAATTTGTTCAAATTCACATGTTTTTGCATATTAATGAATGCTTTGGATTGAAAATTTGTTTAAACCAAAAAAACCTGGTTTAAACCAAAAAAACCCGGTTTAAACCAAAAAAACCTGGTTGTTTGGTTTTTTTGAAAAAAACCAAAACAACCCCCAACCCTGGGATGCGTAGACGCAAAGTGAAATTTCAAAGTTTCAATCAAAAAAGATCAATCAATAGTTGCATCAGCGGTACTTCTACGGGAATTCAAATTACAGCATCGTTTTCCCAACTCAATTAATTGGAAACAAAATGTTAAATAGGACGTAATGCCTGAGTCGAAAATTCATTACTATGATTTTCGTGCAGTAATTATTGTTTTTAAGAAGAACAGAAAAACAACGAAAACCGAAGAAATTAGAGGATCCTGCATCGGATAACATAAGAAGGATGTTTATGTACATACGTGAGATGTTAAATTTATTTTTGAAAATCCAGGGGAATTTTTCCCCTGGAAAATGTAATTAATTTTTTCCGCTGAGAGTAAACAGCTACAAATTATTTAATCCGGGTATTCAAAATCATTTCAAACGGATGAGGTGAGAGTGTGAATCCCATGTGCGGCTCCAAACTTGGGAGTTTCCCAGCAGCCGACACACTAAACGTCTGGAACAAGCTCGTAGTAAATAGAAATAATTCGTCCCTTGCCAGACCTTCCCCGATGCAAGCCCTCTTCCCAGTGGAAAAGGGCAATACATTCTCATTCTTCTGGAATTTTCCAAGCGAATCCAGGAACCTCTCAGGGCGGAAATTTTCTGGATCCCCCCAAACATTTTGATCAAAATGTACCCCGTAAATATTGGGAATAATCATTGTACCTTTGGGTATAAAATACCCATGGAACTCCACATCCTCAGTAGTACTGTGAGTAACTGCGAAAGGTAGGAGAGAGGAAAATCGCAACACTTCGTTGATAACGGCTTCTGTGTATGGCATCGAGGATCGGTCCGCCAATGACGGAACCCTTTCCTTTCCAACAACTTCATCGATTTCGTCTCGTAACTTCTTCTGAACTTCCAAATGACAAATCAAATATGCACATAACCAGGTCAGCGTCGTACTTGTAGTCTCGGCCCCTCCGCCGAATAAATCCATTAACGTTTGAACCATCACATCATTCTTGGCGTGGAAGCTGGAATTAGGATCTGTCGTTCTCTCCATTTCGTCTTTGTAGGCGTCTACAAAATCTCGAGGTTGGTTTCGTATGTAGTACTTACCATGGCTCTCAGTCTGTCTCCGAAGAAACTTCTTGACACAAGCGAAACTCCGAATTATCTTATCGAAGCCTGAGAGCTTGGGAGTAGTGCATCGCATGGGTTCAGGTCGCACCCGGGTATTTGGGTTCAGGTCCAGGTTCAGGTTCAGTATGGGTGCATGTATTTTGGACCCAATAATTTTGGGTCCTTTCTGGGTACAATATTTTTTACCCGTGAAATTGGGTACAGGTTCAGGTTCAGGACCAGGTACAGAGAAAAACCCGTTTTGAATTTACCTGTCAGGACCAGGTGTAACACAAGAAAGACCTGAACCTGATCACAAAAGACCTGAAATGTTTGGGTTCATTAATTGAAAGTTAAAGGCCGGAGAATTTCAAGCTTCCAAGATGATTTCCATCGCAAAAGCTATGGCAGGGTGTCCCAGGAACCAGAAAATTTGCATTCTTATTCATTTTAAATATTGTGAGGGTGCACTCACAAGGCACTTATGTGTATAGGTGTAGAGGGGTACTGTGTAGTGAGACTATATGGTGCGCTTGGCTAAGCATAATGTATTGCGGTAATTGTATGAATAAAGGGGAGTCTTTACCTAACGCTCGAACGGACTAGACCTAGTTTTTACTCTCTCATCATAATTTCATAATTATAAGTTAAGTCCCATAATTTTAGGTTTGAGTGTTATAGTTAACCTCACATTTATGGTGGAGGCGACGCGGTTCGTTTTTTCCTATCCCCACTGCCAAGCGGGTGCCCAAAATTTTCTATATTTTTAATTCTTTTGTTGATTTTATTTTGTGTGTGTAAAAGCTTGAGAGTAGTGGAAAAAAAGCCAACGCCCAAGTCCCGGATAACAGAGGTTGGTAATAGGCAAGGGTGAGCGGAGGCTCTTGTGAAGTCAAGTACATATCTTGAGTTACAAGAGCTATGGTAAAGGCCCTTTTAACCTGTAAATTTGAGATTTCTATAAATTAATGAATAAATTATTGAAGGTCTTATTGTGAGTACTATGAGTGCATTCTAATTTGAATAAAGGGACAGCAGTTCTATTTTAGGTTGGAATCAGCACTCTTGGTCGCCAGCGAAGACTCTTGGTTCTTAAGTCGGGGTCATTTACCTTGGACTGGGAATAGAGGCTCGAGTTTTGGCGTGGTTTTGCAAATTGAATTTATTCAAAATCATCTTGTTAATTTTAATTTTGAATTTTTTTTTAATCTAGTTTCCATCTCGTTAACATGGCCGATGCCGAAAGTGACCGAGAAGAAAAGCCAAGGCACGATGAGGACGGTAAAGGTGATGGGAAAGAAGACAATTGTTCCAGTGACTCAGAAGAGGAAATTCCAAAATGGGCCCTCGAGTTCATGAAGTGGCAGCAAAAGGTGTCGGGCAAAGCTAAGGTCAGTAAAAAGTTTAAAGATGACCCAAAGTCTTCAGAAGAGGCATACCGTAGGCTTGAGAAGTTCCGTAATGAAGTGAAGCCATACCGATCGGATGAAGACCCTCAGGATTTCGTGGAGCATGTTGAATACCATATGAGAAAAATGTATCTTAACCATGAAATGATTGTAGGGGACCTACGACGGATGTTCCAGGAATCTTCAGACAGAGCGGTTAAGGAATGGTATGGTGCACAAGCTGCTAAAATAAGGATATTTAGGAAGGAAAAGTCCAAGAGCCACGAGGAAGTTTGGCAATGGGTTAAAGGGGTTTTGTGTTCTAGATTTGATCACAAGAAGCGGAAAGCTCAAAAAGTGGCTAATCTGGATAATTTTAAATTTGACCCTAATGGAAATGCTGCTTCTTTTGTTACAGAATTGGAGAGGCTCAGTGGAGAGGTTGACCCATCAGTAACAGAAGAGGAGATCATAGCAAAGGCGAGAGGGAAGCTACCACCAATGATGGCAGCTATAGCTTGTACTACGTCAAAGACCTTAGAAGAATTAAGGACTAGTTTGGAAGGTCTGATGAAGGACCCAACAATTAATCCTGGCATCAAAGGGAATAGTTCAAGTTTTTCTCGCTCATCCATCAGTCAAACCCCGCAAGTAGTGGAACCTCCTATAAGGTCCTTGAATGTAACCCAGTGTGAATACTGCTTGCGTCAGAACCACATAATGCTGATGTGTCGAGATCTGAAGAGGGACTGTCAGAACGGCAGGATGGAAAAACTCCAGGCCCTACTTCTGAATCAAGGAGCGGTTGGCCCAGGCAAGTCAACGGGACAAGGTCCAATCCCGCCACAAATTGATAATAATGGCAATGGTCGGTCCCACCCACAACAAAATCCTCCATCGGGCTACAGGGATCGAATGAATCAACAACCAAGGAGTAATCCTGGCCAAACTCAACAACCACCCGTATACGGTCAGAATACAAATTTTGATTATCATAATTGGCATCAAATGATGATGCCTCCGGGATATCCTCCTATGTATTCGTACCCTGGTTATTATTACCCTCCCGTGGGAATGCCACAATATACACAACCCACATCGCAGCCACCGCAACAAGCTGCCTGGATGAGGGATAATCCAGGACCACGTAACCAACAGTCGGGACAGTATCAAGTTCCGGCAAACCAAGCCACAAATAATCAGCAGCCTTCGGGAAACTGATAGGTCTGTCGTGCGGGGACGCACAGACCTACCAGCCTCATGTCAATTTAAATCCTATTTATAATCCGGTGGGCATAGGGACTAACAATCCGAGGCCAGTGTGTAATGAACCTAGTGTGATTCAGGAAGCTAGCAGTCAGGAGGACTGGGTATTTAGTCGAGAGACCGACCAGACCACTGAGGGAGCTCAGAAATATCCGGAGGATTCTCATACACAACCCTTGGTAGGTGAGTCAGTAGGTAATTATGTCCAGGAAAATAGGAGAAAAAGAGTGAAAGAGAAAGTGGAAGAGGACCCCCGTGACTCTTCGAGAGGTAAAGGTGTAGAAGGCTCAGATGAGCAGTGGTATGTTTGGAATCGAAGTTCTGAGAAAAATAACAAACGAATGAAATTAAGATCCATGATGACTAACGTTAATGATGATGAGGATTGTGATTACTCCTGTGTTGTTTCAGAAATGGAATCACCGTTGCAGAGTGAGTTCACGCGGCTATGGAATCTGTCCCACTCCAGAAAGGAAGATATTTATCCCTTGAGAGTAGCAGGACATCCGTTCAAGCTGCGGGCCACCGTAGACACCGGGTCCATGACGTCGACAATTGCGGGAGTGACCGCAGAATACTTAGAGACTCATTATCCCAAATGTATTAGGATTGAGCACCATGAAGCCAGGAAGTACTCTACCATATACAAAGGTCAAGGAGGCTCCTACGCAAGGTCTGCTACAATTTATTTTCATTTGGGTGAAGGTTCGTTATCAACGTTCAAATTTCAGTTTGCCATCCTGGAGAATATGGATTCCCTTATGTTATTGGGTAAGAACTTTAACGATAAATTTAATATTTTAATGGATAGGAAAAGAAAGTTGGTGGACTATCAAGGTCCGGATAAAGATGAGGTAGGTAATTTTGATGAGAGTATTCAGGACTCAGAAGGTCCTGTGACAGAATCCATGACATCTTTTTACTCCACAAGAATTACAGAGTCAGAGGCAAGCGCAAGTCCGAAGAGAAAGAAGAGTGGGAGCCACAAAGGATCCAAAGAGACCGGCCCCATCAATCAGAAAACTCAGGAGAACTTAGCCGAGACCCAGAACTCTAGTAATTCAGATGAGAGTCAGGGGGATGAAGGAGAAGTCACAGCAGATCAGGGTCAGGAAACCACATCAAATAAAACAGATCATCATACATCATCTTCAATCTACACGAAAAATTCTGAAGAAATACCCGCTATGTCATGGAGAAGAATCACGGTATACTCGAGAGACACCAAGGCGTCCGGAGATATTGTGGTATCAGGAAATCCATTAGAACAGAAAGGAGTATTGTTCGGAAATACTATTTTAAGGCTGAGAAACGGCAAAGCCCAGACAGCTATATTAAATCCTACAGAAACCCCTGTGACCTTGCCAGCTATTCGGTATTTAGGTCAATATGAGGTATTTGATGAGTCTAATTTAATTCAGGAAGATGATCCGAGGAATCAAGATTTTCCCTGGAGGTATTGTAGTCCTGATTTCAAACATAAAGCCCCCTTCACGTTAGATGAGCTTAAACTAGGCCCTAATTTAGAGGAGGAGCAGAAGTGGAAAATTTTAGATATTATTAATAAGTACTCGTATAATTTGGCTAGGTCGGATGATGAGTTAGGTGCTGTTCATTATCCACCTGTCGTAATAGAAACGGGTGAGAAGAAGCCGTTCCATAAATATTCCTACCGCTTAGCAACGATAGAAAAGAAAGTTTTAGAGGAGCATGTAGAGAGAAATCTGAAATTAGGGGTTATCAAGCCGTGTGTTTCTCCTTACAATTCACCCGTTATAGTGGTCCCAAAGAAAAGGGACGATCAGGGTAATCTCCAATATAGGGTTTGTATTGATCTGCGAGAATTAAACGATCAGGTCGAACAAAATACGTATCCGATCCCTAGAATAGATGACAGTCTAGATCATTTGTCAGGATCGGCGTATTTTATAACGCTGGATGCGTTACAGGGCTTCTTACAAATGATGCTCTCTGAAGATAGTCAGAAGAAGACAGCTTTTTCGACCCCAAAGGGAAAATTCTGTTATAATAGGTTGCCCTTCGGTTTTAAGAACTCGCCGGCCGAGTTCCAGTCCATGATGGACGTGATTTTAGGAAACTTAAAGTATTCCATAGCTTTAGTTTATATAGATGATATTTTAATTTACGCCCCAACATTCGACAGCCTGCTGGAAAGGTTAGAGTTGGTGTTGCAGAGGGCTTACATTTTTAATCTTACTTTTAAAATGCCTAAGTGTCATTTTGCTTTTAATCAATTGCATTTTTTAGGGCACATTATAAATGGTGATGGGACAGGACCCGACCCAGAAAAAGTGAGGGCGGTCGAAGAATTTCCATCTCCAAAATGCCTGAAGGATGTCCAATCGTTTATCGGTCTTTGCGGATTTTATAGGAAGTACATTCAGGATTTCGCAAAAATGGCGAGACCATTGCACCAAATGGCCAAAAAGGATGTTCAGTTCGAATGGTCACCAGAGAAGGACGAAGCTTTTCAAAATATGAAGAAGGCTATGATTACAGCTCCCGTATTACAACATTTCGATTCAGAGGCTTTGATTAGAGTCACTACTGATGCAAGTAATTATATGTTAGGCGGTGTATGTGAGCAGTCCAAGGACGAGGGAAAGTCTTGGAGGCCCATAGCTTATACATCCAGAATCCTCAAAGATGCAGAATTAAAGTACTCAGTAACGGAAAAGGAAGCCATGGCATGTGTATTCGCTCTCAGGGAGTTTAGACCTTATGTGTACGGTCGTAGAGTAGAGCTGGTCACTGATCATCAGGCGCTCACTAGTTTGTGTAAGTTAAGAGATCCGTATAGTAGGATAGCTCGGTTGCAGTTAGAATTAGCTCAATATTACACCAAACCCGTCCACAGGCCTGGTACTAGCATTCCTCATGCAGATTGTCTGTCTAGGTACCCTGTAAGATCCTTGAGAATTCCTCTAACCGAGTCAAACAGACAGGAAATAGTGGAAGAGGAACCAATTATTAGTATAGTGTTGGGTGGACAGGTAGATCTCTTCCTTAGACATCAACAGAGTGATGAAAATATTAGGAAAGTGATCGATGAGGTAATGAAATTCGGGAAAAGTTTAGGCGACTCGAATAATTTAGTATGGGGTAGAAATGTGTTAATTCAAGGTTTATTATACAAGTCGGATCTCGGTAGTTTATATAAATTAGTAGTCCCACCAGCGCTAAGAGGGGCAATTATGAAGTTAGCACACAACGATTCCTTGGACGGAGGACACGCAGGGCTCTATAAAACCTATCAGCTGTTAAATTCCCGTTACTATTGGAAAAGTATGAGACAGGATGTCCATAGGTATATCAAAGGATGTATCACTTGTCAAGCCGCCAACCACAGAACTTCAAAACCTAAGGGGCTCATGAAGATTGTGCCACCCCCGGAAGATGTGTTCACAAGCATCGCTATTGACTATGTGGGGCCTTTGAAGGAATCCAAGCAAGGCAACAAATATATCTTCGTTGCGGTAGATCAGACAAGCAGGTTTGCTTGGGCAGCCCCAAGTCCCACTGCTACAGCGTCTGATTCCAAGAGACTTTTGAGACAACTTATTTTTGATTCTATTGGAGTAGTGCCTAAGATAGTTTCCGACAACGGGACTCACTTTTCAGCGGTGGAGTTCACAGATTACCTAAAGAAGAAGGGGGTAGAGCATATTAGAATTATGCCAAATCATCCGAATTCCAATGGTAACGTGGAACGCTACAACGGAGAGGTTAAGAGGTTCCTCAGGAAGTATGTTAGTGAGGAGGAAGATAATTGGGATAAATGGATTGCTCGGGCATGCAAAACTCATAATTCTCATGTACACGCAGTTACAGGTTTTACCCCTTTTAGTCTAGTGTATGGGGTTAGTCCTAAGACCAAGCTGGATTTGGTAACTCCCGTAATCACGGTGCAGGAAACCAAGACACCGGGGGATAGGGAAAATGAAAGAAGAGACAGGGTTTTTATGGCTAATTTAAATACAGAGAAAGAGCAGGAGAGTCGAGCCAGAGCGTTCAATAAAAACAGACTTCCTACTAATTTTAAAGTAGGTGATTTAGTTTGGGTCTCCAATGGGCGTAGGCAGGGTCTGCAGCTTCCTTGGATAGGTCCCTATCTAATAATCACAGCCTTGAGTACAACTTCTTTTATAGTGGAGTATAAAGGTACTATGAGGAAAAAACATCAGATTCTTAGAGTTCATTCACACAATATGAAGGAATTCTGTGGTCCAGTTAGTTGGCAGCGAGATTTCCCTGGCGTGTTCAAAAGTAAGATTCTTGAAAGTCACGAACAGAAAAGGTCTCAGGATCAGGTTAGAAAGGAACATAAGCTATCAGAGGAATTCCAGGAAACAGAAGGAAAGAGTAAACGGGTTCTGGAAGAGTTCGAATCACTCAAGTCCGAATTGACCGAAATTAGGGAGCGAATACGGATAGCTCTTAAGGCAAAGGTTAATGAGAAGAATAGAGATAGCGTATATAGGCCCCCTAGAGCAAAGGTGCCAGAGCTAACAAGGTCTCCGATCAGAACTCGTGCTGTCTCAACAAGGGAACAGGCAGAGACGAGGATGGAGGAGGATTGCGTGCCAGACATTCCCATACTGACAGAAGTTCCAATGGGACCTCATCCTCAACTAGATGAGCTTGGTGGAGAAAGTGATTCACCCTTGAGTTTTGTGTCATTTTCCAGCGTCAATGATGACAGCGCTATCATTGATCCGTTTGTCACTGGAGATGTAGGGAGTGACCATAGCGCAGCAGATGCTCCCGAGACACGCGAACAAGAAAGTCTTGTAGGCCTACTAAATACAGAAGCTGATAAAAGCCGTATTGAAGACTGGGACGAGGAGAGCACAGGGAAACAGTTGAGTGAAACAAGCGGAAGCTTGGAACACAGACGCCACGAAGTCGAAAAGCTCGGAGAGCGAATGGAGACTTTAGGAGAGCTCAACTCAAGTAAGGATGATTTCCAGCTGTCAGGTTACCACGAAGACAACGGGGAGATATGGACGGAAATACGAGAAACTTCTTCTGGGAAATGTGAAGTAAATCTGAATCGTCGAACCCAACGAATACCTATACCGGATTCTGCCTTGGGCCCGTTAAGTCCAAATGGGAAAAATCAGAATAAACTGATTACACCAATGGAAACAGTAGGGGCGAGGTTGAGTGGGTCTACAGAATTTAGTCAGGCTAACATTAGTATTAGAGATAAAAATGATCACACAAGTACAGGGAGTCCTGTTAATGTAATAAATAAAGGCCATTGTGAGGGGAATCGTGTAAGTGCGGAAGATAATGAGAATAGGAATGATAGTTTGATTTTTGTTTCAGCAAATCATAAGGATACGTCCCCGGATTTATTCTCTCCCGCGATGGATTATACACCGTTCCGGAATAGAGAGAGGAACGCGGGATGGAGACAGGAAATATCTCCTTGGAAAGAGGAAGCACACTCCAGGATAACGTCCACTAAAGATTCGGTGATTTTGAAGAAAAGGTCCCGAGATCGTGGGAAGAGAGAAAGAGGTTCTGATGACTCGGACGAAAATCATCTCCACGAATCAGATCCCAAGAAGCATTCCATGGGGGGTCATGTGGGTTTCAGTCGGAACAACATCGAAATTCCGGACAAGAGAGAAAGTGCTATAATTATAGCAAATGATTTTGATGATGCCATGGCAAGGCAGGAATCGGTGCGAGCAGCCCAAATTTCTCAAGGATATAATGTGATTCCAGGGGAACCGTTGCTAAAACTTCCTATCCAGGGTAGTGTCGGTAGTGGAGTCTCGGAGAGAACTCTAGGGGCAAAACGTTCGTCAGTGCATTCTGTCGTGGTGACGGAAAGTGATGTAGGGCGTGAAAGGAAGTTATTGGATCCTATTAGTTTGAAGGTATCCAAGGCTCCTGGGAAGAGGTTTAGCAAGGAGTCTCAGAGGCCAGGGCAAGGTTCAGCCTCATCGGGAAAGTCTGGAAGGACGTCCATTCCAAACCTTAGAGGAAGTCCTATACTGGCTCGGAAATCAGCGAAGGAGACTGCTCAGGCAGCATATCGAGGGAGTCCGGTGTCAGAGGAAATAAGACCTCCAGGACCAAGGAGGACAACGCGAGACAGAAAGCCTCCGGATATTTTCAAGTCCATCGATTTCCGGAAGATATGAAATTCTGTGACGTACATTCTGGAAGAGACAGATTGGCCCCAGACACATTCGATTTTCTGGATGGTTGGATGTAGCTAGTTGGCTTGGGGTCCAAAGGAGTACCGTTATATTTTATTTTTATTTATCCCTTCAGGCATTCTGTATTAATTTCCTTGATTAATGGCGGTTGGTAATTAGATTTTATCAGGAAGTTTGTACTGTTGGGAGAGTAGAAAGGTCACGGAAATAGCTACATAGAATAACATTACCCTAGAGAATACGATTGGTTAAATATTTAGATTGGTTAAGTATTCATTTAGTCTCAAAATGTTGGGAGTAGAGTTTTTTCAGTCCTAATTTTAATTTACATAAGTTAGGGTACGGTCAATCGACAAGTGCAACAACTCGAGCCAGCTGAAAGAAAATTAAATTAAGACTATTTATAGATTGTACTGGGAACTAGATAGTAAGGAGTGTTTCATTTATTGGGTCATTTCTCTTTTTTCTAGAACTGTGGCTATTTTTCTTCAACTATTATCTTCAAGAGATAGTCCTGGGCACAGTGAGCAAGGCCTGTTATCACGTTAGAAGGTCTATGACTCCGGCTATGTCCGCGTTATCAAATTACCTTATTGAGGTGGTAACATTAATTCCATTCTTACCTACCTTTCTATAAATAGAATCCTTGTCTAAAGTAATTTTTGAATAGTGGCATTTGAACTTTTGCTTATTACCAGTTTGAACTTACATCGGGTTCCTAAAATGACCTTGTTTAAATATTCTACCTTCTTTTCCTAGTCAAGTAACCCAAGCGAACAGTCCGTTGAATCCTACCACAGATCCTTGTCAGACTTGCATGTGAGCGGTGGCTGGAGTGATAGTTCCTTCATTGAGTTATTCTTGTTTCTTGTGTTCCCTTGAGGACTAAACGTCTGGATTCTAACTCTAAATCTTTGGGTGAATTGAAGGTACAGTACATTATTTTTTATGTATAAGGATTTATTTTTAATGATGACTCAAAATAACAATAAGAATAGGAATAATAAGGATAAGTTGGGATCCAGTGTGGAAAGGAATTGGAGGTGATTTTTTTTTTATTATTATTCTTTAATTTCTTCATCTTTTACGTGCCTTAGATCATGGCTGATAGTAAGGTTTATGCGGTGCAAGCATTCTCCTCAAGATTTCTGGATACTCGGATCCGGATTGATTATATTCGAAGATACTTACACCGGATATTGTTGGACGACGAGGGCTTGGCGATAGCGAGTCAGGTTGTCGGGGAGCTATCAGCGCTGGAAAAGAAGGGCCAGAAGGTAGCGGGAATGAAGGACCTTTATTATGATCTGCTGTGGAAGTACCGCACGGCTCTGATTCCATCGACGTTCTTACTGTCTCGGTATCATACGGAGGCCATGGAGCTTTACCTCAAGTTCGACGTAAAGGAACCTGAACGATTGGTTACCATGCCGTTGTCGTCTCTGTTGGGGCCAGTAGTACCATCGGCCAATTATCAACGAGAGGATGTTATCAGTGACCTAGAATCACTCCGAAATTATCAGATGGAGGGAGAATGGGAAAGACTGAGGGCTCTTTACCGACTGTTTACGTTGAGGCAGGAAGAGAATCCTGCGAACACGGAAACCACAACCACGGAGCAGGGAGTTGCCGAAGCAAACTTACAAGATGTGGTCAAGGAGGAGAAAAGCAGTCCGCCAAAATGTGTCACATTTCTTTGTTATGGAGATGTGGAAAGGCGAGTGTACGAGGACGAGTTGACATGGTGGTGGAGCGGTCAAAGTCCAGAAGAGAAGAAGGACTTGACGGTCGATTTGAGGCTGTATGATGTAGGGGATGTAGAGCCCACCATTAAGATGTGGAAGATGGGTATCACTCCTGAGGAACTGACCCCAAGAGTCCGACAAGTTTGGTATCTGGTCGAGTGTATGGTGAAAGCGGCGAGAGGGGAGAAATCCGAGGACCACATTTAAGTGGGGAAGGAGTAAGGTTTGGGAGTATTTGAATGGTTAGAAAACAATTATATGAGAAAAGGTTTATTTTATTTACTCAATTTTAAGGGAAAGTTTAATTATTTATTTAGGTTACAGTTTTAATTTTTAATTAGGTAATTCGGTAACTAGGTTAAGTCGGATTTTAAGTTAGTTTTAATCACGTTTTAATTAGAACAAGAATTTATTGTAAACTAATCGCCGGAAAGAGGAAATGACAGATTGAGAAAGGGTGTATGTACGAGTATGACTTATTTCTTAATCAGTCGTCGTCTGGATCCTGGGTTAATTGGCTATTGAAAATTAATTCAGAGATTTAATTGTGTTATGACCTTTCTATTTTCCAGAGTCCGGAGCGGTGGTTTACGAGTGCAAGGCCGGAGGACATCTGAAGTAAAGAGATCAGAAGCAAAGGGCGTGTATGTGTGAAAGGTGTTTTTGTGATTATAAATTAGTATGTGAGGGTCTAGTAAGGATGTAAAGACCTCACTTAATTTATTTATGATCAATTGTAAATAATTTGCGATGATTTGCATTTATGATGGATTTATTAATTAATGTATATTAACACGAATGAATAGGTAATAATATAGGGATTTGGGCGTAATATTAGGTAAAGAAAATGTTATGTAATAGCTTTCAAATGAGGACATTTGAGGTTCTCAAGTGGGGGGGAAGTTGTGAGGGTGCACTCACAAGGCACTTATGTGTATAGGTGTAGAGGGGTACTGTGTAGTGAGACTATATGGTGCGCTTGGCTAAGCATAATGTATTGCGGTAATTGTATGAATAAAGGGGAGTCTTTACCTAACGCTCGAACGGACTAGACCTAGTTTTTACTCTCTCATCATAATTTCATAATTATAAGTTAAGTCCCATAATTTTAGGTTTGAGTGTTATAGTTAACCTCACAATATATTTTGTAATATTTGTACTTTTAATACAAGATAGAATTTTAAAAAAGTTCGGATTCTCAAGTACCCAAACATGTTCAGGTCCGGTTCAAAAATACACGGGTTCAGGTCGTCTTTTGGGTACTTTTTCGGGTTCAGGTACTAATCAGGTGCGGGTACTACAAAAATGCAATTGGGTCAGGTTCAGGATCAAAATATTTTAACCTGTTAAATGGGTACATTTTCAGGTACAGGTTCACACTTTTGAGGTACCCAAAGTTTGGGTCCAGGTTCAGGTTCAGGTTCGACTGTTTTGAACCCATGCGATGCACTACTTGGGAGCGATTTGGGCAAACCAGGGCAGAAATATGGCCAGACTTCCAAGGAAATTCCCGTCATCAGCAATCCTGAAATATTTGATTAGATTTTCGTACATACTAGCAAATGTGTATTAAACTGGTTGTAGATAATTATAAATAGATTTTGTAGGCGCCTTGATCCATTCATGTTCTACATATTCATAAACACAGATAAATTATATCCACGCTGAAATGTTCTAAAATACTAAAGTATCACTGTAAAAACAATCAGTAGCTATGGATATGACTGAAGTCGTAGGAAATTTTAAAACTAAGAATTACTTAGATAAAAGTTCTATGAAAAGTTCTATTTCTTGGAGCTAGGCTCAGCATCAGATAGGAAATCATGAAACTTTAGTTTCTGAAGATGGTGTGTTTCACAGTATCTTCTTAATCTTCTTTGTGGTACTATGTAAGTGTCAATCAAGAGGTGAGCTTTCCGAAAGTTTGACTTCTACCTAAATTCAGGTTTACATTTTAACAAATACCAAACAAATAATTTAATGAATAATAAAAATATACCCAAATATTTCCTTCATTTTCTCAAACCCTTTACTTGTAAACCATGATTCCGCCACCAGCAACCAACATTATCCTCCACATTGTCCGTACACAAAATTTGTTGGTCCCCTCGAGCCCAAAACTAATACTGGGTGGGTCGAGTGTTTAAGAACTTACCAAATTATTATGGCTCTATATACAACACCAAATTTGAGGATATGCATACACGTATTAATGTACATATGTATTTCAAATCTAATCCCTCCGCTAAAATAATAAATTATTACTAAGCACCGCTAGTCTGAAATTAAAGTTTTCCTTTGACCTAATGTTTAAGGATATAAGAACTCCTGGGTTGATTTTCATGTCCCGTTAATCTAACATCATTGACCGAAATTGGCAACAATTTTACAATAATCCTACATAGGTAATCATCTTGGTTCTCTCCGCTTCGGATTGTGAGAAAACTAGCTTGTACTAGTAAACAGGTCCGCAAATGCGGTTGGTACACAAATGAATGCTCTTCTACACAGCTCATTGGCTGGCCCTAAATTTTTTACCCTGGCCGGGCCAGGGTGGGCCGCCCCGTAAATCCACCCCTGATGGCCAGTAATCGAACCATTACGGTGTGTATTTTCCTGATGAAAATGTCCTCCATGATTGTAAGCATAAGAATGAAAATTATTTGTCACCAAGGGAAACAATAATGTTATTATAGTCATTGTATGAATTGTAGAATAAGAGTCCGCATAGGCAATTATACGATAAAAATTTAATAGACACATACAAGCGCGCATTGCGCTAAGGCATCTCTGGAAGTTACCAAGATCAAAAATAGTGGAAAGAAAAATTCGAATATTAATTCGTGGAATAAGTAATGAACTCGTTTTCGTATATTTCCCTAAAGAACGCGACATAAAGTGAACATGCAAGGAAATCTGAGTAGTTTTTCGGATTTTTTGCAGCACAACTATAAAATAAAGAAGCTTTATGTATACATATGTACATACGTGCAAATCTGTATTTATTAGTCTAGATAATTAGAAATAAATTTGCTTGTGCATCTACCAAATGCATATATATTCTACGCAGACGCAAAACAACAAGGTAGGACATTGTCCCCTCCAATCATTTTCAAAGTAAGGTCATTTTGGAACGTTCTCACTGGAACCTTTTTGAGGTTCTCTCGCTATGTCGTTTTGCTGTCTACACTGTGCTTTGGATCGGGGTGGGATGTCCCAGGTTCTGGGAAAGTGACAACTTAGGTCAATAAATATTGTCCCCGTGTTACTTTGGGACGGAGTTGGAACAATCGGTTCTATACCAAGAGTTTTCGGAGTGCACGGACTCTTCTGCTTGATAAAAAAATTACCCCATAAGCGAAGTCCTGGTATACAATATTTCCCTTTCATTCAATTTTCCCTTTTAGTACGATCATTTGAAAACTTGTTATGGCGGCCAGATATTGCATAAATGATAACAACTCAAATGTATTCTTTAATATTTCAGCCCTAAGACAAAATTTCTTCGATGTGAAATCTTACAGGCCCATCACAGGTAAGCTTTATGAAAAGTTAATAAAAACAAGGGCTACTATGGCCTATTTCGAATTAATTAAATTCAACTCAAGAGCATGCAATATTTGAAATAACATAACTACGATACTTTTATTCTCATAATTGATTAGACACACACACCCCTATGAAAATAATAATATTTCATAGGCGTTAAATCTATACAACTGACATTGAATAATTTCTTAATCCTATTAATCCAACATTATTTGATGATATCTAAATATGTGACCTGGCTCTTCTCCATTACTTCTGCCAACCTTGACTTTTCGCCTGCTTTTTTGAGGCCGATTCGGACAGGATTTGACTGTTTCTAGGGATAGCTTTTTTTTCTGGTGCCAAAACACCCTCGACGCCACTCCGGATAGTAGAATTACAATAATACTCTTCATCACTTCCGTCCCAGCAGTCATTCACACCGTTGCACACCTGTACAAATGCAAACAGGATTAGAATTACAAAAGCTCATAGACGCCCATACAATGTATCAAGAAGACATGCGGTGTCAAATTACCCAGCTGCTATTGGTACAGTATCCATCTTCGCACAGAAACTAAAAATAAATTACAACACAATACATACATAGTTCACAGATGAGTGTACACCATATAAATGTAACAGGTCTGGTACATTAAAAACTAAGAAGCTGCTGCTCTGTTTCTTGCGTTTCCTTTAAAAGTGTAAACTATTGAATGGAAAGGAATCATTTAAATATACGTGTAGTCTATAAAAGAGCTACCCTTTCTAGATAACAATTCAATTTTCATTATAGTCTTAGGAAAGTTTTAATGTTGCGTAATTGTTTGAATAAAAATTCAAAAGCACTGATTTGTTAAATAGAATAGTTCCCTAGAAATAAGTTGCTTGACCAGAATTGAGAATATCAGTTGTATTTGGTTTCATTTCGCTTTGAATTATTTCTCTTAGAGAAGATTAAACAACTGTATAAAAATATCAAACTGACTCAAAAGCCTGTTCTCTAATAAAAGGAATCTAAACTTGGCAAATAATCCCCTATGTATATGATGTTATTATTAATGTAGTAGTTAATGGTGGTTCGTAATTGAGGAGAATGAAATGAAGAGCCGATTATGGAAATTAAAGGGAATATTGATGGTAATGAGAGTGAGAGCCGAGATGATGGGGAAATGTAGACGGTAGAAAGGCACTTGCCTTGGAGTGAGGGATTTCGGGTTTTAGTCTCAACGTATGGAAGATACGAAAGTAAGATGCGTAAGCACGTATAAGGAGTTGTTCTCACAGTATATAGTTTTTATTTATAATGCGTAGTTTTGATACACAGTCGAGTCTCACACGCCTTCCCTTGCTCTGCTTAGTTCAAGATCTGATGTTACTCTCCTCTTCGTACCTACGGAGGCACGAGGTTTTATACGGAGGTGAGCACAAATGTGCCCACCTCCAGTATTTACAAAGGTTTAAGTTTGAACCAATAATATTTAGTTACACATTTTTAAAGGAAACCTCAACACAGAAAAGTAACTCTGGATGTCGGAAATCTACGTTATCCTTAATTCCTATGTCTAAGCTTAGCAAGGATGCCTAAAAGTAGCTACTTGCCACCTTTTAGCCTTCAAACGCACGCTAACTTGAGGCTAGTCTTCCTTTACATATGTACCTAGCGGAGCGCCATTTGATTACATGGCGTTCCATGCGTAGGTACATTGGCCGACAAGAGCCGTATTGGGAGATAGTAGTGGCGTATTTATTAAGTGTTACTAAATATCGGTTAACATTCTACCAGGAAGGGCAAACAATGTCCCCATTGTTTCCACTTAAGTTGAATAAACTTTTTTCAGCTCTGTAAATACTATTTCTTGAAATTTTATCATTTTAACATATAATATTCGTATTAAAATGTGTATTATCATTAGAACATCGTTAGTTTTAGACACTAGTAGTACAATCAGTCAGTATATACTTCCTGTAGTGGCAGAAAATTCTGTCCTCAGAATTATTAAGATAGAATTGAGGAAACTTTTGGAGAGGGAATTGGCAAAATAGAGACCTTATATACGGTGAGTAACAATTTTGTATTGGGTTAGTGAGATTGAAATTGAAAAATAGCTTATAATATGAACTTGAAAGTGTGTGTATAATAGATTTTACAGAAATTTTGTGTGTGTACAGGGTGTCTAATGGGAAGTGGCGAAATGTAGTGATCAGTTACAATTTCTGGAAATAATTAAAAATGTCTTGGGAGCTGCAGCTCATAGTACATAGGTATAGAATTGGGACAAAAATTACTAAGTGTGTAATATAAGAATGTGATGTGTGAGAATTATGTTAAAGTGTTTGTGAAGCTAGGAAAAATTGTTAGTAATAAAAAAAATTTTTTTTTTTTTTGTGTTTTTCTTGATTGTAGATAACTTGCAAATGGCATGGCGTCCCATGTGTGTTTGCTTTCATCATATGGGTTGCGGACCTGAACATCCGTGAATGTGGGTCATGTTGAGAAGTCTGCTATAGTCAGTGGAAATGTGTTCTGGAACTCAGAATAAATACATATTAGTAAATATGTCAGCAAGATAAAGTTTTTGTGCAATATCATTGGTGTTGCAGATGGAGCCCGTGTCTCAAAGTGTTTGTAATAAAGTTGAGTACAGAGCATAAATGAAGTGGGATTGAAGGCATATGATGTTATAGCCGATAACTGTGATTAGTGGTAGGTTTAACCACTGTGAAGTTAAATAAATTGTCCAATGCGTGGATATGAGTTCTTGTGCTACGCCTAAAATCCGAATCTTGACGGGAATAAAAATCTGTGGGTAATATGTGTTGAGAGTCTTGTTCCAATAATTGTTGCTGGGTTCTCCTAACACGTTTATTAGGAAGTGTTATAGAGGAGGAGCGAGGAATTTCCACAGTAGAATTTTTAGGTGCAGACATTAGTGCTTCTCTATAGGTAGGTTTATGAGGTTGCTCTTGATTTTCTGGAGGAATTGTAGGAGGTTGTTGAACGGGAAATGGAGGCACTGTATCCCGTAGTGGAAATGCATGAGTGTCAGCTGTAGGTAAATTTGGTTCAAGAATAACGTCGGCTGGACTTGAGGGTTGTTCAGCAATAAGTTCAGGAGTAATGTCAGGTTCTGGAGAAGGTAGTTCTCCTGTAGATTTAGTAAGTTCCTGAGGAATGTCTTGTAGATTTGTAGAAGATTCCTGCACTGGAGGTGCATCGTCATTATTGAGCAGAGATTTAGTGTTGAACACATTGGGGCGTTCATAAAATATTTTCAACCTGGACACATGAACTGTGAGGGTTTTAACAGTGTTACCAACAGATCCTCTAATAGTGTAGTTAACTTCGGAGGGTCGGTCAATAACAGAAAAGGGACCCTTCCATCGTGGGAGTAACTTTGTGCTCGTACCAGGTTGTATGGACGTGTGCTCGAGGAGCACATTGTCACCAATATTATAGTTTATTGTTCGTTTAGACTGATTTACGCGGGCGGCGTATTTTTTCCTTTGGGTCTCTAGTATGTCATGAGTAGTTTTCCAGAGTGACGTCATGTCTTGGACGTTTCTGTTTTCTGGAGTAAAAGTAGGAAATGCATTTCTCAACGGGGTGCGAGCATGAAAACCATGCAGCACATAGAATGGTGTAAAACCGTGGGAGCTGTGAAGAGTATTGTTGAGATGGAATGTAATAGCTGGAATGGCGTGGGGCCAGTCGGCCTTATTTTCTGCTCTGTATATAGCAATACAGTCACCCAATGTTTGATGGGATCTCTCGATAAGACCCTGCGTTTGGGGGTGAAAAGCAGTGCTATAGTTCATTTTAAAATCAAATATTTTGGAAAGTTCTGTAATGACAGCATTGTTAAATTCTGTCCCTTGATCTGACTGTATAATTTCGGGGAGGGAATAGACAGCAGCTATTTTGTTGAAGATGAATTTGGCTATAGCGGAAGCGTCTGCTGTGGGTACAACCTCAGCTACGAGAAATTTAGTGAGATAACAAATTGCAGTGATTATATATCTTGGACGTCCTTCTTTATTCGTCAATGGACCCTGTACGTCCATCTGAATTCTTTCGAAGGGTCTGAGGGGAATAGGAATGAATTGGAACTCTCCGGGCTGTTTTTGACCACGGGGAGATTTTCGTGCCTGACAAAATGAACACGATTGTATAAAGTCTTTGATATCTTGGCTCATGGTTTTCCAGTAGTAGCTTTGTTGGATTTCTTTGAGAGCCTTAGTATGTCCTGTGTGGGACACTGGGTTATGGTGACGTTTAATGATATCCGGGACCATGTGATGTGGTATCATTAGTAGGGATTTTTCTCCAAGTTTTTTGTTATGTTTATACAAAATATTGTTATAGAGAGCGTATGTTGAACGGACTCTCCAATTGCTTGGAAGTTTGTTAATTATATCCATAAGAGCTGGATCTTTCGCTTGTTCGCTTTGGAGAGTACCAATATCTATTGTATGGACGGAGAGGCATGCTTCATCATCGGTCTGGGAGTGTGTGGGTTCTTGGAAAGGATTGCGGCTGAGGCAATCGGCAACCTTATGAGTTGTACCCTTGACATATTTTATGGTAATGTCGTAGGGCATCAGTAGAAGTTGCAGTCGTTGTAGCTTGGGGTCCAAGCTATCCTTACTCTTCATGATATAGCATAAGCTATGATGATCTGTGCGCACTGTAAAGTGTATCCCAAGTAAGTACTCTTTTAGCTTCATGACTGACCATGTAATGGCCAGAAGTTCTAAAAGTCGTATATGATACTTAGCCTCATATTTATTTAAACGCCTGCTGAGGAAGAAAACTGGATGTTCTAAACCATCGGGGTGAAGTTGTGTCATGTAGGCACCAAGTCCTTGGTAGGAGGCGTCTGTGTATAAAAATGTTTCCTTTTGGGGATCATAGTGTGCTAAGACTGGTTTGCATAATAAGAGATTCTTCAGGGCTTGGAATGCTTGATCACATTCGTGAGTCCACAGGAACGGGGTGTTCTTTTTTGTGAGTTCTCTTAATGGTGCTGCTATATGTGCAAAATTGGGCACAAATCTTCGGAAGAAGTTAGCCATTCCAAGAAAGGATTGGACTGTAGTGATGTTAGTTGGGGCGGGCATCTGCCTTAATCCATTTAAATTGTCATCGTAGGGCTGAATACCATATGCGGTAATTGTAAAGCCAAGGAGATTTATTTTTTCGTAACCAAATTTACATTTGGTCGGTTCAAACTTGAGGTTATGCTGGGCAAATCGTATGAAGATTTTCCGGAGTTTAGAAATATGCTCGTCAATAGTTTGACTAGCTACAATAATGTCATCTACATATGCTAGAGCGGTATTGTATTTGAGATCTGCCAGAATAACATCTATCACTCGGCAAAAATGCGAGGGTGAGTTGCGTGTACCGAATGGCATGTCCTTATACTGATATTGTCCATTTCTGGTGATGAAGCTGAGTTTTTCTCTGGAGGCGGGTTCCACCGTTATCTGATGGAACCCTGACGCGAGGTCTAGAGTTGAAAAATACTTTTGATTCTGGAGACGACGGAGAATCTCGTCAATGCTGGGCAGCGGCCAATGCATAGGTGTAGTGATGGCGTTGAGTGATCGGAAATCAATGACCATTTGGGGCTTGCGGACTCCCTGGTCATTGGGTTTTTTGAAGACAATGATGACGGGGCTTGAGAAGGGTGACGTGGATGGCTCGATAATGTTATTATTGAGTAATTTCTTAACTTCGGCGTCAATGATGGCGTCTTGGTATGAGGAGGTTTTGTAAGGTTTATGAGCTACTATCCTTCCAGACTGTAGTTCAACTCGGAAGGGAATCGTGGAACATTTACCGAGTTCGTGTGGGTGAAATGCAAAAGAGTTCCTGTATTCTCTTAATAATGAACGGAGTTTAGTTTGATCCTCAGGATTGAGATCCGGATTGATTTTAAAAGATGCTATTTCAGTTTCCAATTGGGAAGTATTGATCGCATTGATATGTATTGGGTTCATAGAATTATCTTGTGTGTCAAAAGGGGTTAAATTTCCGAGACCCAAACCGTCTGGTAAGGTAATAGTCATAGAAGTTGGATTTGTGAGAAGGAAGAATTTAGAGTCAGGACTGAGTATTGCATGAGGAGCAAGGATATGGAATTGTTTGTGTAGGGATTCATGAGGTTGGAAATATACAGGCGAAGTTTGTTCAATGGAGTGAATAGTTGCAATGGTTACATGAGACCTGGGTGAAATGACCTGTGTTCCATGGACGCGGAGAACATCGTCTTCCATGGTAGTGGAAACACATAGAATAGGAATTGTTGTAATTTTGGCTTGTGTAGCAGGTTTAGCTGAGACAGACGATATGGGAGTAGGTGCAGTTTTGAGAGTCATTTTGCGGGATGTAGAAATACGACGGCGAAGTGGATGGGTTGAGCGATGGAAGTATTCCTGGTCTGTCTCATCAGAAGACATGTCTGGAGTTGGAGAATATTTTGCAGGCTGTGAATATTTATTCCCATGTTGAGATTTATTTTTCGTTGTTGTGAGAGTCTGGGAAGCTTGGTCTTGAAAAGTTGGAAGAGTTTGAGTAGACGTTGAGATTGGAAAAGAGGTCACAGGTGGTGTAGTAGATGCAAACCAAGGGTCGGGCAAGAAGGTAGCTTCCTGGTCTTTGTTAGAATGAGATTTATTTGACAGTTGTGTCGTGGTTGAAAAGTTTTGTATGAGTTGTACTGGAAGTTCGCATTGTTCTCTAAGTGCATTATCGTGTTGTACGAGAGTATGAATTAACGGGATGTTTCCTGTGAATTTGTTGAATAGGATATTTTTCTCAGTGTTAATAAGGAATCCTCCTTTAGAATATAAGAAGTCTGTTCCCAAGATGCAGCGAAGAGTTGTGGAAGGAGCAATTATAAAAGGGTGTAAAAATGTAGACTTGCCGATTTGGATTTTTACAAGGGCGAGTCCTGTATTGGGCATGTTATTTCCTGAGGCATCTATGAGTGTGAGATTGGTCTTGGTGATGTGTGTGCCTTGAGGTACATATGATGGATGGATCAGCGAAGCAGCTGCTCCTGTGTCGATAAGACACGGAAGGTTCATACCGTTTATACTGACAATGATTTTGAGTGAACATGAAAGTGAGTGTACAGTGATGTGAGTAGTACATTCTGTGTTAACGGAAGGGATTATTAGCGGCTGTCTTGTGAGTTTTGGTGGTCTGCAGCTTGTATAGGCAGAAGCTGGCGTCGGGGCAGGCCTTGTGGAGCCTGCCCGTTGGAGTTTAAAGGCTGGCCTTGTAGTTGCTGTTGTCTCTCTTCACGTCGTCGTTGCATATATTGTGGAAATTGTTGGTAATGTATGGCAACTGGCTGTCGGCAACGGTTAGCATGATGGCCTGGACGGGAGCAACGCCCGCAAATTTCTGGGGATTGAGAAGCTGGAATTTGAGGTTGAGTAGGTTGAATTGGGCAATACCGGGCTGTGTGGCCGGTTTGGTTGCACTTGTAACACGTGTAGGTTCGTTGAATGTTAGAACCTAGTCCAGGTTGAAAGTTGTTGTACTGTGAGCGCTGTGGCTGAGCATGTTGAGTGACTGCCATAATTGGAGTGTCTTTAGCTTCTAATTTTTCTATTTTCTCAAGAAGCGTGGCCAGAGTTTGTTCCAATGATGAAGGAAGGACTGGGGTTGCAAGAGTAACAGCATTATGGTCTGTATGGGGAGTTGTGCATGATTCATAGTCGCGTAGAGCGTCCAAGAGATGATTGAAATTTTTAATTTTCAGATTTTTGCTGGTTATGAAAATCTTCACCGTTGTGTCGAGTTTGTCCAACAATGTTTTCACTGTAGTGGCTTCTGGAAAAGTGGACCAGTCTGTGCTTGCAGCAGACTTAACTCTTAACACGAACTTAGTTGGGGGTTCGTGTGGGTAGGGAGTCATAGAGAGTGCATCGAGAAGCTTACTTTTCCGATCCGGAATATCCCGTGGCATTTTGTTTAAAAGGTCATCCCTGAATTGGGCGTAAGTTTGGCGAGAAGTGGATGTGAGATTGTAGAAGTGGGACAGAAAATCTTTGGCCGTCTTGGCAGCGTCGGAGAGTTTTCTATAGACATAAGACTTTTTCATCTTGTCGTCCGTTTGGAATGTATTGAAAAAATCGTCACATCTCAGGAGGAATTCTGCTAATTCCTCCGATGAGATTTTGGGTGACGGGTAAGAGGGTTTGTCAAAAAGAAATCTGGTGTAGTCCATGGTGGAGTTTTTTGTAGGAATAATTGTAGGAATAAGGGGAGGCGTTGGAATAGGAGAAGTGGTACGGGAAGAGGAAGAGCTGTTGGTGGCAGTGGTGAAATGGAGAGATTCAGAGTGGAGTGACCCTGAATCAGAGTTTGAATCTGAAAGAGGTGGGGGGGTTATGTTAATATTATAGATAGGATTGTCACTGTCGTATGCGGCGGTAGTGTCAACGTCAGGAATGAGAACAGCGGTATTGTCGTGGGGAGCTGTATTGGTGTGATTGTCTGGATTAGAGACGGGAGCGGAAAAAATGTCAGGATAGGTTTGTGTTGCAATTGAAATAAACTGTTGGTCTAAAAGAAAGAGTCCTTCCTTGTAAGCTTGTTGGGAGGAGAAGTGACAGTGGTTGTGGGTATATTTGGAGGCGAGATTAAATTCCTGTACTATGCCTAAGTAAGACGCGTAACTGAGAAGATGGGCAATGTCCTGAGTGGAATTGTGGGCCGCTTGGAGTTGGGTGGTCCAAGCGAGGATTACAGGCGTGTAGCTGTGTGTTTCGATAACATAGGTAGGGGTCTTAGTAGTGGACACGGAATGAGTAGTTGTTGTGACTGGAGTAGTAGTTACGGTTGGACAGAATTCTTGAGCTAGTAATGAAGTTTGGATGTCCTCGATTTCTTCAATAATGGGTGCAAATTCAGTCGAATTAGTCTGCCAAAGTGTAAAGATGCGGAGAATTCTGGCTACTATTCTTGTAAATGTTTCTCGTGTGTTGAGATATGTACCGTCGGATGTAACTTCTGTTGTTAGGTGGAGATCATACAGGAGTTGTTGGTAGTGTGCGTAGGTAAGGATGCTAGTACCTGAAGAGTCGATTTCTTGCTTGGTTTTTATGTCGTCCACTAATTTCTGGGCTACGTCTTCGAGAAGATCGCGGGAGGCAAAAAGACGAGATGATGTGGGTTGTGGATGTGGAGCTACGGGTGTGCCAGTGAGAGTATGATTGTTAGACAAATTAAAGGTTGTACTTACTGATTGAGTTGTGACGAAGATCGAATCGTTATCTGCGGGACCAGAAGAGACAGCGGGAGTAGAAGTCCTACTGGGGTTGAAACTGGCAAATCCTCCAAGAGGTGTTGTGGGTTCCGGTGTTGGTCCTTCGGTGTCAGTTTCGCCTTCACTTGATGGTACGTGGGTGAGGATGTCGTCTGGGACGGTCACCACGGTGGTTTCAGGCAGGGTCGTAGTCGAACTGTTTATTGATCGCGGAATTCTGCTTGGGTTTTTCCGGATAACTTTTATGTCACTCCTATCAACTGGTTGGGGCTCAATGTTGGAGTTAACGTAACGAGGGAGTTTTTGCTTGAACAGTTTGTAGAACTTGTAAAGATAGAGTGCTCGTGTGGAGGATAGATGACTATATTTGGCACGTGCACGTATTTCGTCGTCGTGAGTTAGTTGAACTAGTGCGGCCTCACTGAGTAATAGTGCTATATATTTTTGATTATTACAGATGATGTATTCGGGATGATTAAAGAGTTCAGCTACTCTAATAAATCTGATATCGTGAGGTGACATGTGGCACGGGGAAACTGGAGACAATTTATAGAAAAATCAGGCATAGCCTCCGGCGGCGGCTGACGCCACGTAAGAATTTAATTGACAATGTGGTAGAAAAAATGGAAAATTTGGGCAGAGTTCTGTTTAGCGGCTGACGCCACAAATATATTTGCACAGAAATTGTTCACAAATTTAGAGGAAAATAATTGTTATTAAGGGCTTACGAATTTGAGTGTTTTGTTGAGAACCATCGAACCCGCACCGTTCACCATGTTATTATTAATGTAGTAGTTAATGGTGGTTCGTAATTGAGGAGAATGAAATGAAGAGCCGATTATGGAAATTAAAGGGAATATTGATGGTAATGAGAGTGAGAGCCGAGATGATGGGGAAATGTAGACGGTAGAAAGGCACTTGCCTTGGAGTGAGGGATTTCGGGTTTTAGTCTCAACGTATGGAAGATACGAAAGTAAGATGCGTAAGCACGTATAAGGAGTTGTTCTCACAGTATATAGTTTTTATTTATAATGCGTAGTTTTGATACACAGTCGAGTCTCACACGCCTTCCCTTGCTCTGCTTAGTTCAAGATCTGATGTTACTCTCCTCTTCGTACCTACGGAGGCACGAGGTTTTATACGGAGGTGAGCACAAATGTGCCCACCTCCAGTATTTACAAAGGTTTAAGTTTGAACCAATAATATTTAGTTACACATTTTTAAAGGAAACCTCAACACAGAAAAGTAACTCTGGATGTCGGAAATCTACGTTATCCTTAATTCCTATGTCTAAGCTTAGCAAGGATGCCTAAAAGTAGCTACTTGCCACCTTTTAGCCTTCAAACGCACGCTAACTTGAGGCTAGTCTTCCTTTACATATGTACCTAGCGGAGCGCCATTTGATTACATGGCGTTCCATGCGTAGGTACATTGGCCGACAAGAGCCGTATTGGGAGATAGTAGTGGCGTATTTATTAAGTGTTACTAAATATCGGTTAACAATGATCAACCCCCCCTTCAAGATTAAATCCTAGTAACAACTTACATCGTTTGGTCCATCACACGGACAGTCCTTTTCATCAGACCTATCAGCTAGGATTTGAAAACGAACATAATTATTTTCCATGGAAATGTATGTAGATGTGATGAGATATATTCTTTAATTTTATCTTCCAATTATAGTTCGACAATTATTACGGAAATTGACTTACCACAATTAGACCACTTATCGCATATCCAAGCTTTGGGTAAGCAGTGCTTTTCGTAAGGACAGTACTAAAAGAATAATTGTTTGACTTAATACCTATTTTCATACTTTACGACAAGCAGGGGAAATGGGAGAAATGTTAGACATGCCCACATTTGTTTCTACGACTTATAGCTATTATGAATTTTAATTGACACATATCTATTACTTGAAAGCCCAGAAGCTACTTCAAGTACAAAAATAAAAATTGAAAAGCAATTTTTTAAATATTCAGGCAAAAAGAACAGGACATTGGACAAATAATTTTTAACCCACGTCACTGTAAAACGAGATGGCAGGAACTTTTATGATCAAACAGGGACCCAGCCCGGAGCGCCCACTCCCAAAAAAGTGACATAACTCGATAAGAGTCTTGTTAGTTGGATGTTAGATTAAAATTTATTTACGCTGTCCTAATTATATCTTACGTAAGGCTCAATCGAAGTATACGTCAAAGCTCAGAAATTAACTTACGCATTCACAACCGCAAGTCGTCTCGTCCGTTGTGTCATCACAGTCCAAATATCCATCACATTCCTATACACATAGATTTAAGCATAACATTGAAATGTCTTCATGCTTTTAGAAAATACCTCCTGATTTCCTGGAGAATGTTTCTTTTTGACTAGGTTCATGTATATTTGTCATTCTGACTGTTAATTTAAAATTATGTAACCATTTTTCTCATCACAATTTGTCTCTCGGAAATATTGTTTCAAAAAAGTCCAGTATACAAAAATTACCATAAGGTTCATTTTATCAGCAAAAATATTTCACCTAAATTAGAATGTATGTATATTTTGTTTGGTAAAGGGTGCATTTTTTACTCACCCAGTTGGGAGGAATATACTTGTGCCCATCACAGCACATCTGTCAAGGAAACAAAATGAACATCTTTACTATAGGTACATGTAAAAAAAACTCTAATTATTTATGATTATATATCCTTTGACTTACTCCATTATGTTTTTCCACACAATAATAGCAATCCTCATCACTTCCATCAGGGCAGTTCATAACACCGTCACACTCCTGCAAAATATTCAGTGGACATTTCAAAGAAGAGAAAAAATCCTAATTATTATTATTCATTTTTGTCATAAGACAATTTTCAAGTAAATTTAAAAGTTACATACGTATTTTTCATCTATATAGCTGTGGTCAACACATTTAAACTAGAAACGAATCAAGAAATGCTTGCACTTAAAAATTCAATTAATAACCCAGAACTATCATAAAATACGAGGAGTTATGAGGTTGTCAGACAAGTTGAGATATTCTTGAAATACAATTTTATATTTAACTAACCATCGACACATCCGGACAGGTGCGCCCGTCAGAAATAATACCCGGTATAACAACCAGGAAGATGGAAGGAATTAAAAATGGAATAACTTTGTTGAGCATTTTCCTGCTAAAACTTGACAATATTATAAAACAAAAAAAATCGGCTTTGTAAAACTCACTAATCAAGATGTTCAGCTTCCAACTTTTACCAGAGCACAATGGGATATCCTTTCAGCAAAGGTGTCTTTTATACACGCTGCTAATTTTCACCAACCCGGAAAATTTGACACACAATTCATCGCAAATTCGACTATCTACTCTTTCAAAATTAAAGGAGTAATAAGGGGCAATACTGATTTGTGAGCAAATATTCTTCACGTGATGCAAATAAAAGATGATAATACTCAGGCTCATTTGCAATCCTATGGTTAAATGCTGTATAAGAATGGATGGAGTGAGGTCAAAATCAGATAATATGCAATAGTTTATCCTGGAACAGTCCACACCAGGGTTGGTTTGGTTTAAACCAAACGGTTTTTTTTATAAAAACCAATGGTTTAAACCAAACACCTAAAATTTTAATATTTTCAATCCAAAATGCTTATATTTCGTCGTGCACAAAACTTGTGCAGTTACTGTGATATTGTGTAGCTAAGCTTTAGTGAAGTAAATAATACTATTAGCTTTTAGTCTTGCACATTTAGAAATTCGGAATCGTTTGTAAAATGAAAAATGCCGAACTTGTGTTTGTGCTTCAAAGTCAACGTTAAAATTATATCTGAATTATTAAATATTTAATGCTTTGTGATACTTACTGAGTTTGGAAAATAAGTAAATTTGTTCAAATTCACATGTTTTTGCATATTAATGAATGCTTTGGATTGAAAATTTGTTTAAACCAAAAAAACCTGGTTTAAACCAAAAAAACCCGGTTTAAACCAAAAAAACCTGGTTGTTTGGTTTTTTTGAAAAAAACCAAAAAAACCCCCAACCCTGGTCCACACATTTGCTCATTTCTGGTCTATACTCTCACCGGAATTAGTAATTTCACAAATACTGTTACCAATCATTGAGTTTATTCCTGAAATTAAATAATACAGTTTGTTGGTTTGTTTTTCTTGCGTAGGGCACCAGTGTATGTAGTTCCAAGTCTAAATGCAATCTTCTTCCTATTGACAAAAATATTTGTAAAAACTATTATCAATAATAATATTACAGATATTATAGTGTTACATAGTATACAAAGGTCTAATTTGGGTGAAATATTACAGATGTCATATTTAATAAAAAGTTCAGACGTGTAAATAAATGTGTTTTTATTATTTCATTTTTTAAACCTCACAGCCTTGGATTATCAGTGAATGGATAAAATTTATCGGAAATTTACGGAAAACATTTTGAATTGCAATAGATTAAAATAAGTGGCTTGTGGGTAATATCACTTGCAATCAATAATTTGCACACAAAATGCAGACTATTTTACCCATCAAGGATCACTACTGCCCAATGGAGCAGTGTATTGAGACATTGGCTATTGTAAGCAACTGATACGAGTTTATATGTGTATATGCTTATATATACATAGATGTATGACACTTGTGGTCTATTTTTATGTACAGCAAATAATAGGAAAAATAAGGAAATGGGCATAGACACTATGGATGTAGACGCAAAGTGAAATTTCAAAGTTTCAATCGAAAAAGATCAATCAATAGTTGCATCAGCGGTATGTACTTCTACGGGAATTCAAATTACAGCATCGTTTTTCCAACTAAATTAATTGGATACAAATAATTGGTAAATAGGACGTAATGCCTGAGTAGAAAGTTCATTACTATGATTTTCGTGCAGTAATTGTTAAGAAGAACAGAAAAACAACGAAAACCGAAGAAATAAGAGGATCCTGCATCGGATAACATAAGAAGGATGTTTATGCACTAACGTGAGATGTTAAATTTATTTTTGAAAATCCAGGGGAATTTCTCCCCAAAATTTAATTAATTTTTTCCGCTGAGAGCAGCTGAACAGCTGCAAATTATTTAATCCGGGTTTTCAAAATCATTTCAAATGGGTGAGGTGAGAGTGTGAATCCCATGTGCGGCTCCAAACTTGGGAGATTCCCAGCAGCTGACACACTAAACGTCTGGAACAAGGTCGTAGTAAATAGAAATAATTCGTCCCTTGCCAGACCTTCCCCGATGCAAGCCCTCTTCCCAGTGGAAAAGGGCAATACATTCTCATTCTTCTGGAATTTTCCAAGCGAATCCAGGAACCTCTCAGGGCGGAAATTTTCTGGATCCCCCCAAACATTTTGATCAAAATGTACCCCGTAAATATTGGGAATAATCATTGTACCTTTGGGTATAAAATACCCATGAAACTCCACATCCTCAGTAGTACTGTGAGTGACTGCGAAAGGCAGTAGAGAGGAAAAACGCATCACTTCGTTGATAACGGCTTCTGTGAATGGCATCGAGGATCGGTCAGCCAATGACGGAACCCTTTCCTGTCCAACAACTTCATCAATTTCGTCTTGTAACTTCTTCTGAACTTCCAAGTGACAAATCAAATATGCGCATAACCAGGTCAGCGTCGTACTTGTTGTCTCGGCCCCTGCTCCGAATAAATCCATTAAAGTTTGAACCATCACATCGTTCTTGGCGTGGAAGCTGGAATTAGGATCTGTCGTTCTCTCCACTTCGTCTTTGTACGCGTCAACAAAATCTCGAGGTTGGTTTTGTATGTAGTACTTATTATGGCTCTCAATCTGTCTCCGAAGAAACTTCTTGACACAAGCGAAACTCCGAATTATCTTATCGAAGCCTGAGAGCTTGGGAGCGATTTGTGCAAACCAGGGCAGAAATATGGCCAGACTTCCAAGGAAACTCCCGTCATCAGCAATCCTGAAACATTTAATTAAAGAATCCCGAGAAATTGATATACAGGTTTTTATTCAGAGAGTTCTAACTTTGGGGGCAACTACGATAACCGTCCCCAAAATCGAATGTTCCGAATTACGATAACCGTCCCCGGATTACGATAACCGTCCCCGATTTACAATTTCCAAGAGCATACCAGCTTTCCGGATTGAAAACCTAACCCCGTCGTTTCGGACGTTCAGGTTAGGTTAGTTTAGAGCTGTAAAGGTGTGCCAATGTGACTACAAAGGCCCCTGCGGGGCCATCGTAGTCTCGGCACCCCTTTACAGCCTAAACTAACCTAACCCTCACTGTCCTCAACGACTACCACACAGAATCAACACTTGGGAGGACGAGATGGTTAAGAAGGATTGAAATTAGCGAAATGAGTGTGAGCATTGTGCCCTGGACAAGCCTTCCTGGAATATAATTAACAAGCTGTAGATTGACATGTAGAATTATATATGTACTTGGCACTACGTGCCAAGTACGCCGGCAAAGTACGATATATGGCATGTAATATGTATGTAATTCCAACTAAATTA
The DNA here is from genome assembly GCA_947179485.1 of Allacma fusca. NCBI lineage: Eukaryota > Metazoa > Arthropoda > Collembola > Symphypleona > Sminthuridae > Allacma > Allacma fusca. The sequence continues at coordinate 21,886,160 of OX359246.1, read as the reverse complement.
ATTAAAACCGAAAGTGGAAATAATACCTCTGTTGTATTTACGCTTACCAATTTTGGTTTCGTCGATCGTACCCCGAATGTAGAGACGGCTTGTAGTTGGAAATGACGTTGGTACAAGAATGCGAGAAATGTAGAAAGTGCTTCGGGGACAGCTATTGGAAGTTGGGGACGGTTATCGTAATCCGGGGACGGTTATCGTAATTCGGAAGTTGGGGACGGTTATCGTAATCCGGGGACGGTTATCGTAATTCGGAAGTTGGGGACGGTTATCGTAATCCGGGGACGGTTATCGTAATTCGGAAGTTGGGGACGGTTATCGTAATCCGGGGACGGTTATCGTAATTCGGAACATTCGATTTTGGGGACGGATATCGTAGTACAACCCTAACTTTAGATTAATATTTCCAATTTTACTTCAGCATTTGATTTCCTATGTAATTAATTATGCTTACGCTGATAAGCTCCGAACAGCCACCAATGATTCAGGATCATCTTCACTGATTCTATCGCTGAACATTATGCTCCACAATGCATTGAGTACTGTATTATTGAACAAATGTTTAACTTGAACTGGCTTCCCTTCTTTTGCTCTTAAATGGTCAATGAACTCATGTATTTCTTCCTGGACTTTCGCTTCCATGGTTTTTGTTCCGACACCGAAATCCCGAAGGTTTCGCAACGTAAACCTTCGCTGTTCCGCCCAATGAGAGCCATCCGTAACAGCGATGCCTGCAAATTTTTTGGTTTCTTACAACTTTTGCTACTATATGTATAAGGAACCTCTTCCTTGAATTTGCTTACCTCTTACGATTCCATCATCGTTTCTGGCTGTGAAAAAGTTTAACTTTGGCCGTCCGGAAAAAACACCCATGTTTAAGGCTTCTCGGATCAGTTTTGCATCATTGATCACAACAGTTCTAGGGTGAGGAAAATAGTTGGATAAAATACAAAAACCTTTCAAGTGTCTTTCGTATGAGTATATTCCTCTTACTGAAATTTGATTTAGTATTTTCAGTAATAATAATTATTACTGAATAATTATTACTATAACAATTTATTATTATAACATTTTTCAAAATTATGTTTTTTAAATGCAGGGTTCGGATTTTTATAAATCTCCCTCAAGATCGTTTACGATTTTCACTGCTGAATCTGAATCCCCTGTAGGGAAGCCGCCAAAAATTTCTAAAAACCCTGCTGAAAAGAAGGTGAACAAATTTCCCAATCCCTATTAGCAAAAAATAATATTTTTTCGAAACTCCGACCCCTGTTAAAACGGTGCTGGGACTTTTTAAAACTGCCAACGATAACTTGGATACCTGTAATATCCAAACCAAACTCCAATTAGAGGGCCGTAAGTTCCTCTCCATTTCCATAACGTTTTATGTGGGTGTGTGCCCAGCAAAGGGAGGTGTCCCAATAAAGGTAGTCCAATTGGACCTGTCGTTAAAAAATCAAATGTGCGACTTGATCAACAGAATTCCGGGATCCTTCAATAGACATTTTTTTATAGGAAGTATAGAACCAGGACCTGGTGGGAAATTTGGGATGCGTCTTTCCAAGTAACAACAACTAATGGCCAAGACCATGAGCAGCACTAATAATATAATTATTATCATTGCACCTGCTGACTATCTTATGACGAGCTTTAAATTCTAATCAAGCAAACTTGACACCTTTAGTGTCCCAACTCGTTAAATGTACTGATCAGATACGGAACTTCACGGCTTCACTTATTATAGATGAACTGTGTTCATGGGTTGAAAGGGACATCTAGAAAATAAATTTGCACTGAATCACGTTATACATACGTAGTGTGTAAAAATTTTAAACCTTGACTTGAGTATCTTCTAAATGTCTTGATCTATTATTATCAAATCTCTCAGCTCATATGGCTACCTGGCGTAATTATTTACAATTTTGAGTTATTTGTGTCGTGTGTATTGGCAAGTTTAAGACATTGAGGAAAAACTGAATACTTGATTTGCTTTCATAATTAAATAATGACTCATACTGCAATTGTACTTGTGTATAGGTTATGTATAAAAAACTATTATGATATAATGTGTGAATTGCAGAATATGTGTCCGCAACTCCACATAGACAATTAAGCTATAAAAATATAACACGAAAAATGGTAAATTTGAATTTAATTCGTGGAATAAGCAATGAACTTGTTTTGGTGTATTTTCCTGAACATGCAACCTAAAGTGAACATGCAAGGAAACTTCATTAGATTTTTTGGATTTTTTGTAGCACAACCATAGGAAAAGCTTCATTTATACAGACATATATGTACGTATTCAAATGTGTATTTAATGGGCTGTTGATAATTATAAATAGATTTGATTGTGCACGTACCAATTTATATTTTACCCAGATGAAAAATAACAGAACAATTGGATAGAACATTGTTACCTCCAACTATTTCCCAAGGAGGGGCATTCAAAGGCTTTCTACCCCCAACTGTTGATGCAGGATAAAATAATGCAGGATTTTAATATTTATTGGATAATGAAAACATATCAAATATACATTTTGTCTCAAAATGTCATGTATTTATGAGATTAAGCTGGAAAATTGTGTTATTTTTCTTTTTTTTTCAAATTACAAACCAGTACTTTCTTTTTTAATTGCACTACACACCTATTTGACTTCATTAAACATGGTGGCTTGCATCAGTTCCACACACTCTGACATAAATAAGGGGATTAACCACGAAGTATTCACTGCTGCATAGGATGGCAAATTATTTCCCAGATTTAAGCGATCTCATTGACCCATATTAATATTTCCAGTCACATTGGACCAAAATCAATGTAAAGTGAGAATGTTTTAGGATTTTAGGAGTCCACAAAGTACTCTGTGATACTGCAATTTATTTTCATAGCATATTGTGACGTCAGTTTGTAGAACCCGACTCTTTTTAGTAAGCATTCAACTTTATCCTTACGTTAAGAATTACTGACATGACCACACAAAATAATATGCAATATTTAGAGAAGTTAAGGTTCAGGAGAGACATTGACTACGATGCTGGTGATGAGGATATTGATCTCCCAATTTGAATGTGGAAGATCTGGATGTTTCAAAGTCAAATGTGAATGATCAAGTAGAAGGATAAATTAAGACTTTGACTCGTGGAATAGAAATTGTTTTCGTTTTTTCCCTGAACATACACCCTGAAGTGAACATGCAAGGAAACGTGTTTAGTTTTTTTCTGGATTTGTTTTGCATCACATCGCAACTACAGAAAGAGCTTTATGTATGTTTTACGTGTATGCTAGCAAATGTGTATCAAACAGGTTGTAGTTACTTATAAATAGATTTTGTAGGTCCATTTATCCATTCATATCCTGCATATTCATAAACACGGATAAATTATTTCCACGCTGAAATGGTCTAAAATACTAATGTATCAATGTAAACACAATCAGGAGCTATGGATATGACTCAAGCCGGAGAATGTTTTAATACTGAGAATTACTTCGATAAAATTTCTATCAAGAGTTCTATTTTTTGGAGCCAGGCTTAGCATCAGATAGGAAGTTGTGGAACTTCAGTCACTGTTGTAAGGAAGAGTGCTCCTTGCTCATACACGCGTTGGTGGACCCAACGCGGTACTTTGAATATTCCAATGAGAAGGTACTGGAACACATCTTCTTATGTGTGTTCCAGGTTCGACTGCCTCAGTGTTACCTAGGGCAGCGTGGAGTTAACTTGTACTCTAAACTCTAAACGATTCCAATAAAGAAGTCTATTATATTATTGTTACCCTAACTAGCGTGGACTGGAGACTCTTATTCCTTGCGTGGCTTAGCATTGGCAATTCAATCATTATTATTTCTTTTTATGAGTTGAGTTGGTTGTGATAATTTTGGGATTGCTTTTAATTTGTATTTTTGTTGCTTCCCTCACAGTAGCCAGAGTAGGATTTCCCGCATTATACTACCACCTACTCATACCTTGGCGACCGTGCTTATCCCGAACTACAATTTTTGTATGGATGTTGGAAGTCTGATTGTTGGAAGTTTGATTGTTTGAAGTCTTGATTGTTTTTTCCAACCAAGATCAGGTCAACGTAAGTTTCAGGCTCGGTGAATCCGTAGCCGAATATCCTTACCTTGCTTGAGTGATTCTCGAGCAATTCAATAATTGTAATTAAGATTAGTTGCAGTTAGCACAGATTAACGATTGAATTAAAATTTAATGCCAATAATTCCACAATTTTTGAACTAAAAGTATCAAAGCTATTTTTTTACAAGGAAAGTTGAGACTATTTAATGAGTGTCGTAATTTAGCAGAGTCATATATGTACATATGCTTAGGGTTATGAGATAAATAAGTACGCCAATATTTCGTATAGTAACGAACAAGTACTGAAAAAACCCAGAGGTTATTGACTAGGTAACACTCAAGGTCAGGATTAGGCTTGTACAGTTTTTCCAAAGACCAGGAGTACTTGCATTACGATTTTAATATTTTTAAGTCAGGAATTTTTATGCAGAGTAAGTTTTAATTGCTACAGTACACGAAAGCTTATACATATTATCTTACGGTTAATTTTAATATTTTAGAAACTGTGTATTAAGTGTATGGCCAGGTAGCATTCATGCTCATTAGTTTTTATGAGTAAGTCAGATCGCACCATCATTAACCAAACTAATTCGGCTGTAGATTTAAATTCCGAACGAGGTCGTAGATACGCAAAAAGGCAGAAACAAGAAGGATCCAATAGTAGCTCTGAAAATTTAAATAAGCAAACTGATAGCAGCATGGCAGAGGCATGGTACCAATCTCTACCTCCAGAACAACAAGCGTATGTTGTCGCATATGTCCAGAAGGGCAAAGATGATAGTAAATTGTACATGAGGACAGCAGAGCAGACAGCATTAGCATGTGATAAGCTACTGAAAACGGTTACAGCAGCAACAGCCAATGCTGGTGGAAATATTCCAGTTCAAGGCCCCAGTAACAATGTCATCTTGTCAAATTCGAATATGCAAGTGCCCGTTTATGATAAGAAACGGATGACAGCATCATATTTCTTCACTCAGGTTGAAAAATATTTCCAACTGCAGCACCATACCCAAGATAAGTATGTATATTTGTTAGGTGGGTTATTTAAAGGTGACATGTTAAAATGGTATGAAAATACCGTCACAGCTGCAACAACCTGGGATGAGATTAAGAAGGAATTTGCAGCAGAGTTCGACACAGCTTATGATAAACAGGAGCGAGTGAGGTTATTGGCAACTAAAACTCAGAAGCATTACGAACCAGTGGCTGAATATGTTTATGAGATGATTTTCTTAGCCACTCAGGTCGACAGTAAAGAGTCACTGTCCGATAGGTTACGTAGAGCGTTCCATGGTTTGCATTATAGGATTTATCAGACAATCAAATGGGACCCCGACCAAGGCAATCCTACAGCAGGAAAATTGATTGCAGCAGCAGAGGATGCGTTGAGAATTTTGCATAAATCTCAAAAACTAGATAAGCAAGGCAAAGTTAGTCTTCCTCCTTTGAATGGAAATGCTGAGAAAGAGAAAGGTAAAGAAGGTGATGCTGACAGCAACAGTTCGCATAAAGAATTCAAGCCTAAATATGATAGGCAGGACTCCAGCAAGGGTAAAGGGTCCTACAGAGGTGGACACCGTGGAGGTTACAGAGGCAAAGGTAGATACTATTTTAAGAAAGAAGAGTCAGGTCAAAGCTCCAGAGATGGAAATCAGTCCGAGCCACATAGTTCTACAACCAGTAAGCAATTTCATGGGAAAAAGTTAGGATTTGATAAATCCAAGGCTAATGTAGATACTAAGGTCAAATGTAACAGTTGCAAGGGATACGGTCATATTGAGAAGGTTTGTCCCAGCAAAAATAAAGGGATTATGATGACTTTCCAGCACACCGCAGTAGAATGCTGGCATTGTGGAGGTGAAGGTCATGTCAGGCATCAGTGCCCGTCCGATTCAAATAGTCAGCAACATGATTCCGATACTTCGGGGGAATGTTAGGGGGACAGTTGAGAACTGTCCCAAACGAATATTTGTCCGAATTTATTTTGTTACCAGTTTCTTCCGTAACAAAAGTAGACAGACCTCCAACCACTACAATAAAGATTGGCGGTAGAAACCTTACAGCAATGATTGACACAGGATGCTCAAGATGTTGCATCATGTCTAATATAGTACACAAACTCCCATGTGAAATTGATTCAAGTACAAAGGGTAGTAGTTTTACAACAGCTTCAGGAGAAATAATTAAAACCAAGGGAACAGTAATCCTACAATTCCAGTTTGGAGATAGAGTTTTAAAAAGTATTTTTCATGTGTTACCAAATCTGAGCTGTGGAGCTGATTTAATATTAGGTAAAGATTTTATAGAGGAGAATGACTTGAGCTTTAATCTTAAATGGGGTATTTTCTGGTTTGGAATAATTCCTCCAAATGAACCATTTACAATTAATACAAATGAGAAAGGATTTTTTAATTTGAATTTAGGGCTAAAACAAGAACCTATTCCAAGTCAAAGTCAGATTGACAAAGATATTCAAGATTTATTAAATGAATTCAAAGATGTCGCTCCTATAGATGCATCAATAGGTGTCACAGATTGGGTTTATCACCATATTGATTGCCCAGATAATGCTATTCCCAAAACTAAACTTAGAGGGTATCCCCCAGCGCAGTTAAAAATTATAAATGAGGAAGTGGAAAAGTTATTAGCAGCTAGAGTTATTCAAAGGTCCACATCACCTTACAATTCCAATATCGTTCTAGCGAAGAAAAAAGATGGTACTCACAGGATGTGCCTTAATTTTAAACCCCTCAATGCCTTAACAAGGAAAAATGCCGCGTTATTACCTAACTTACAATGGATGCTCAGAATGATTCCTTTATACAGATGGTTCTCAAAAATTGATCTCAAAAATGGATATTTTCAGATTAGATTGGATAAAGTCTCAGTCCCTAAGACAGCATTTAGCGTACCAGGAGGAGGGCATTATGAGTTTATAAGGCTCCCTTTTGGATTAACAAACGCACCCGCTACGTTTCAACAATTTATGAATTTTGCGTTTCAGGGCTGGATGTACAAAATAATCATGTGTTATCTGGATGATGGATTAGTTTTTTCAAAGACCTACGGCGAACATTTACAGCATCTACGTATTGTGTTTAACATTCTTAGGCAGGCAGGCGTTACTATTAATTTAAAGAAATGCGAATTTGTTAGGCAGGAGACGGAATTTCTAGGTCATATTATCACACCAGAAGGACTGAAGAAAAGTCCGGACAAGATTCAAGGTATTAGAGATTTCCAGGTACCAAAGAACGACAAAGGAGTTATGAGATTCTTGGGAAAGTCAGTGTGGTATTCCACATTCATAAGTAATTTTTCTGAAATAGCTGCCCCACTGTATAATTTATTAAAGAAAGGTATCAAGTGGAAATGGGGAGATGAGGAACAGAAAGCATTTGACATTATCAAGAATAGAATGGCAGAAGAAGTTTATTTACATGGTATTGACTACGATCACGATATCATTGTTCAAACAGATTCTAGTGACATAGCAATTTCAGCAGTATTAATGCAGAATATTGATGGGAAAGAACGCGTCATTGAGTGTCGAAGTGCTAATTTAAATCCCTGTCAACGTAAATGGGGAATTTACGAGAAAGAATGTTTTGCCATAGTATGGGGATTAAGGAAATTCCATAATTTAATTGCCGGACATAAAATAATTGTGCAGACAGACAACATGGCAGTTACGTGGATGAAAAGAAATCCAAGTCGTAAAGCTAAGGTTGAGCGTTGGAGCATAGAGTTAGAAGAATATAACTATGAATTGCAGCATATTAAGGGCAAGTTCAATATTCTGGCTGATGCGTTAAGTAGGGCACCTAAGGAATCAAGTGAGCCTGATCAACTCCTTGAAGACATAGCAGAAGGTGAAATGATTCCCTACGTAAATTATTTAGCATCTGAAATCACCAGAGACCGAATAAAAGTAGCTCAGCGTGAAGATGAGGACTTAGCTAAAATTATAAATAGCTTACAGAATAATGTACAAATTCCAGGTAAGCACAATTACGAGTTAGAAGATGGCTTGCTTTGCGCCAGAGTTCCAACATATAATATGCTAGAGGTTAAGAAGCAAATTAAATGTTCTGGATTGGAGCTCGAAGAGGCGTCAATGAAAGACGAAATAAATTCAGAAAATAGTCAGTTACTGAATTTAATGTCGCTCAGATTAGGCAGATTGGAAAATGCCATATGTAAGTTGACACAGGTGTGTGTCCCAAATGCAGCTCTGAACTGCATACCGAACAGTCAAGGTGAGGAACCTGTGACTAATAAAAAGTTAGCATGTGAGGAGCATGCCAAAGAACCTTTAGCTCTGTACTTAAATAGGTTCAAGCAGCGTGAGGAGCGTTGCGTACGTACGTTAAAATGTAAAGCTTTAGTACTACAGGACAAAATTCTTAATGCCGGCCAAGATAGAATTTTAACTTTAGAGGAAGTCCGAGATCAGAATAATCAGCGTAGATTACAAGCTCGGAGAAAGATTCACGAACTACAGAACAAGACCATGTTAGTTCCAGTTGTACCTATGATCATGCGATCTGAAATTATGTCTTCGTTTCATGATGTTCCAGAATGTGCACACCTGGGGTTTAAGAAAACAAGACACTTGATTATGAAGAGATTCTTTTGGAAGGGCATGACTAAGGACATTAAATTATTTTGTAAATCATGTCAGGTTTGTCAGCTAGTTAAGTCCAATAATCAGCTTCCTCAAGGGCTGATGGGGCACAACATGAAAATCGCTGAAGCAATGGAGACAATTTTTGTTGATATTGTAGGAAGGTTGCCAAAAACAAGGCGTCAACATGAGTATGTTTTAGTTTGTCAAGACGAATTCACCAAATGGCTAGAAATTTTTCCAATGAGAAAAGCCACTGCACCAATTTTAACAGAATTATTGGAGGACCAAGTTTTTTGTAGATTTGGGTTTCCTAGTAAAGTCATCACAGACCATGGAACACAATTTGAATCACGTGTTTTTGAAAAGCTTTGCAAAAGGTGGGGTATTTCTCACAAAACGGTTGCGTATTATCATGCTCAGGGAAATCAGGTCGAACGAAGTAATCGTGACCTTAAAACCATGATTACCGCATTTTGTGGCAAAAGACAGTCAGATTGGGATGTACATCTCCAGAAATTCGCACTTACATTACGGACTATGGTGAGAAAATCATTAGGCTGTAGTTCTGATTTGCTCAATTTAGGTAGGATGATACAGCTGCCGATTGATCGGGCAATTGCACCAGCAGTTAGGAAGAGTTTAACCGCGGAACAAATATCTGCTTGGTTGCCTATTGAGTTGAGTAAATTAAGAGACTGGGTGCTGAAAAATATACATACATCGTATCTGTCACAAAAGAAGTATTATGATAAAAAACGTCAGCCGTGTAAATTTAAAGTGGGGGATAAAATACTTCTACGAACGCATATCTTATCAAATGCGGAGGAAAAAATTAGCAAAAAACTTAGTAAGAAGTGGTTTGGACCATTTAAGTTGGTGGAAGAAGTTTTGCCAGGGTTAACGTTCAAACTAATTCATGTAACAACCGGAGAGCCATACGGCACTCACCATGTTTACGAATTTAGACCCTATTATGAGGATGAAAACAAACAGACTAGGAAGAATGTTTGGGAGTCTAGAAAGCAGAGACAGGATTTTCAGATTAGTAATGAAGAATTACTCGTTGATAACGCTAACGCACAGGTAGTTCCAGAAACAGTTAAAGAACCACATCCAGGGAGGAATTTAAGGATAAAACCACGAGTAAATTATTCAGATACGCGTAGAAAAAAATGTCATGCTTTGAGTTTAATTTTAAATACAAGTTCATTTTTTAATTAGAATACCTGCACTGGCCATGCACTTTAGGTATAGTTTTAATTAGTTAAGTAATTTTTAGTAGTGAGGTAACTACACTTTAATATTTGCAGCTGCATAGGTTAATTTTTTTTAAATAGCTACAGAGCGGAAGCGGGACTTCTGCTGGTAGTATCTGTGTACATACTTAATTTTATTTCGCAATTTTTAATTGCTTGCTAGAGTGGAGCTTTAGCTTGCTTATTTTATTTTAACACGTTTATTATACAATTATGTAAATAACCATTAATAATTATTTTGCTTATTTTTTTTATTAGGCGTTAGTGGATCTTACGCTTACCATCATGTATCGTAATAGTGGATGCTTGAACCGCTTGCAAGAAAAATTTCCGTGGCTTAAACAGAAAATGAAAATAATTAACACTACGGACACATTCGAGCTTAATATTCAGCAAAAAATGGCCATAGATATGTGGAAATTGTCTGAGTATCACCGCGATATTTTTGTTAACTATTCAATGAAAGCGCCACTAATGTATTGTTCTTCTCGCTTACTAATTAATGCAATGATTGACGTTGTAATGAATGAAAGAGAAATAGGATTTGCCGTTTTTACTAATTGTAAGAGCACTTATGGTTATGGGTTTATCACACATATATCTATCGCTACTCAGTTAAAGAACTATGTTATTCCGGTTATTCAGGATTATGAGTACATATGTGGACGTATTCGAGCTATTTGTGAAAATCCTAATATTCTCAAAGTTCTTTATTATGCGAGTAAGGCTATCAAGTATTTGTTTAGAGATTTTGATTGTATTTTGATTTGTTTTGTCGATATTAAATTTGCTAATTATTATCTCAATCATAAAAAAGGATCTGAGATGGACAAGAGCTTAAATGAATTGGGTAAACTTTTTTGTAATTTTGAGCTGAATAGATCAGATTTTGTTGTAAATTGGGCTTATGCTTTGGTTGATTGGGAATCACAATTAACTGCGTCTCGTTATGCAAGACTATGTCTAAATGTTTGGTCAAAAATCAAAATTCAGGCCAGAGACAGTGTAACTTCAAAGGAACTATACACAAATCTCGAATCTTGGGAAGCTAAGATTGTTTCTAAAAGAGTACACACTGTGCTAACTAGTAACTTTTCCGAACCAGTGCAGTTTGTGCAACATATGCAGACTTTAAGTAATCGTCCATTAAGTTCTCATGAAGCAAAAGTGTGTATGATTATCAACGCTTGGAGAATTCAACTAGCTAAAGATGAGGACTTGCCTATTTATGATGTACTAACTGATGGAGCTATTCTCAAGATGTTGGATGTAATACTGCCGACAACAGTAACAACGCTAATGGAAGTTATACAATTTTCAAGTCTTACATTGGACTATGTTTCCTACATCGTCGACATTCTTAATGGATCTACTAACACCGTTTCTATCTCGTCAAAGGGTCAATCTACTCCAATGGAAATGGAAGTTCAAGAGAAAATGGACTCGTCACCAGAAGTGGATCCCTCAGAAGTGGTACAACATTATATTAACGAAGATGGGGAAATCATTATTGAGTTTCAAAGTCATCCTAATTCAGTAGTGAATGAAAGCCTAGGTGCATCCAGAGCTTCGGTAACTACTGGTTCAACTTCACTTTCAGAGACCAGAACTCAGTTGGAAATCACGCTACCCGTAGATGGAGATCGCATCGTAGCCTCAACTGAACAACCGTTAACTTCAAACCCACAATTACCTCCAAAAAAGTGTTCCAAATGTGGTCAAACAGGTCACATTAAAAAGAACTGTCCCAACTCCAGAGTTCCGAACAGCCTTAAACTTACCAAGGAACAACTTGTCAGAGCCAACCGTCATCGGGGAGGTAGGCGCTTAAAGGCGAAAAAGGACCTTGACAGGAAGATGGCTCAAAGGAAGCAGAGATTCGGGGGACCTTCTAAGTAATTTTCTAAAAAATCTGGAGATTTTTTAAAAAATACGGGGGAGGGTGTAAGGAAGAGTGCTCCTTGCTCATACACGCGTTGGTGGACCCAACGCGGTACTTTGAATATTCCAATGAGAAGGTACTGGAACACATCTTCTTATGTGTGTTCCAGGTTCGACTGCCTCAGTGTTACCTAGGGCAGCGTGGAGTTAACTTGTACTCTAAACTCTAAACGATTCCAATAAAGAAGTCTATTATATTATTGTTACCCTAACTAGCGTGGACTGGAGACTCTTATTCCTTGCGTGGCTTAGCATTGGCAATTCAATCATTATTATTTCTTTTTATGAGTTGAGTTGGTTGTGATAATTTTGGGATTGCTTTTAATTTGTATTTTTGTTGCTTCCCTCACAGTAGCCAGAGTAGGATTTCCCGCATTATACTACCACCTACTCATACTGTAGATGATGTTTTTTTTGCAGCACAACAGCATAGAGAGAGCTTTATGTATTCGTACATAAAATAGTATGGTAAATGTGTATTAAACGGGTTGTAGATAAATATAAATCGATTTTATAGGTGCATTTATCCATTTTTATTCTGCATACGTAAACACAGATTTTCTTCTAACCTACTCCCAATTTGGAACGCTCGTGTCCACAAGTCACAACAAGGAGTTTTTGTAACCTAGGATTCTGGAATATCTCCAAGACACGTGCGACAAAGTAAATTCTTACAAAAATTCTCGTGATACATAATGCGTCCCTTGAAAATGACAATGAAATATCGTGGATTGGAATATAAATGAATAAGGAAGGAAGATCTAATGATATGCTACATTTGATAAAACATACAATTAAATGAGACATCATATATAATTTTTTCTCAAGTTTGTTTCACTCTGAGCCAAGGCTGAAATTATGTATATAACCATACCCTGCATGAGATGTTCTAAAATACTAATGCATCACTGTAAAAACTCAGTAGCTATGAATTTGGCTCAAGTTGTAGAACATTTTAATATTGAGAATTATTTCGATGAAATTTGTATGTAGCGTTCTATTTTTTGGAGTCAGGCTTAGCATCAGATAGGAAGTCATGGAACTTCAGTCTCTGAAGATGATGTTTCAAAGCCTCTTCGTACTCTTCTTTGTGGCACTGTAAGTGTCCCACATGAGGGGAGCTTTCCCATAATTTGACTTCTACCTAAATTCAGATTTACATTTTAACAAACACTCAACAACAAACAAGTTTTTTAATTAATAATAAAAATATATCAAAACGATTCCTTCTTATACTCGAACCCCTTACTTCTAATCCATGACTCCGCCAGCAATTAACAGTATCCTCCACAGTGTCCAGACACCAAATTTGATCGTCCCGTGAGCCCAAAACCAGTGCTGGGCTCTTCACTAGGTCACTATCCCTGACAAGTTTGAAACTTGGAATGTAGTCATGACTGGAGCAACCAGGGTAATTTGACAAGTAAATTCTGAAAAGTATTTAATGAAAGCTTTACAACTGACGTGTATCTGTACGTATTTCAAAGGAATGGAGCATATTTAAGTCAAGATTAATTTTCCTCTGTTTCTTCAGCTTTTGCTCCTGTTCTTGAAACTATTCCATTCTAAACGCTATGTTCTAAAACACGTGTACAGATATTACTAAAATTGTTTGCAAATCTTTTGTTACTTAAATGAAAATTACTAGGACTTGGAATCGCAAACCTATGTAAGCCTACAAACAGCTCTTATAATTATATAGCTGCTTTGGCATATCTGAACCAAACTTCAACTGCTTCCAAACACAAGTCCTGACGTTACATTGTGTAACTACGTGTTTCCACACAATAATAAAATAATAGAAATTCAAGGCGCTATAAACTGCTAATCAATATTTGTAAGAGGTCCTCACAAACATGCCCATAATTAATTTGTAATATGTAATGTAATGCTGGAAAGCCAGCTGTATACTTACTGTAAATACTTTTGAAATAGCTTTTGAAGTAATGCACTTTGAGGAAACCCTTTCTCTGGGAACTCTCTTTGCAGACCCTCAACATCCATAATTAACATGCTGTCCCATGCTTGACCCATTATTCTGTCCCTAACGGACCCATACTTGTTCTGATTTTGATCCAAAAAATCTAAAACCTCTCCCCACAAGTAAAGTCCCACGGAGAATCCATGGATGAAAATTCTATCATATCTGCTGGATTCATCTAAAAATGTAACCAGATCTTTTGCGATAGCCTAAGATAAGAAAACGAATATGTTTGTAAAGATTGCTTGCATTTCTGTATGTTTGTAAGCCACATTTAATCTTACCTTAACCTTCCACTGATTATTTAATATACCTTCGGACCAGCTCCGGCATTAAGGACGTTATACCATGAGAAAGCCACCACCAGAACATCGCAATTGTGATTTAAGTAGAAGTGAGCATATTCGTTTACATGCTGTTTTTTGGCTTCGAGCCAAGGAAAAATTACAACAAGCTGATCCGTTTTGGTCCCATCAACATTTTTCAAGAGTTGAGCATATTTAGGCAGGGGTTCAATTTCCTCTGGTTCTTCTACTTTCCTGTGCATACGCCTGCTCTTGAAATTAGCTGGATACTGTTAGGCACAAATTGGATTACATTTCTTGTGACAAGTCCAGCTAAAGCTTGTACTTACGAAGCTGTTACAATAATTATTATGGCTTATAGCGTTCATTAAATTTTCATAGTGCTATGAACTTAAAGATTTCGTAATTTTTCTTACAACAGCTGTAGCATATTTTGTGACTGGATATTTACAGGAGGATGAGGGGGTTATCAACCATGCGCCCAAATTCCAAAGTGTTGGCCCAATTCTTTTCATCCCGCTTCCAGAAGATGCATGAATAGCATCGAATTATAAACTTAAAATTAACACAGGCTATGTACAAATTTTGTCTACATTTTTATGATTAAAACAAGTGCAGGATAATAGCCTGTAGAGGAAAATATTACGCTTACGTACAGCGTTCACATAATTAATTTTCTGTTATGAATACATGATAGATAGAATTAACATTGCTAACTATTCTGTAGCTGAGACTTGGGACTTAACTCAATGGGCTTAGAACCATGTGCCAGATTTTTTTTTAGCAATTTTCTATACTCCTGCCTGTAAAATTTCATAACATTCTACGCAGTCAAATTAATCCATATTTTTTAAAACGACGTAAAAAAGGAAGAAGTTTTAACATTTATTTAGTAATTAATTTAGCTTATGTAATAATTATATCTCCTAGGTATTTTTGTACTGATACTAAACACTGCGAATGGGCCGTCCATTTTCATGTAGTGTTAGCCGTTCGATCCGGTAATTTGTGCTAATGAATTAGACGCCAAATATCCCTTGCATTTTGTTTTGAACAAAGTTTCAATGTTGTTTATGAAAATATGAGTAAGTAGCTTCTTCGAATATAAAACAAATATTTTATTGAAATACTTATTGGAAATACTGGGCATGGGCATGATCATACACATGCGCAAGAAACATTTTTTGATTCAAGTCGTGTACTCAATGGATCCTCTAAGATTTTCAATTGGAAAAAGAACACCAAGTAAGTTAGCATGACTCCAATGATCTGCAGGAAAAGACATCAAAATCAATACAGCAGTTGTTAAAGTATTACAGTAATAATTACCTTTTAGATATTAATTCCTTACTTGCAAAATGACCCCATAATTAATATCGAATAAGTCAAAAGCAGACATTTTCCACCTCCACCGAAGTACCCACTGTAGTATGTGTCCCAGCTGTGAACCACAATTACGTCAATGCTTTTGGATACTTGCTATACGCAGATATAAAACTTACATTTGTGTCCAACGATAGGAGCAACACTGCAGCTGTGTTGCTGAGCTTTTCTTGCATTTCCTGTACCTGTGTAAATTTAAGAAAAACCTTGGCAGACAAAAATTATTATTAAAGAAATAGACTTTGACAATCGTCACTTACGGTATTCGTCATGAAATTGCCTAAGCTTGCGATAAGTAAAATCAAACCAATACAGCCCAAGTAATAGGAACTGCTCGGGTTGGATTGTCTCCCAGCCATTTTGTCACTAAAAAATATCGTGAGGGAAATGGTGCAGTTCAAAACAAGAATCAGCGCATAATTTCCCGCGATTTTGCAATAGTCTTCCAGACACTGCTTGACTCTCGTAAATTCTTCAGCAAATATTTTCAATTCCAGAGTCCCGGCCAATATAATCGTAGCTTTAAAGTCCTGTTTCAAAGTTCCAGTGCGCTCTACAATTTTCACCAGTTTCTTGAGGCAAACCTCATACCAGGAGATGCTGGCAATTCCGATGAGTGAGACAAACAAAATTGCATAAATAAGGAAAATAGAAGTGAGAGTATCGGAAGCTATGCAAAAGGACTTGTGGAGCCATCTAAGATACTTCAGCCTCTCTGGTACAATCAGAGATTCTTCAATGTTATAATCCGATTGAATGACGGTAAATATATTTTCTGCCATTTGCCCGAATACCAGAGCCGTTAAAACAAAGTACAGCTTCATCCGGCCGGAATATTTGAAATTTCTCAAGCCCTCCACTTTTAACAGGGACTGCCAAATATTTAAAATTTCCTTGCTGTAGTAAATAGTTGACCATCGTAGGAGGAAATCACCGAAGAGGAATGACAAAAATAGAAGATAAAATGTAATAGCGTATAGGTAGCCCTTCCCGTCCACTAAAACCGCCGGAGGCATCAATAATATGATGAGAAGCATGTTGACGAGCTGCAATGTGGACAAAATTGCCTGACAAATACTTCCCTTACTCATTTGTATTTTGTAATTTAAAACCCGGTAAGTTTGGGATGCTGTTGGGAAACACAGGCAAAATTTCCCGAAGTAAACTACGAATTTTATAATTCTCAGCATTATTTCAAAGTTTGAAATGATATTCCTGAATGTGCTTCCTCTACCTTTTTTTTTTCATTATCAACTGAGGAAACAGCAAGAAATTTTATACTTGCTCAAATACATACGTCGAATCTAGCCTAGCTCCTGTGTTTTGCGATTTCCTGTGCACAGGTCCGGATAAAAATGACAATTGGAAGATTAAACTATTATTGTGCTCGTATAATTAAAATACCTTTTTAGCAGTCCACGTGAAATGGTTTAAGTCAATAAATTATAATGTACAATAATACAAGGAGCATTATGTCTTATTATCACTTTTGACACCTGTTCTAACGAATAAGCAGAAAGGATGTGATGTTATTATATCTCTATGTAATTGCATAAATATTGACAAATTATTTTCTGAAGGCGCCAATCAGGCTTACATTCTTCTAGTTCGATGTAGGGAATCGTATAAGGATATAGAGCTAAAATAAGAAGTCATATGAACTAGACATAGAGAGTTAATTACGGATCGATCCGACCTCAGACTTTAGGTAGTTTCCTTTTACGGGAATTGATCTGCAAGATCGAGAAACTTACAAACTAGCGTTTATCTTTCATTTTCCTTATGGCTCCTTAATATGTACATGTACTTTCAAAGGTCCACACAAGATAGTTGTTTAAAATGTCAATACAAACATGTGCATAGCTCTATTCTGTAAACCTCAAGCAGGTAATAAATTACTACGCAGTCCAAATGTACACAACGGTGCAACACCTTTTGCAGGATACATAACCGGATCAAAACGATGAGCATTCAAGTGTATGCTGTAGTAGTGCTGGGCGTTGTGACCTCCTCGTACCTATACTCTTCACTATTATAAAGTAGACGTTCCAGGTTTTCTATTTTAGCTCTAATCGATCCATGCATTAATGCTTCTATTATATTTCTAAATACTTTTGTAGTACACTCTGGAACATTCGAAAAAGTGAGGGGGGATCTCACTGCTTGACCCCGCTTGTGTCTTTCACACACAGCACCTATAGATACTAAAATTCTCCCAATTTTATTTTATTTGATATTCTTCTCCATGTATGTATTTACTATATACTTTTGCTGTATTAGCTAGGCTGAGGAAAATATTTGCAAAAAGGTGTAAATTTGTTTAGATTGCTGCAATTTTTCCTGACACAATAACATTTAATAAAAGATTTCAGAAAATTGTGAGACTTTATAACAATTTTTGCAGCAAAAGTTAATAAAACGTAGCCTGTCCCTCCCTTACTATTTGGGGGGGGGCAATGTCCCTTCTTTCCCCTCCTGTTCTGGAGTTCCTGCTTCTGTCTACATTTCTATTCACACTGTTACTTATTTTAGTCTAAATTTGTAAAAGTAGAACTTCATTCTATTGTTAATTATTTCTAGTCCATGACTTATTAACTTGACTTACGTTCTATCCTAGCTACTGCAAACTTCCCAATGAAATTTTTTTTGATCTTAGTCTAATTTAATGCTTGATTTTTGATGTAGTAACAATATTGTCCTAGTCGATAGTTTAGTGATTAATAGTCAGCAATAAACTATAAACTACTAACATTGAGTTCCAATAAGCACTGAACAGCGAGCATATTCCTCCGAAGCCATACATTATAAGTACTATGTCCTCAAGCATTTCCTGCTGTAGACAAATTGTATTTCATACATTTCTAGACTAAATTTGTGGTTGTTCAAAATTATTCTGAAGCGAATGTACATACAGACATGTTCCACCACTTCAACTTCTACTTGGTGATATAAAACAGCGAATAACTTTTTGTTAGAGCTCTACTGTTTCCTTATTCTAGCTACTTCTATCCCCAACTTCTCTGTACCCTCTATTTTACTTCTGCTAATTTTGCCCTATGCCATCCTCTACTTCCATTTCGAGTAGAGTGCAATGCCCAACACTGAATTGTCAGCCACCATTTTAGTGTTGCTCCTTGTGTACGAAGGCTATGATGAGCAAATTGTTTTGGTCAAAATCAATGATATCCGTATACTTTTCAATGTATACGCACATTAAAATTTATTAACTTGACGGAAATTCCAATAACTACATATGATAAAAAATGTACCTCCATGTGCTCTTTCCCATGTTAAATGTGGCGTTCAAAACAGGATTTAAAACAACAGAGTCTCATGGTTTGTAATTTTGTCATCGACAACACGGTGCGTTGTTTCTATCTGGTGAATCTTCCAAGTTCGATAGCGTAAAATTCCGATGTTTGCTAAACACAGGAATTCTGGAAGCAACAAGATCCTGCGGGGGAATAAAAAGAACCTTTAGAAATTTGTAGGTTTTGATCTCCCAACTTGCTGTACAACATACTGTTACAATTTACTCCAGCAATAAATAATACCAAGGTTCCTTGATTAAAATTTAATTAAAAGGACCAAATCACTCACCAAAACGAATATCCGAGTTTGGCTGAATCATTTTTCAAACCGTTTGATAAAGTGTCACTAATGGCTGCGTGATCCTTTAAACCAATCCCGAAAGCAACCCCCCAGAAAATCATGACCATTAAAGTGCATCCAGCTGAAGTAATAAAGATAGAATTATTACAAACGAATCTTCAACTTTGTGCAACAAATTACATTAAAAATAAAAATTCGAAGGTGCATCAACCTGAAAGCCCATTCCAAATGTAAAGTCCATAAACGCTGAGGATTGGTTGAGAAGGAGCTCTGTAAGTATTAACTAAAGCCAGAATGCCTGAAATGGCGGAAAATAGGATTCCTCCAACCAGAAATAATAAAGTCAAGAGCCACAGGGCGAAATTAAGGAATATACTCTTGTCCAGGTTTGAAGCAAACGTACCAGCACGGTTGAATCGGGCTACAAATAAGATCAATAAGGTCAACCCAAAGAATAAAATTTAGACCAAAATTTTTTAATTAGCTTACAAATATCAGAAGTCGACGGAGTTTCAATGCAGAAAGTTGTGTCCGAACTGTTGGCCCCGCCCTCCAAATAATACACTAAATTACGTTTCCGAACGTCTGAATTATACCCACAGCTGAACATACAAGCGTTCTCTTTAGCTTCACAAACGACTATAAAATTTGGAAAAGAACATTTGTAAATTTGCTTTAATTACGGAAAAGTGTTCAAAATTAAGAGGTGTGAAAATCAGCTATGGTACTTTTTAATTCCCGTTTCTGGCCTGCATCCAAGTCTCCCGAGTTAAGCTGGATAGTTTTTGCTCCCGCAAACAATCCATAATGAACGGTGAGAGTGGATGTGATTGCATTATTACTGACGCTTGCCTTAGATTCGTACCAGTTTTTAGTGCCAAAGGAAACGCCCAAAATAATAATTGACAGGATACTTCCCGCGATTGTGAAGAATATTAAATTATTAAATTTTCTGTATAGTGCCATTTTGATTTTGTATTGCAAATCTGGAGCACTTTTTATTATTTTGCCACTACTTATTGTTTGTAGTCCAGCAACTGGGAAAGTATTTCAAAGCTATTTCTAGGAATGAATATTATGAAATATTAGAACCTTAGCCACCAAGGTTAGTTCTGACATTAGCCTCGAATAATTATCAGAAAGATAAATGCAATATTTTATCTGACATTGTGTCTTTCATCCCAATCTCAATAAAACGCTACTCACATTGCGAACCTATGTATGTTTTGTTTTATCATCTTATCTTCTTCGAATTCCACACGTTCCCCTTGTGCTAGCAGAAATTATCTATTAATCATTTTGCGAACTGATTTTTTATGGTTTGACGGTGACGGAACATATTAATTGGTAAATCCTATAAATGCTTTATGGAGAATTGTGAGGAATCGAAGGATTTATCTGCTTTCATAATGAGGATGATGAATCATCAAAATATTTGGAAAACGTTGGGACGAGAACGGACCGTATCTATATTTATACTAGCAAACAGTATTACTTTAATTATTAAATCTTATTTACTTTGACGAGGGTCTCAATAAAATGCAGGATCCCGCCAGTGTGGACTGGCGGTCAATTTTAATAAAATAAGTGCCAATACTTTAGAGATCCTGACGTTACTAAGCGCCAAAACTATGGAGATGATGACGTCACTGAGCCCTAATATTCCACAAACCATGCCCAACCAAATATTGTGACAAACGTTTCCTCGTCAAATAAACGATAATAACAATATCAGCTTATTATCAATTATAAATCGTGGGATGAAAGGCAACGTAATCTTTTAAATCATGCTTTGCAAAAACAGTAATTTAATCATCAAACTTGTAAGGGAGCGTTCACAAATGACGTCATCAAGATAGTGGGTGGGTGCTAACGGGA
Source organism: Allacma fusca (assembly GCA_947179485.1). Taxonomy (NCBI): domain Eukaryota; kingdom Metazoa; phylum Arthropoda; class Collembola; order Symphypleona; family Sminthuridae; genus Allacma; species Allacma fusca. The sequence goes on along the minus strand of OX359246.1, from coordinate 21,865,095 downwards.
GATGATGATGTTGATGACTCAGTGGTAGGGTGGATTTGGCCAAATGATGACGTCATCAACCGACGAATGTTACCAACGATTGTTTTGCTTAACCGTTAAAAGTTTTGGTCGTTTGAATCAACCTTACTTGACATAAACTTGTGTGAATAGGCAATTTAAAATAATCGCTTTAAAAAGAATTAGAAATTCAAACTACAAGCCTAAAGCGTACCGATACGCCGTTTCACACTATCCAGGAAACCGTTTTTAGGATATCCTAATACGAAAAATTCGGGAGATTCTATATAACATTCGTTACAATCCTTTATTCCTTTAAAAGTACCACCATAATTCCAGTATAATAAAAGGAAGCTGAAAACAAATCTAACTAATGCAGCCTCGCGTGAATTAAATGAATTCCGAAAACTTCATTGTCACCCATCATGGGTTGCAAAATTGAAAATGCCATGGAAGTTTGTACATTTTTGGGTTTTTGATAATTTAGGGCATATTCAGCACAGTGCAGACATTTTGGGCATTTTCCACCGGTTTTTTCGATAAGACCCACAAATTCGGCAAAAAACCCAGGGCATTTTCAATTGTGCAACCCTGGTGATGATGACGTCATTACAAGGGGTGGGTGCGTCGTTTCATCAAATGATGATGATTGATGACAAGTGTGTGACTGGGTGCCTAAAAACCAGTATTTTGGATGACGTCATTTGTGAACGCTCCCTAATTACGGCCGCATATGCAATGATTGCGTTGCTTTTGTCTCTAAGATTTATACAGTAGTAATCCAAAAATATTATTCTTCATTATCATTTAAAAATGAGTGCCATATTGGAACTATGCCTTGTTTAGTACTTTTACGAGGGATGTTTTGTATTATGCATTATGCATACACAAGCAACTCTTATCAAGCTTTGTTGCTATTATTTGATTCTCCCGAGCTCCCTCTCCCAAATTACTGTTCATTACTGATTTTCAGACTCATGCACTCCAGACCTTCCGGAAAGAGTGAGTTTTCTCGACCACGCTCAAAATAATGAATTCAACCGACTATACCCAAAAATTAGTGATTTCTCTAATTATCTGTCCAACTTCCCGCAAAGCAGAGAGTCTCCATGCTGAACGGACTTTGCTGGCGTGCATGACAGTTAAATAGTAATGAAACTTTGAACCAAAACGCGAAACTATCGTCACTAATTTTAGGAAAAGTAGAGAGTAGTAGAGCTCGTAATAAAATTGGCCACGATTATGGAAAATGATAAGCTACCATCCTAAACTTACAAAAACAGGTTAAAACGCAAAAAATTATATTTTTATCCCTAAAACAAAGTTCCAACCTTATTGTCTAAAGTTTCACTAAAATTACTTTTAACTACTTCTGCCGTAAATCGTCGACCAAACAGCACTTATCCACCATTTAAAATACGTACATATTTAATTCCAAGAACCTTAGGTAACTGGGAAGAGATACGGGGGTATTTTATTTAGATTGTCGTAACTAGCTATCGCAAGTTACAGGTTTGCAAGAATGGCCAAATCAAAAGTATTTTTAACGGTTGTTCTAATTGTACATTTTTGCTTATTTGTTCCTGTAGCTCATTGTCAAGATTCGACAAGGCTTTCATCCCTGAATACTTGGATAGAAATGTACTCCGATTGCTTCATAACAATAGTGACATTTGGAGAGAACTATAATCTCTTTGCACAGCCAATCCAACACCCAGTCATGATCTTGGAAACGATAAAACTCAACGTTGAACGGTTTTTGCTTGATTGGAAGGATGGGCACGAGTGCAAAGCTGTCCTCATTTACAATCCCAATATCGAAGCAGAAATCTACGCGGGAATAAGTCTGATTGATATCTGGTGGTATACCAGAGGGACAAAAACACATCTTGCAGTTCAACACGGATTTGTCCCACGAGCTGAGAAGGAGCTAAGAAGGATATCCTCCTTAAAAGCTGACATAACTAATATTGATCTTTCTAGAGTAGCAATATTAGTGTCAGAAAACTCACCATCAGAAAAATTCAAAGTGGGAAACATCTTTGCGTATTGTTTTTACTGCAAAAAATTGAAAAAATATTCGATCAATTGTAACAACCTGTTAACATGCAGAGAAGCAATTGACACGTACCATCGACAAGACTGGAAGCACGCCAGATTCTCTGTTAACAACGCCAATGATCTACAAAGAGCCATTTCACTCGTCAACGCTTCAAATCAGCTCAGTTTCAAAACGCTATTCAAAGAGAATATTGCAACTTTGACATACAGTCATGTATTAAAACATTTGTCCAAATTCGCATTACGAAGACCCGTAACTGTGGCAAACGAAGGAATCAAAACCATGGAATATGGGCTAGTTGCTCCCAGGCCAGTTAGTGTTGTTCCAGTGGTGTCTAGATCGGACACATTTGTAACATGCGATCACAGCATTGTGGATCAAGAAGGGTACCGGTTTCTCATCAAGCCTTTTGACCCATTCACTTGGTATACACTCCTAGCCTGTGCTAGTACATTGTTAGCTATTCAATGCTTTATAAGTAAATGTCGGGATTGCAATTCTGAAATCTTTCAAATCATTTCAAAATTACTGGAAAATTATTCCAAGCCTGCTGTAATTTCTTCGAAGATCAAAAGGAGAATTTTGTACATGCTGACCATCACTTGGACCTTCGTAAGTATTGTCATGGGGAATGCCTACAAAGGGGTGGTTACTTCAGATCTTACAGCGGAAGGCAAAATTGAGCCACCGACTTTCAATGATTTGTTTAAGCACAACTTTTCAATTTATAATAGCATGACTCCCTATATTAAAGACATTCTTTGTAGTTCACAATCCGTTGTGTTACCCCCCGATGTAGGTCTGGAAGACTTCTTGGCCACTCATTCACGGGAATCAGTCGTTGACTATATATTTGATGCCGGAAGCAGAATAGAGTCGTTGTTGTTACATAAAAAGATATGTGACGAGACCGCTGACAGCTTTTGCAAAACCAGGTTTCTGCCACAATTTGTTATTGCAAAAGAGCTCAGGGACAGAATGCAATTTCCAAAGCACTACCCGGTTGTCAGTATTGAAGAAGAAGTACTTAAATGCAACAGAAGCGCTTGGCTTGGAAGCTTACTAGAATTAAGGGCATTTATGAGAGACCATGAGAGAGGTCAAAATAATAGGAGGTTACTCATGAGCAAAGAGGTGATCCTTAGGAAAGATGTAGCTTGGAAATTTCGGTTCGATCATCAAGGAGGTTTCGTTCTAACAAAGTTCTTTATGTGGGTTGTGCAAGCAGGAATTTACCATTGGAATGTGCACATGATTGAATTTTTCAGAAATGATTTACCTGGAAAGAAAATCAAAGAGGGAGCCAGAGTAATTAAAATAGCCCTGGATTCTCCAAAGCTACAGTCCACTTTTAAAATATACAGCTGCATTTTAGCGATCGCATCAATAGCTTTTGTAGCTGAAATATTTTATGCCGTGTATGCAAAAGTTAGTGTAAATGATGCTACGGCAATACGGATAAAGCCCAACCGTTCTTTGAACCAGTAGGCTAAAATAATCTCAATCTTTATTTTTATTATCAATTAATTTTTTATCTTCAACGATGGGGAGTGAATTCTCTAATGGGCAGTGCTTTGCCATGTTTGAAACAGTCAAATCTTTTGCTTGGGAGGCTATTGCAATGTCATCAACAATATTTGTTACATCATGTAAACAAATAACACGATTAGAATCGCTTAAATACATTATGAAATTATATTACATTTAATATAGCCTGGCAGTGGCGAGCAAATCAACTTGAGCTTAAGCATACAAGTATGTTGTTTCCAGATTTGCGGAATAATTGCATGTATGTAATTATACGCATGTAGATGATACAAAGAAATATTTCTAATCTCACCTGTATACCAATTCGGCAGACCAATATTAAATTTATTGAATTTGATGCTCTTATACTCTGCAGTTTTCCTCACATTTATTACAATTTCCTCGCATATTGGAGTCATTCTGTTGAACTGAATAATTTAGTAAAAAAATATTACAGAATTGCTTCCTTTTTAATGAGCTTAGATCAAACTCTCCACCCCCGGAATTTCAAAACGTGACACAATGTTTGAGGCTTTTGAACAAGTTATAAAATAACGTGAGGTCATTTTTCGTAAAGTGAAAAAATTATATGGTAATCTAATCTTTTTTAATTACTCTTTAAATTTATTGTGTAGATAATGGTGTTCGACATAAAAACAACAATTCTATGCAGGCACTCCGGAACGTCCAAAAAAGTGGGGGGACAAGATTGCTTTAGTTGAGTTCTAGTTACTTTGCTAGTGGCCACATACAAACGTATGTATGTTCATATAAGATTACACATTTTTTGTTAGCTAGCTCATATAAGCATGCAAATCAAAAATCTTCCAATTCTTAAACAAATTCATTTAAAAGAAGAAGCTTGCACAAAAGACACCAACACAATCTCATATATATTAGAAACTTTTTCTTAAAAACATTAGGTACCAGCAAGATTTAATACTGGATTTCAAATAGAGGTATAAAAGAGTTCCTGAGTTACTATTCAAATTGTCTCTCTATCACACAATTTTAACATTGAAAGTTTATTGCAATACTGACAAAATCACTTAGTTCAAAATCATTATCAAGGATGACAACGGTCGCTTTAAAGATCTATTTCGGACTGCAGTCTTTTTTCTTTTTCTGTGTAAACATTTTTGTTTAGAAGAAATAGAATGTCTAGTTTTTTAAATACAACTAATAGCGATTTGTGCAGGAATTTTGAAAAAATTAAAGCTCTATTGCAGTTTTAACAGCCAAAAGTCAGGATAAGGCTAATATGATTCTTAAAAAGTGGGGAGGACAATCGTATAACCTGTCCCTCTCTGACGTTTCTTGGGAGGGACAATGTCCCCCCTGTCCCCCCTTATTCCGGAGTGCCTGATGCTATGTCTTAACACATTAATACACCTGAATGAATGTTTAGCGAGAAGATTATTTCACACGTTCATGTCGTAGCCTGATTGAACAAAATTAGGTTAAAGATTGCACATACACTTTATCAAATTACTTACGTAAGCTGGATGTTTATGTAGCCCCTAATATTATGTAAACGTGTATATTCAGGAAATACAAGTTCCACGGATAATAACAAAGGTGGCTTAAAACCTTCAAAACAAATTTTGGTGAGATTACCGCGATGTCAAAATCAAAAACGCGGTTTTTTTCTCCTGTTTATTTGCAAATGATTTTGAGAAGTCTCCTTGCCTACATTGTTCGTAAAAATTTCTCCAACTACCACGTCATTTTTAAAAACGTGTTCTTTCTTAAAAATGGAAACACGTTTTGTATAAACGTCTTGGACAGATTACCTTCGAAAGGTTTCTCTGTTCATCCACAAAATCAGTACTGATATTCACCTAGGAACTTAAGCATAAAACTCATCACCACGGCTTGTGAAAGCAACCATAACAATGATTAATACAGCCCAAGTTTTTAAATTTATTGAATATGATATACACAAATTTCAAATTCATTGCGTCGATTTTTACATTTACGTTTTTGTATTATATTAGGGAATCTTTTTTCACATCCTTTTGTAACTCACCAAATATAACATTAAAATCACTTTGACTATACTTTCTCTACCAATGTAAATACAAACTCGTTATTTTCACATTGACCTGTAATTACTATGAAAATATTTGCAAAGTTTGTTTCTGTGTTAAAAATTACATCCTGCATTCTCATTTCAATATCTTTAAAAATGATCGCAGGTTCGTACAACTACCAATTTTTGAATTACTTCAAGCTTGCAAGTTGAGCTCAAAGCTCCACAAGCTTGTTGAATTCCCAACAATGAATTCTTGTTGGCAGAATGAAACGACCGTGTTGTCCATAATTAAAATTCTGCATTGTGTCAATTTATTTATGCAATGAAAGCATTTTGCTGGAATGAACTTGTCCATGTTGAAGGTTTTAGTCACGTTGTTTAAATTCAGTTAATTCAGTTACTTCATGTATGTTGATTTAAAGCTTCGCGCGTTTGTAGTAGCAATTAAAGCTTTCGCAAGTTTGTGGAGCAATCGCTATGAAGCAATGACAAAAGGTGACATTGCTAAATCACGTACACTGCAGGCGTCGAATCTTCATTCAAAGCACCATTCCTGCATCATCTCATTCCTCTTTCACGGTGTACTCATCAATCTCTTCCTACATCCAGTTTCACAAGTCCACTGATTGAACCATTAAAATAAGTTACTTTTATTTTAGTTATTTATACATTTCTTTTCATTTATTCAAGTTGTTTATCAGTTTCATTTTATTTATTATATAGGTTGTATTTAATTTTGAATTGTTTATTTGTCTTTCAGATGTCCAAGCAAGCATGGAGTTAACCCAAGCAACTAGCATTTAACGTTCTGTTTGTTAGTCGCACAGCAGACCGCTATAGCTATTTATGAGGGTTAACGATTAGGGGCAATTGGCCTAAATGTGAGGCCGCGAAGTGTCAGGCCCAGGTTAACAGGAATAATGATCCCCATCAGGTCGGATTCGGTGTCCGGAATGCGCTATAGGGCTTTTGGAAGGTACATTTATAATAGTATAGTAGCATTGTTCTACAGTATTTTGAAATTATTGTATTTATTAGCACTATTCCATTTTACAGATGGTAACAATTTCTGCCGGTTATGCCACTTCCGGAGAACTCTGGGACGCGATTGTTGTAACGCTAGAAATAAACTCAATAAAGTTCAAGCGGCAACGTGCGGAGCTCAACCGGAACTTCGGGGTGAATGCTGCTCGCAATGCAAAACGTGCTTGCATCGTTCGAGCTGGAACGGTTGTTGGAGCAGACGTCGTCGGGGAAGTTCCACGTGGTAAGGACGAAGACGAGATCCATCTTCAAGTTGAAGGCGTTCGCGAAGCATCATTTCCTTCCAGATGTGCTTAATTTCATGCACTTTTAAGACGTGCTTATGATATCAAAGTTCACAAATAATTGTATCCACTTTTGTGAAACTTATTCACTTTTTTTAAATTTCATGATTACGATTCTCATGTTGTGTTTATTTCACTAAGACTTGTATGAACTACGAGGCTGATTGGGAAAGAAAATGTGTACGAAAGTTATTTTTTCATTTTAAGCTCATTGAAATATTTTCATGATTTTATACAATTTATTTAACACTTTATTTGACTCCAGGAAAATATCGTTGTACAATTATTTTAAGAGTATTGAAAAACCCTCATCTCCATGTTTGTAGCGAACATGATGCTCGGACACCCAATTAACCTCGTGACATTTGCTATAAATACATGTCTCGCATGTCTGCTGGCACGTATTTTACACGTAATACTGCAATAATCGTAACAAATTTGCTTCTAATCATGCATCTTAACCTGCATCCGGAGAAGGTGACATTTTTTAGTTTTAACGCTTGAATGGTGAATTCCACAAAGTGGATCTACATACTTTGAACTGATTTTCCTTATAAAGAGTGGACAACAGGATACATAATATACTTTGTCATACTTCATGTCCTACTGACCGAACCAAGAGGACATGGCAGGAATTTTGTGGCTTGTATGAACACAAATGTCTACATATGTGCTAGTCTGTGTATTCAGAGTGTGTGATTCCACACACTCACCTCAATTACTCTTCTACTCCTCCCTTCAATATTTAAAATACTCTTATCCCGAAAATAAAAAAGGAAAAATCCCTTACCTTATGTTCATGTCTCGACGTCCCAGGGTTCCTGCAAGGGTATAAATAAGGCAGCTCCTCCAAAAGGTTTTTTCAGACTTGTAATGAGTCTCCTCACTGAAACTCGTGGAAACTCGAAATAAAGCCCTGTCTGGTGTAAAATCATAGTTAAGTCCTTTTCCGGTGGCAAATTCTAAATTAGCCAGGCTGGTTATGTGTTCATGTTAAACCAGTGTTTATTTTTTATGTCCGGAATATTTTTTTAGTCTTGTTTTTTTAACTATCTTTTCGTAACTGTACTTGTGTGTGTCCGGATTAGGCCTCCGCTCATGTACAACTCAGACATGAATGTTTCATGTTTGACTCATGTCTCAACTCATGTTCATGTTTCTGATTATCGAGTCACCCACCATTCATGTGCATTTAAAACATACTTGACAACAGACATGATTTTTAAAGTCATGTCTTATGTCATGTGCAGGTTACCTTGAAAACATGACAATATTTTCATGTACACTTTCATGTTCACAAAAGCGGAAGACATGAACTCAAGCTCAAAAACACGAATATTTTCATGTCACCACAAAGTATCGTCGGCTAAATTTTAAAACGTACCATTTTCATTTCGTAAAACGTGCTTTTCAAATGGGATCTCCATTGAAAATGGTATTTTTTAGAATTTAGCCAACGGTATGCTAGTAATAGCCAAACGTTTCCATGTCGTTCAATTCCATTCGCGCATTAAGCGGGACATACATTTGAATAAAGTGACGATAGATTATACCCACGAGGCAGAAGACTACATGTTATTCCATTTGAATCGTATCAGTCATTTTGAGTTGTGCACTTACACTATTATGGAAAAAGAAGGTTCAAATATGACCGAAAAAGCACCTGGAAATAGCAGTATTCAGGAAATTGACATTTCGGGAGAACATCAAGAATTGTCATTAAAAAACGTTAAGAAACAACGATCAAGTGTACACACTCATTTCACACTCGAGAAAGGAAACATCTGGAGATATTATTGTGTACATACAATTTAGTTAGCGGCAAGGACAATGAATACTTTGCTTTTAAATACTCCCTTAAAGTTGAAGCAAATTCGGGAACCGGAAATTGAAGAAGGCATTTAGTGCAGCATCACAAATCAATTGATTTAAAGAAAGAACCTGTCGCAGACCACAAGGTTGCAATTGTAGAAGCATTTGCTAAACAAGCTAGTGCTATTTCCTTATTGCGGGAATCCGAATCTCTCTTGTTGTGACTTTCTTAAAAATAAACTTAAAAACTCTTCTGAAATTTAGTTCATGTCATCATGTTCATGTACATGTTCATGTCCAGTTCATGTACTTGAAATTGTCACTTTTCATTTCATGTAAATGTCATGTTCATGTGTGCTTTATTCACATGAAATACAAATCAAGTATTCGTTTTGAACCACATGATTTAGTACGTGTAATTTTGAAAACAACTCATGTAAAACATGAAAATTCATGTTCATGTTCAAGTTCATGTTCATGTTTAAGGAAATTGTACATGTGCGGAGGCCTAGTCCGGATTCATAAAGGTTTTTTGTGGTAGCTTTGTTCGAATGTAAACGTGTATTTATTATTATTGATTTATTATTGTTTTGATCAAAAAAGGTATTTTTAGTTTTATTGGGTCGTACAAAACCTCAACCCTGCCCTATACCTTATGGTGGACATCCCGAATTCCTACCCTACATTATTTGAATATTTATGTCCTGCGTTAAAGTGTCTGGATCCCTTTAGTTAAGTCCTAAAAACTCTTAATAGGGTACCACTTTGCAATTAACCCCTTCATTAAATTTAAATTTTCGGTTCCAATTTAATTTAATAATTAAATTAAGCTAGAGTAGTAAACCTTCTGTGCCTGCCCTCATCTACATTTACACCAAGTTTCGTTTAGTTCAGCAGTCTACATTGGAAGACCTTGCCTCTGAGCTTAATGACCCTTGGTCCTCCAGACAACCCTCAAATTAGTGAGTTATTGATGTCCCGTCAAGCAATGAGACCCCGTTATACTATGAACTTACTGCCGCTAACAAGACCACTACATTATAATTAATATTGAAACTTTCAAACAAAACAACGCTAACGTCACTAAATACAGGAACCAAGTGGATAATAGAGCTCGTAAGAAAATTGGGAAAGATTATGTAAAATAACAAATTACCAGTACCGAGCTTTGCATCACATATTCAAGCTTAAACATGCCTGAACTTTAGCATGCCTGTTTATGCCTTAAACTAATAATAATTGCAAATTTTAATGCCGGTAACTAAAGTTTCCGTAAAATTGCTTGTTTATACTTTTGCTTGAATTTATTCAGCAAAGCAGCACTTATCCGCCATTTAAAGGTCATTCATATTTAATACCAAACGTCTTGTGTAATTGTAGGTGAGGGCCGGGGCACAATCATATTTTTGATATGGTTTACATAGCCTGCGGAACTCATTTCCAAGCTAGCTATCACAAGTTGCAGACGTTTGTCAAGAATGGCCGAATCAAAAGTATTCGCCATCGTTATAATTATCCAGATTTGCGTACTCCCTCTTCATACTCACTGTCAAGATTCGATAGGGCTTGTCTCCCTGAATGCTTGGGTAGAAATGTACTCCGATTGCTTCATAACAATAATAACATTTGGAGAAAACTATAATCTCTTTGCACAGCCAATCCAACACCCAGTCATGATCTTACAAACGGGAAAACTCAATTTTGAGCGGTTTTTGCTTGATCGGAGGGATGGGCACGAGTGCAAAGCTAGTCTCATTTACAAACCCAATTTGGAAGTCGAAATTCACGCAGGAATAAGTGTGATTGATTTCTGGTGGTTTACCAGAGGAACAAAAACACATCTTGCAGTTCGACACGAATTCGTCCCACGAGCTGAAAAGGAGCTAAGAAGGATATCCTCCTTACAAACTGACATAACTAATATTGATCTTTCCAGAGTAGCAATATTAGTGTCAGAAAACTCACCATCAGACCAATTAAAAGTGGAAAACATCTTTGTGTATTGTTTTTACTGCAAGCAATTTAAAAAATATTCGATCAGTTGTAATAACCTGTCAACATGTAAAGACGCAATTGACTCGTACCATCAACAAGATTGGAAGCATGTTGGATTCTTTGTTAACAACGCCAAGGACCTACAACGAGCAATTTCAGTTGCCAACGCTTCAAACCAACTCAGTTTCAAAACGTTATTCAAAGAGAATATTGCAACTTTGACGTACAGTCATGTATTAAAACATTTGTCAAATTTCGCACTACGAAGGCCCATAACTGCAAGAAACGATGGATTCAGAACCATGGAATATATGATACTTACTCCCAGGCCTGTTAGCGTTGTTCCAGTGTTGTCTGTAGCAGACACATTTGTAACATGCGATCACAGCATTGTGAATCAAGAAGGATACCGGTTTCTCATCAAGCCTTTTGACCCCTTCACTTGGTATACACTCCTAGCCTGTGCTAGTACATTGCTAGCTATTCAATACTGTATAGGTAAATGTCGGGATTGCAACGCTGAAATCTTTCAAATTATTTCAATATTGCTGGAAAATTATTCCAAGCCTGGTATAATTCCTTCGGGGATTAAAAGGAGAATTTTGTACACGCTGACCATCACTTGGACCTTCGTAAGCATTATCTTGGGGAATGCCTATAAAGGGGTGCTTACTTCAGAACTTACAGCGGAAAGCAAAATTGATCCACCGACTTTCAATGATTTGTTTAAGCATAACTTTTCAATTTATAATAGCATGACTCCCCATATTAAAGACATTATTTGTAGTTCACGATCAGTTGTGTTACCCCCCGATGTAGGTCTGGAAGGCCTTTTGGCCACTCATTCACGGGAATCAGTCGTTGACTATATATTTGATGCCGGAAGCAGAATAGAGTCGTTGTTATTACATAAAAAGATATGTGACGAGACCGCTGACAGCTTTTGTAAAACCAGGTTTCTGTCACAATTTGTTATTGCCAAAGAGCTCAGGGACAGAATGCAATTTCCAAAGCACTACCCGGTTGTCAGTATTGAAGAAGAGGTGCTTAAATGCAACCGAAGCGCTTGGCTTGGAAGCTTGCTAGAATTGAGGGCATTAATGAGAGACCATGAGAGAGGTCAAAATAATAGGAGGTTACTCATGAGTAAAGAGGTGATCCTTAGAAAAGATGTGTCTTGGAAATTTCGGTTCGATCATCAAGGAGGTTTCGTTCTAACAAAGTTCTTTATGTGGGTTGTGCAAGCAGGAATTTACCATTGGAATGTGGACATGATTGAATTTTTCCGACAGGATTTGCCTGAAAAGAAAATCAAAGATAGATCCAGAGTAATTAAAATAGCACTTGACTCTTCAAAGATACAGTTTACTTTTAAAATATGCATCTGCACTTTAGTGCTTGCATCTATAGCTTTTGTTACAGAGAAATTCTACAGCCGTTTGTCTTTGTGAAGTCGGTACTTTTTCAAATTTACCCAACGACAGATTACAATAACTGTAACACTTTATGAATGAAATATGTATTTAATAAAGCCTATCTGTGGCGATCAAAGTAACTTCGTTTAAGCATACAAGTACTTTTTGTGAAAGTTATGCGAAATAATTGTATGTCTAAGAAGCCAAAATTAACCAAAACTTTAAATTACCTCACGTAAAAATTCAAAGACAATACATAATTACTTTGCATGTCTCAAACGTAGAGTTAGATGACAACTAAAGTTTTCGTTCCGATAGTTCATTTTCACTGAAAATGTTATTTTGCGGGGCAATTTCTCGCAACATATCATTAAACTACGTGATAGTAGATATCGTAGCTGAAAATGCACAATGGTTTACGTGCTCATGCTTTTGTACAGCACTTAGACCATTTTGCCTCTTGAGTGAACGATATTCATTAAATAGGTCACCGCTGCTTGATGTTTGATCCATACTTATTTTTAATAATTTAGAAATATGAACCTAGTACAATAGGTAATAGAGATAATATTTTTAAAAAATTAGAGTTATTTCATGAGTTCAGTCTTCAGCAACATTCCACTTGCAAAAGTCCAGGACGTGACATTATGTTTTTGAGCAAGTTAATTTAGAAAATAACGGTGGTCCCTGTTTTGTAATGTGAACCATCCTTGTAGTAATGTAATCAGAAGTTCAGCGAGAAGATCACGTGACTGATGCTAAAATCATAGCCTAATTGAACAAAATTAGACTAAAATTTGCACATACATTAATTCCCAGAATGTATTATGTTTACCTGACCCCACCAATTACATCAATTTGGATGACGGATTGACGACCATCAACCATGGAATTTTCTTTCATATGCAGAAAATTTTATTGTCAGTAAGTAAAATACGTGAGACAAATTAGGGGCCATTCATATGAACAGTGGGAGGCGAGGATGACATTCAAGCTCATTGTCAGTTGACTGCAAATACTACCGATCCGTAAAATTGTTTTACTGCTGATCAAAACCTTTGACAGAAGTTTTGAATCCCTGCAGAATTTACCAGCCATAGTAGAATTTAACGTAAATTACGATAATGTACGCAATAACTTTGTGCTAGCAGATATTTCTTAAATAGGACGTTTCTGTCGCCTAAAATGCACCTATATATAAAAAATAAATAAATAAATATAATAAAATGCTTCGATATTTTGTCGTCTGTCTTGAACATCAATAGACAATCATCAAAGCCATTAACTTATTTCATAGAGATGTGTAAAGAATTTCCACCATAAGCGCTGCTATGACGGCTCTGGAAGCACTGTCCGAGGTGCTAAGGTCCCGCACAGTAGCTTTATGAATGAGTTACAATATCGACCGATAGGAGTGACTTAAAAAACACTTCGTCTCACAGTGACTTTGCTCTTTCGTGGTAGTCACAGAGTGTTTTCTTTTTAGCGGTGAAGCGAAGCTGAAAGTCCTTAGTGCGATTATTAGGGGCGATTCAAAGCTGAAAGACCCTATTACTAGAATTTTCGGGGTTTCTGCTTGTCTGTCATCACGGTAAATGTACGATCATAACGATAACCAAGGGCACCAGACAACTTAATGTTTTGTAGGGGCAGATTAGATAGAAAGTAAGAAGCCTATTATTTTTGAAGAAAATCGGGGCATCCGCTTGACCTCAGAAAAATAAATGAGGTCACGTATAAACACATACAATTACATGCGTACAGACACTGGAAAGTAATGTTTGCGCCATCTATAGTGGGATTTGTCGTTAACAAGAAATTGTCTTTTCCATAAGCCGGTAGATGTAACATGAACTCCCTCATGCATAATTTGAATATTATTGTAAAAGTGTTCAAAATTTATTGGTTGCATACTCACTGCGATTAGACGTACGAATTTTGAATTAATTTTGAATTGATTTTAAACTAATTATAATACGCTCACCGGTATATAGAAAACCTTTTAGAGTATTTTTAGGAGAACGTGCAGTTAATAACTTATGCTGTTACATTCTAAAGTGTCGCTTCGCCCCTTAGGGACTCCACTTCCTAAAGGTTAATTGTTTTATTTTAATTCCAGTATTTTTTATGCTAGGATGAGAAGCAGTACGTTAAAATAAGGAGAAAACCACTGTAACCACAACCCTGACTTGTTTTAAGCTTGTAAATATAATTTTATTTTCGTGTTCATGAAATAACTTGGTATGTTAAATAGCATAGTTCCCACCTTAACAAAATTATCTTTACCAGAAGGAAGCAACATAAGGAAACCTTTCCAGCTTATGGAATACGGAGTGAATATTTTGTTTAAGACTGCTGTACTGGGACTGCAAGGTATTATAAAAGGAATTACTAGCACCAGGTAAAACTGGCACTACACTCATCCATGTTGTCAAACCAGGAGAAGTGGGAGGGACGATTACCAATATCTCCGGAGACTTTTTTACAGTGTTTCCAGGAACTACAGATGAATTACCGACAGGAACATTAATATTGGTAATATCACCAATTGATACGGGAATAGATGGTGCGGAAACTCCTGCCGGAAGGGTACCAGCACTGACGGTTGATACGGGTCCCGACGCATTAACCAAGGACATAGGTGTGAGCGTGGTGGTTGAAAATGTTGGCGGAAAATTTGTTGTCACATTGGGTAATGTTACTGGCTCAGATGTCGCTGCTACCATTGCAGACACACTGGTACTAGTTACGTTGGGCGCAGGAATTGTTGTTGTAGGTTCAGTCGTTGTTGTGGATATTGTTGTTGTAGGTTCAGTCGTTGTTGTGGATATTGTTGTTGTAGGCTCAGTTGTAGTTGTGGATGATGTTGTAGGCTCAGTTGTAGTTGTGGATGTTGTTGTAGGCTCAGTTGTAGTTGTGGATGTTGTTGTTGTAGGCTCAGTTGTAGTTGTTGTTGTTGTAGGCTCAGTTGTAGTTGTGGATGTTGTTGTAGGCTGTGTCGTAGTTGTGGATGTTGTTGTAGGCTGTGTCGTAGTTGTGGATGTTGTTGTTGTAGGCTCAGTCGTTGTTGTGGATGTTGTTGTAGGCTGTGTCGTAGTTGTGGATGTTGTTGTTGTAGGCTCAGTCGTTGTTGTGGATGTTGTTGTAGGCTGTGTCGTAGTTGTGGATGTTGTTGTTGTAGGCTCAGTCGTTGTTGTGGATGTTGTTGTAGGCTGTGTCGTAGTTGTGGATGTTGTTGTGGGCTGTGTCGTTGTTGTGGATGTTGTTGTAGGCTGTGTCGTAGTTGTGGATGTTGTTGTGGGCTGTGTCGTAGTTGTGGATGTTGTTGTAGGCTCAGTCGTAGTTGTGGATGTTGTTGTTGGCTCAGTCGTAGTTGTGGATGTTGTTGTTGGCTCAGTCGTAGTTGTGGATGTTGTTGTTGGCTCAGTCGTAGTTGTGGAAGTTGTTGTTGTAGGCTCAGTCGTAGTTGTGGAAGTTGTTGTTGTAGGCTCAGTCGTAGTTGTGGAAGTTGTTGTTGTAGGCTCAGTCGTAGTTGTGGAAGTTGTTGTTGTACCTAAACCATTGGTAACTGAAGGCATTGAAGGTACAAACGGCAAGGAAATTGAAGAATTTACGAAAGTACCAGTTTGAAAAGGGTTCCCAATAGAAACTCCCGCACTTGATTGAACTACCCCGACACCCGGTATAGTGATAGTTCCACCAGCTAAAGAGCTGCTACCATTGGTTGAAGCTTGTCCAACAGAGCTCCCGGTACTTCCCGACAATGAATTAGAAGGAAATTGACGCTGTCCACTAACCATGCTGCTACGATCTTCTGCTTCAGATTTTTCAATTATAAAGTTCTCGCTGTCCTTGTTTTCATTCGGGTCTAAAATATTGAAACGTTGGTAATTATTACAACTAATAAAAAAAATTATAAGCTTTTCCATTATCTAATATATGTATATAGTATATTACAGACCTATACAAGAACTTGATATTATACATGCAACACTTCATTACCTGAATAATTCACGTTACGTTGAAAACTATCCATTGAAATCACCGGTGAATTTATGGACTGCACTAAATTTTCCGAAGATAGTTTTTCAATCGGTAAGCACTGTATATGAGCAAAACATATAGCCTGAACCAAAAAATGTAAATGAAAATGATACATTTTCAAAAAAAAGTATTTGTTAACAAAAAATTATTTGTTTAAACTTCGAAGCTGAATACAATAGTAGATGAATTTCAAAGTTAGAATGATTTTTTGACCACGATCAACTCGGATTTTCTCGTTAAAAATACCTTACAGGTAAATGGAGGGTTTAGTTCCCTTACCCAGAATTCTACTACCAACTTACAAGAATGTCAACGTGAAAGTTTTTTTATCAAATGGTATCAAATGGTCTAAGGTAAAGGTAATTATAGGTATGGGAAGTTCCTACGTTCTTGAATTTGGGTTCTACAATGATTTTAGCTTAATAGTGGGTCCAATTATAGGGCAAAATATGTGTTTTTTAAACTCCACCTAAATAGAATAAACCCTTTCGACGTATGAGTACTTTCACAAAATATTTTTCACGTAGTTATTATTACATCTGAAAATAAACACGATAGCCATTATTGGAATGAGTTGCATATTATTAACATTCGATTTTCCACGTATTTTTTTTTAAAAAGGTCAATGGAATCTATGTAATGAACTTATGCCTGTGTATTTACATATGCGTGTGTATAACTTACGCCGTAAAATTTTTCCCAAACGAAAATCTTTTGCATTGAGCTCTACGTACCAGTTGATTATACAAATGTACATCCGTACTATTAATTAACCGTACATCAATGCTCGAAATATTATGGAAAACTTTTCAATGAAATTAAATTGCCAAGAAATTATAGTTACGGGTCATGGGCAGGGGTGGGGGGAACTTGGACTTGAGGAAAAGCAAAGAATACCCTGAAGAGTAATGACTCAAATTTGCATGCATGATGTAGAAGTGTAATGGAATCAAACCCTTTTCTTTTTCCCATTCCTCAACTCAAACTTCAAAAACTTTCGTAGGAATGCACAAGTTTTGTAGGCAGGGGGTAATTACCTGGCAATTATGCCCCATTGGAAAATTTAAAGCTATATTTATATACAATACAACAACAATTACACATGAAAAATGTGAGAGGTAGGAAAGGAAAGAACAAATTTTCAAATCTCCCAAAAATTTTATATGCAAACTGTCGAATTGCGTTAGTCCGTATGGCTTATTTAATGTAAATAACGTCAACACCCTGGAAGACTCCTGAGGAGGTGGAATTTGCAAAAACTTATAAATAATTATATTTTGTAGAATTTTACATGAGAAACGAAAAACTTGTCAATGTCAAACGATTGAGAGTTACAGATTCGCACTATTTTTAAAATAAAGAGTGATTGGGGCCGTTGACCGTAATAATTTTGAGCAGGCATAATACCGAAAATTCCAGGGAATTTTTAATTGTGCAACCCTGCCTATATCAAAAATTCAAAATGCCCGGAATTTTTAAATTTTCAATCGAAATCGAAGATAGTATCAAACTTGTTAAAAATAAGATTTTTTGCGAAACAACATGCTTGCAAAAATCAAAAAATAAAGAAATCAATATTTTGAAAAAAAAACGAAATTACTCGACGATTTTTGACCCCATCCAGGTCCATGAAGTAAATTCTGGAATTAAACTGGATCAAATATTTTATGAGCCATTCCATTATGTAGGCTAGATGGGGAAAATGATTATGGTTACTCTGTACACGTAAGAGTTACAATACCTTAGTAAAAATTTTCTACAGCTTAATAGTCAACCTAACTTACTTCTTTCTAAATTAGTTAATCTCACTTAAACAATTTGTTACAAAAAAGTAACAGGAAGAAAAAGCTACGAGATTAATTGCTGAATTCTCAGCAGTAATTTATATTTTTTTAAACTTTCATTACAAAGATAACTGTTGCCGTACTTAAACTTTGTGTAATATTTTTTAATTCTGCAGTGCGCAGTTTTTGACCTGAATAATTATCATGTCAGAATCGAGTGAATCCTCATGTAAGCTCAGCATCATAAAACAATTTTACAACATCCAGATCCTTGAAAAAAATTGTATGGTTAGCAATTCAGCCTTCCTTTTTTCATTGTAAGTGGTAGAGAGCAGAGCTGCGTTCAAGTCAAGTTATTTTAGACAACTTGACTTGAACTTGACTTGAACTTGAAAAAATTGTCTAAGCGAGGTATCCGCACTTGTACTTGATGAATCAAGTTTCTCAAGCAACTTGAGTATTCAAGTACTCGATTTTCAAGTTCATTTTATTGAACTTGAACTTGATCATAACTTGATGTTCAAGTTGGGCACATAACTTGACTTGAACGTGAAATTGAACTTGTACTTGAACTTGATTATTCAAGTAATTTTTTCGTAAATGAATAAACAATACTAAAAATTTCGTCCACAACTATTATAGCTGATATTGGCTAGGTTGTGATTAGGATAAACTAAACGCCATGCAGTTGAAATTCTTTACTTTAAAATTGCTAAAAAATTTAAAATACTTGATCAAATAACTGTAAACATTATAGTCCAATCTAATTTACTAATTTTCACTATTAGGGTTTAGAAATCACATTACTGGCCTGTTCACATTAGTGTTGCACTCATCTGGTGAGTGTAACCAGCAGTTATATAAATATTTGTCGTCGTTAATTTTATTTAACCAATGTTGATTTATAAGGTTGTTCGTCTGCGCCATCATGTTTAATATCAGCAAAAATGATTTTTACATGAAATAATAAATTATTCTTAAGCTTCTTAGCTTTAGAACAGGTGAAGTGAACAATCACTTCATTTTTATAATGTAACAAGAACCCCGAGCATTATAAGTACATCTTTATAAAACAATAAGACGGAAATTTTAATTATTCAAAATTCAAAATATGGAAACAGGACACAAGAATTATTCTCTGGCCATCGTGGAGGCCACTACAATGTCGCTGGAATGAAAACAAATACAAAGATGTCATTATTATGATGATTGACGTCCAATTTTATTTTTAGTGGGATGCAATGATGCCACTAATTAGGCATTGCTTACATTGCTTTTCAGTGACAAAAACTCAAGTTATACTCAAGTTTTATTCAAGTACTTCCATTCATTGTACTTGAACTTGACTTGATTTTACAATCAAGTAATAACTTGAACTTGATCGAACTTGAACTTGAAAATTCAAGTTAAAATTATAATTTCACTTGAACTTGCTGTTCAAGTTTCAAGTTACAAAATTGGCTGCACTTGACTTGACTTGAACTTGATACGCACTTGATCTATTGAAGTTATACTTGAACTTGAACGCAGCTCTGGTAGAGAGTAATAGGGGTAAAGGTTAGGAGAGGCAATACCGACAACTAAACAATAGTGACCTGAACTAGTATTTATTCATAAGCTAGAAAAGATGGTAATAGCTTTGTCACCAAGCATCGTACTAAGCATTGGTTGATTTACATTACAATAATAAAATTCATTATTCATGGAACTAACAATAATTGTTTGTCTGTTTAATAACAAATAGTTACTCCAACATGGTCACATAAAAATATATAATTACGTACATGTGTCAATTTGTTTTTACCTGGGCAGGGCTAGGGTGGGTCCAGCCCGTAGACTGCAACTCTGAGCAGAAGAAGTTTAAAATAAAAGCGCATATCAGAATAAAAATAGACACACGCAGATAAAATAAATGCATTCTGGACATTTCTGGACGGGATAATTAAAGAATTTATAAAGCTTTATCATTTATGGGGCTTTCCAAATAAGCTGAAAATATGAGTAACACTGCATGTGTGTATTATATATTAATTTGTTCGAGAAATCGGAGAGCGTTTATTCTTCCCCATGCAAGTACACATTACATTTATGCATAGATGCTGACTACAAAATTTAATTGATTGTCAAAGAAGCTGATAAAACTGAGTTTAAAAAAAATTATGAGAATTTTCTGAGAATGTTTCTTACGTGTGATTCACACGCGAACGTATGCCTAGGTATTTTACATATGTGGGATTATCTATGCATTAACAAGTGTCATTAAATTATATTTCATACAGTTCAGAAAAGCTAGTGAGCTGAAAATTAATCATTGTCTCATAATCAGTGGTAGAAGGTGGGAGATGAAGTCAGAAGACGTGACTCATTTATCAGCATGTATGCACGCTATGCACTTCCCTGTTTAGGATTTTGCCGCACATGATAACCTATAACGTAGTTGTAAGTAGTTTTCCCAAGAAGTTGTAGGATTGTTTACTCATCATCAGGAGTATCATTAATTTTTCATAACATTTCTTCGTATCCATTCAAGCAACTAATATTAAATTAAAAATCGTAAGTGGGAATTTCTGGGATAAACTACTGACAATTTGTTACATTTTTTAACTTAAGCCTTGCTATTTGCCAAGAGTGTAGTTGTACGCCAAATTTTAAAAAATATGAAGCTGGATATTGAGTATTTTTCATCTTCTGTTCTTTGGATTGTGGCATCCCGGAAGTACAAGAACTATTTTCAGACATTTTAAAACTAACTAAAACCTACAAGTACAAACGTTGCATGAATTAAAGCAAGGTCAAGATTTTGTGAAGCTCCATCTGGTTTTCAGGAAAATAGCAAACCCCTTTTAGGGTAGCAAATGCTTACCATTTTTGTTTCGATCAAAAGAATTGGATATGGCTTTGCTAGAGTTAATTTCAATCGTATTGCACGAGTTGAATATACATATTTAAATAAGATCAAATCGACGGAAAAGTTAATAGTTTTCACAAAGAAAGCGAAAAGTTGGTAGAGAACATTGCAAGACAAGCCTAATCTTACTGCCAAAATTATAACAGGAAATACAACAGCTAGATGACAGTTCTGTACTCACTGCTTACTAGTGCTTACAACCAATGATCACAACAGTTCTGAAGCTTTCACAATTAATGCAGAAAGGAGCTACTGGACATTGGAAGTCGGAATATCGAATATATTGGGATTAGTTTAACAGCGTGATATTTTAATCATTACTTAGATTGAGACAAAATAGCAAAAGCCAGCAAGGATGATTATTTCACATGAGCATTCTGTTTTCCCGAACATATTATATCTTATTAATTTAATAGCTAATATTTAGATACGTCAGTCAAACTTCAAGGCAAAAGACAAAATTGCGGGTTGTTGCTACAGCATACTTCTCTTCCTTAAAAGAACGCACAAGGATGAATACTTGTAAGAGCTCAGAACACTTATCAACTATCCATTTGAGTTGAGCCTGAGAGGAAATCTGACGTCTGATAAACTTGGGTGCTTCAACCAATAACATTTTATTGTTAACCTTGATTGTAATTGATCGATACCATGACATATACTGCATATAACATATGACAGTTGGAACCAATTCAGTCCTTAATACAAATACTATAATTATATAGTAATCTAACACAGAGTGTTGCAACAGAACAGAGGCGATTTGCTTGGAAAAACATATATGATTTCATATGTAGATACTATTTTCGAATCCGAGCAACCTACAATAGTATAGAAAAGATCAGATTCAACAAACATTCCGAAACTTGTACAAAATATTGAACATCGAGTAGTAAATAGTAGGGTAAATATACATGAGAGAAATTTCTTTAAATTTGTAAACCCATGACCATTTGCAGGAATTGTTCGTAATGAATTGTGATCACTCCGTCTTGGTCTGTATCGTGTTGTCGGAAAGCCGATGTCAGAGTCTGCAAAACAAGATCATTTATTCATGAAACAAATCCGGACTAATAATAAATACCCACAATCCAACATCCAAAAAATCCCCCTCAACTTCTCCCACATTACATATACATCCACCTTAAAAAAAATTATCTCTCTCTCAAAAACCCTTACATGAAGAACAACGCAGCACTGAATGAAGTCATCAAAAGCCACACATCCCTGTCCCACCCGATCGAACTTCTTCACGAGCATGTCCACGGTCGTGGGATGCAGTCTATACCCAAAGCTCGTGAGGGCCGTGAGGAGTTCATTTCGGTCAATGGTCCCTGAATTATCCCGGTCAAAGGATCTGAAGCAGTTCTGCCAGTCCGTCACATATTTCCAAAGAGCACCAAACTCATCAAAGTCTATTGTCCCAGAGTTGTTTCTATCGAACATTCCTATATACAAATAAACCCAAATATTATCCCCCACACAAACACAATCACACATCCCATCCAATATCCCCCACCAATCAGCATATTACCCTCCAAATTATTTTTATACACCTTCAAACCCCTCAAAAAAAATCCTCACCTATCATTAATCTACATGTCTCAGGGTTGAATGGGGAGAATGTTCCATTGGACAAGGCCGACTGCAGTTCATGAGCATTTATGGATCCACTTCTGTCTCTGTCCACTCTACAAAATAAACACAAGAAATTAAATCTCCACACAAAAACACCCTTTTCAAAAAACTATTTCCCCACCATGTCCAACCTACAAAGCTACACCCTTTCTAAGAATAATCCTTTCGTATATGTATGTACTTCCATTCAAACCAAAAAATCCACATTTCCCACTTCCTCATTCCAAGTCACCTTCGCCAATCTTATCATCACCAAAGAACTTCCCTTTAAAAACAACTTCTTCCCTTCATATTTAAAAATATGATTACAATAATATAAACTTAAAAAAAAATATTTATTACAAATCACTTACTTCTGAAAGACAGAGTACAAGAAATTCTTGTCCGGACCAGGTGGGTTCCCGTAATATGCCATTTCAATAGGTAGACGAATTTATATTAACACTCTTTAAATTATTAGTGAAAGGTAAGAATACCTCTGGACACTTTAACCACAATTTAAAGTTCAATTACACAAATTATCCTGGTTTACGATTTTTATCTGAGCACTATACACAAGTGTCCGTTCGAAAGATTACACAAAAGTTTAATTATCTGATTTATGATGGGGGGTGGTTCAGACAAAGTAGGAATAATTTTTAAAGCTCTCTCTCTCCACTTGACGATGATGAGTCTCTCCTGATGTTGATGATGAAAGAGACTGATGAAGGTCTTTTTATTTCATCTCGTCACATGTGAATGACGACTGTATTACTAATTCACTGTATATATATATACATATATATGGTAAAGTTGTTATAACTAGTAACAACTGTAGAAATTGTAGCGTACAAAAACAAAGTAGGAGCAGAAAGTATCCCTACGTAGATTTGGATGGAGACTGTCCTATGACGATGACGACAGATGATAACAAATCCACGTACATTCACTTTTTCCGCACTCAACATATAACGTTGGGGATTCCGGACGAGACGTTCGCTCTTCTGAACTTGCTCTCACACATTAAAAGCCCAGTGTGTCTCATACACAGTCATTTACAGTGTCATGTGTACTTCCATGGGGATTGGATTTTTCCGCCAAAAAGTTTTGCTTGACGTATAACTCACGTTCATTTGTATATATGTACACCTTTGGGAAAAAAACTTCCAGGTTTTTATAGCTACGCTTCGCCTCTATAGGAAAGGATCGGACATAGACATTGTCTATTATTTAATACTAATACTCCGCTGAATTTTTTAATAATGGAAACAAAGCCAGTATTAATTATACAGAGCTCCTTCTAAAACTGAATTGTATTTGTATGGAGGAATTTTAAAAGTCGGAATAATTTTGTATTTATGATTTTTTAAAATTGTATTTGTATTAGGGGCGGAGCGCTGGGGTGGAGCTTATGGGGGTATACGTGGTGAAGGCTAAATTGAAAAACCTTAATGTTATTTCTATTTTTATATTTTTAAATATATATATAAAAATTATAAAAATATATTTTATGAATAAAAAGAGGACTTATTTTTATTTACTGGCGTGTGGTTATTAGGACACTTTAGGGGCTAAGTGGGAGAAACACCTACCAGGGGTACAGTTATGGGGTAGACGATTTTATAGGTCCAGGGTTGAAGATTTTGACGTGGGGATTAAATTAAATTTTATTATTGATATTAAAATTAATACCCCTGGCAATTAAAATAAAAAATTTAAGTAATTTTCTGATTTGTTTGAGTAAATGTTATATGTATGTAGTCCAGACCTGGTGTTAGGCCTTAGAAGGCTGACCTTCAAAGAAGTCTACATTTCAGAGATGGATTGAATATATGGACAGACTGATTTTAAGGAATATGAAAGCAAGTTGATTTTTTTCCCGAAGGTCAAAGCAGGTTGAAGGAAGACTTCATAAAATTTGCCAAAATGGTAGGTGAATGGATAACAATGAGGGGGGGGGTCATTGGAAGTAACCTTCAAATTTATTAACGGCTTTACGCGAATGATGCCTTTTGTATAAAATCCAAAAGGCAGATGTGAGAATGTTGTTAAATATTTTGAACTTTCATTCATCAGATTCATTTGTGACGGCCCAGTGGATCAAATAAGCAACTTGGTTTTCTAAGTTCATGCAAGTTTTGATAAAATTTCTCGAATTTTGTAATAATGAAGGCTTGAAATGAAGACAAACATTATTTTGGAGGAAGGCTGAAGGAAGGAAGAATTCATTTAAAAATTGAAGGATGGTTAAGGGAAGTAATTCTAAAGGCTTTATTTTTAATGGGATGAAGGAAGGGTTTTTTTTTAAATTTACCTTTGAAGTCTTGAAATAAGGTAATTTTACTTGGACATCTCTGGTTTCTGGTATAGTCAGCCCGTTCGCCATTATTTGCTAGTCAATTAATTAATTTACGACAGCCATAAGAACTAAATTAATTCATGGAATTGTGGAATTGTATCTATTTCATCTAATTTTATTTTAATTTTGAAAGTACGAATGTACTTTTATTCAAGTAGCGTTCTTATTGGATGAAATCACGATTTCGTCCTATTGTTTTGTGCCTATATGAGTACATAAAATGCGCAATAACTCTGTGCGTCATTATGCTGATATCATTGTTGTTTATTTTTAACTAGCAGTTAGGTGCAAGCCATTTTTTGCGATTTGTACTATTTCAATTCCTCTCAAGTTCCCATGGGATGTCTTGCTCAGCAAAGAATCTTCGTCATCGAGGCTTACTCATCCCATCGGGTTTGATCTTTTAAGTGTATATACATACTGCACTTATTGTTGATTAAAATGACAGCGTCTTCAATGTGGATTAATGTTACCGTGGAGCTAAATACTCTCTTAGTGCTGTCAGCTTTCCTCAGATATCCAAAGCTGAAGGAATTATTCTTGAAGTGATGATGGGAATCTTTGGAATTATTACAGATGTCAATGTTCTTGTAGTACTTTGTGTTTCCTCAACGTCCGGACAAAACACGGGATTATTTCCTGCCTTTTATATAATTGTCAATTGTAGTAATTTTGTTGGGGAATTATGTTTGTCATGAAATGGGGACAAAAATCTGTGGAGCATTTTTTTCCCCTGTATCCTTAAATCTTCAGCCATTATTTTATATCGATATTTGGATTTGTCAAAATAAACATGTGTACATATATGATTAAGGATGGAATCAAATCCGGAGTTCAACACTCAACTCTGTCTCTCCTGCATATATGGCATTAAATATCAAAGCGAATTTATTTGCTCTAATAGAGGAACATTCATTACAACTACAGCTATTATTGATTTGGAAGAAAAGCAAATAAACGGTAGTAATGTGATTTGGACAACGCCTTGTTGTACTTACAATATTATTATAACGAAACACTTCCTTTTAAGACGTACAGAAATAATTAAACTTACAGTTGTTAGTTGCCACAAGATATACTTTGAAATTGCGATATTACTAAATTAATGTACATAAAGTACTGTATGTATGTATATATAGCATCCTGAATTACGATATATATTTCACCTTACTTCTAATTGCATATTATTCCAGGATTAAAAGAATCAAAAAAAAAATGTGAATAAATCCATGCAATTTGGAGTTGACAGGAAGGAGCTTCATATATGAGTATGGATTTCACCGCTTCTCAGATTTAAAGGTATTGTCAGTTTTGGTTCCTCCAGAGGCTCTCTCCGACAAGAACTTGTCAAATTCCGAACTTGTTAAAGATGCTTCAGTCGTTCCACTTGCATAAGCTCCAGCAGCTCCGGGCTTTTGTTAAAAAGTAAATAACAGGTACAATTATGCATCGTATTGATATTGGATATTTAGCCAATAATTAAAAATTAACCTGTAGATATTAATTACAATTGTAACATGAACTCAAATTCAATAACAAACTATTTTCTATTAAAATAAAAAAAAAATCCAATCACATACATTTTCCCTAAGCCATGCTTCCATCTCATCGAAGTCAGATGGTTTGTGTCCCTGTGAGAGGTGAATAAATTAAAAGTGAAGCGTGAACTTATTAGTACCAAAGTCAAAACATAAAAACACCAGTGTTTCATAAGTGACATATTGTAAAAATCAATACAAAAAATTATGCATAACATTTTCCACACAACGTCTACACATCAATCTAAAAATCAATAAATTAAACTCACCATTAGGATCTCATCCTAGAGAATAGCATAGAGCGTCAAATCAAACAAACCATATTCAATCGTGCATAACCAAAAGGGCGTGACCGAAACAAAAACATTTTCAAAACAGGCAATTTTAAGCATTTCCCTTATATTTAACAAATCATAAAGTTTCAAATGATGGATTAACAGTTCAGAGTGACGTTCAAAATTAAATCAAGTGTTAAGAGTTAGCCAGTTAAAATAGCGCATCGATACCTCACTGATTCCTTCCGGGATTGGAGGTTTAGCCTCAGCTCCTTTACCACTCCTTGACTTAGCCAATGAATCAAAATCAGCACCATCATTATCATTGCCTTTTTCCAATTTGAGTCCCCCCAGAACCCGGGACACATCCGCGGCTCCAAAGTCTATCAAGGAAGGTTCGGCGGGTTGCTTCTGGAGATTTTTCTCCTGGTTTTTCCTGTATCTTCCATACCTGTGTCCCCAAATCCCAACAGAGCCATCAATTATCTTCAACTCCTATGAATGTACTCAATGAGTAAAGTTTACTCTAATAAATAATTATTTAAAATAATAAGTAATCCACCAAAAAAAAATACCTCAAAAACAAATTATTTAGCTCATCATTAATAATCAGCATCTCCCCAGTGAGTTCCTCCGAAGCGATGTTACACAGAAGCTCCGTGATCCGTCTCTGCATCTCCGTACAAGTTGTGAATAACTCCTGGATATAAAAAAAAACATTTACATCCCCCACATTCTTATATTCAAAGAAAAAAAAACTCTCAACATCATTTCCAAAAAAAATACCTCCAGAAGTTCATCATCACTAGGACTGTCATTCTCAGGGTTCATCTCACTGAGCATTTCCGAGAAGACTGACATATTGCTCTGGACCACGTCCAAGTCCTTCCGGATTTTTGCCACTTGGTCCGGAGTGACCTTGCTTGGGTCAACTGCACTGAGAGGTTGTTCCGAAGTGACAGGATCCATCATAATTTTCCCCAAAAAACTTTTCCGAAAAGTCCGCCTTCCTCACAGTAAGAAGATAACTCACAGATGGTCAATCCTCCAGTGACTTCCACTCCTCAGCTCAGTAATATTAAACTAACAGCTAATAAATAACACTGGCGTTAGGCACTGAGTAGCACGGAAGACTATGTAATAGCGTCAGTTCCAATGAATATCCCCACTTTGTGTAATCCAATGTCCTATATCCCTCCCTATAATAATTCTATTACTTAGAACTGGATTTTTCCCAAGGAATTCCAACGAGTTCGACTTGCTCTTGTAGATATTTACACTCAAATATAGAAGTACAAGAGGTGACGGAAGTTTTGAGATATGGTTACTTGTAAACAAAACCAAGTTCTGGAAGTGATTCACTTGCCTTAGATCATCTCCTGGTTTGTTTCTCTCTCCCCCATATACATATATGTAATAATTTATACGTCACTATATATAATAATTAGAAAAACTCCCCGAGAGACTGTATATATATCCACACACAATGGATTAGTACTATTGACTTGGGTCGGATATGTTGACAACCTTGACTCACTCTCTCTCTGACTCTCTCTAAGTAAGTATAGGAGGTTCCAGAAATTCAGGGAGGTTAAAGGAATAATTATTTGGAAGTTACATAAGATTAAGAGCTCACGTAATTATGTATAGTTATATACGGAGGAATATTTGATTTGATTATATAACTTTGTCTGAGACACTATAGAGGCTGGGACGCTCTGTAAGGATTGACACTATTGACAGTAAACATCAGCCCTGCACCTGTCCACGTATGTGCATGTGAATGAATGAATGAGCAAGTACGAGTTGTGGGACGACGCTCTTCTCTCCAACTTTCACTGCTCACGGACGTGCCTCACCGTTCCCAAACCACACTAATACATATGGGCGCTCATACATGGGAAATTAAAGGGAAACACAGAGAGAGAGAGAGAGGCTATGAGCTGTGTAATGTCCTGTAGGTAGGGAGAGAGATACGGAGTGAAAAGGTATAAGGAGTAATCACATACATGAAGATATAAATCAGAAAGAGAAAATAGTTTTGTAGTGTTACGCTACACTGCAGCAGGGAGCAAATAGCTGATGTTACCATTGATACTCATGCAGTGCAAAATGTTACCTACTTTAAATGTCTAAAAACTCAGATAGGGCACGTTGAAACGGTCGTATGTATATACTATATGGGCATGCATGTATCTATATGGAGGGCTTTTTTTCCATACAATCCTCAAATTTAGGGCCAGAGCCCCATATATACTTATATATTTACTCTTCCTATTACTTACCTTTGGGGAAGCATAAAAGTCACCTGAGCAGAACCAACATGAGAAACACTCCTGCGGTTACGATGCGTTGGATTTTTGCAGTTGTGTGTATTTAACTTCTACGTATATGTATCCAGTCCAGTCCAGACAAAAAAATGTGAGTCATATAGCTGTAATGTTCAAATAAATTATTCCTGGGGATTATATGTATATGGTCATGTATGTGACATATATGTGAGTGTAGTATAGGGAGGCAGAGTGCATGGAATGGAACTAACTATGTCAACCTCACACACCTAAGACAGGCCATTCGGAAAATATAAATTGGTTTGATAACATAATGTACATACATATGTAGGTATGTGTGCTTGATGTTGTAAATTCCTATACGGACTCAGAACAGTTATTTCAGACAGTTTTACTAGTATTGTTTCCATTTCATGGTGTAGTAGTGCATATTTTTTTGAGCATCTATGTATGTGTAGGGCTGTACACGGACTTATATTTGAGCAACTCAGCTGAGTGCAGTGAGAGAGTTGCAATAGCAAATTAAAATGAGCTTTATTTTCCTACTAATCTTGCCTCACACAGGATGGAACGCTTTCTTGGAATGGATTTCCAAAAGTACTTTCCTTAATTGAACCGTCCATTATTCAATATTCATTTGCTTCTATATAGACATAATAATTATGTAGAATGACCATCATTTCAGTCGTATCAGTAGAGAGTTTCTATTTTCAACGGATGTCATTTAATAGGCTTAATGTGAGTTTGCGAATAGGTAAAAAAAAAGTAGAATGCTACATTTTGTGTGTATTATAAGTTCGTTGGGGAAAAATATATTTATTGTAGATGTACACTCTGTGTACATATGTATAGCTAAGGCAAATTTGACGTTGTCAAAAAATAAACTTGTGTAGACGATATATCTGTTTTTAAATAATTTTGTTTTAGATTGAATGGGAACTATAAACTAGACACGTGTGCTTTTTTAAGGTATAACATTTTGAGTGCCTTGGACAGCCTTCTAGGGCCTCGAATTAATTAAAATCCTTTTGGACATGAATCTCCTTTCAATGAACTTAAGTGCTTGTATTTATTATATGGGCCCTAATAGCTAGAAATAATCGGGCTTCTGCTTCTCACGTCCAAAGCCTTGCTTTACCAGAAAGTAGGGATCATTCCTGCAGGCGAGGTATTTTATAGGGCTCAACTATTGTCATTTGTCCTGAGACCAAGCAATAAGCAATGCATTTTATTTACCCAAAGCTATCCCATGTTTGTGTGTTTTATTGACTCATAAACTCGCCCTACTTCCACCAGCACCAGAATCCCACAAATTACCATAGGTCACATTTCCCAGCATCCTTTGCTCCTACAGTGAGTATTATACAGTACAGGGAAGAAACGATAATACTCAAATTATTTCCCACACTGTGGCAAATAATTTTTAAATATTTTCCAGCATGTTTATAGTTTACCAGTAACCACAAGAACTGCTCCACAAACCGTGTTAATACTTAAATTAAGTACATACTCCCTCAACCTTAGAGTAAAGAACGCCTACCCTACATTTAAGGAGCTTCTTTAATATTTAACTCCTAAATTATGAGTCCCAATAGAAATACTCCTTGGCGCTTCCGTAAACGAAGATTTTTTGTGTGTAAAATTTTTTAGCACACAAAAATTCCCTACTAAAAGTCATTAGGGGTTAATCCATAGGCCATTATAAAAACAACTGAAAAAACAATATACTTTACACAGGTTTTGCCTCTTACTGATAATTGCTCATTTTGCTCAGACCTTTGATAAGGAAATCTAAACACAATCCATGCCAAATATTTAATTTTGGAAACCAGAGCCCACAAATTTTTACTATAAATTGTTAATTATTATATAGAATGGATCGGATGTTCATTCTGGAAATACTTATATTTTTTGTGCTCATGTTATTTTTTGTATCCTCCTACTCTCATTACTTTTTGTGATACTTTACAACTTTGAGAATTCTATTTTAAATTAAAATGATTTGCAACAATAATTTTCTAATAAATTGTGAATTGAGCAGAATAATATTAAAAACAGCATACTGTCCACTGTCGTATTTCATTTACGTGATGACTATGTTTAAAAATACGAAATTTATTGCTAATTTCAAACACACAAATAATTAATGATATTATTACAAAAAAAATTTACAAAATAATATAATAATAATAAATAAAATCCTGACGTTGGAAATATTTACTGATGAAGAAACTAATAATTTAAAATTTAATTTATAATTAATTCGCAATTATTGCATATTACCATACACAGGATTTATAATAAATAAATAATGCTCCGGCGTTACTTTTATAATTAATTTAAATATACTTATTTTGATTTAATTATTAGGATTTAAAAATAATTCTGAAAGTAGGGTAGGCAGTTTCATATACTCATGCTTGAATAATATTAATTTCTGTGGCTGAGAGCCTCAAAAAGCCGAAAAATCCCAGAATATGAAGACACGCCTGACATCTTACCTTCAACTCCAGCGGCAGGGACCTTTCTACTTCAGCCGTATGTACATGACTTTTGCATAAGTTCCAATGGAGCTGTGGGTGACAGTGCTTTCAGGAGCGCCCTCACCTCATGGAACGCTCCTTCCTGTAACTAATTTAAGCTCAGCACAAACTTCAAACCCTTGGCTTTCGTGTTCGCAGATAGAGACTGGAGACGAGTTCGTTCTTAGAGCAGACCTTAATTTTTTCGGGAAAAATTTCCAAACCGGGACTTTAAAATGGCAAAGTCAAAGAATCACACTAATCATAACCAAAGTAAGTGTCTTGAAGTAATTTTTTATTAATTAATTCCAAATTAAATTATAATATTCACTGTGTGAGGAGGTTGAGTGCGTGTAGCTTGGAACATGTGCTTGGTTGAGATTGAATATGTTGAACGTGTGGGGACTCAGTTCAAAATATTTTGTTATGGAGGGACTGATACAAATTATATTTGGGATAAAACTGAACATTTATTAGAAAATATTAATTGTGATTTTTTAATTGCTAGGTCGAAAGGCTCACCGTAATGGAATTAAGCGGCCCAAGCCAACCCGGTCAACCCGTGGTGTAGATCCAAAATTCCTCCGGAACCTTAAGTTTGCCAGGAAGCACAACTTGTCGCCTCAGCAACAACTTAAGCAGTTCAAGAAGAACCAGGCAGTGAAGAAATGAGAAGCCTGTGTGTTCTAAGATATTTCTTATTGTAATAATCTGCTGATTCAATGATCATGATGTGGTTTCCTAATAAACTACGTCGTTATTGTTTCTGAATTTTGGTGTTGCTAACTTGTATTTTTATTTTAAGTGAGCGTGAGTTTTGGAATGGTATAGAAGACGATTTGTTTTTATTACTTGGATTTAATGAGGACTATAGCGGATACCTTAAACAAGAACAACAAGGATACATTTGTCCAATTAGAATCTCATTTAGAATTGCGTCCGCTCTGTGTATACTATTATTATAAGTACTTATATTAACAACAAGAGGTCATTTCGTCAGACATTGTCATAACGCTTGGTATAGAGTCTGAAAGTGAAATTATTTCTGGATGGGTCATAAGAATTATAAAATTCTGTTCGAATTTCAGTATTGAAGATCGCAGGTGTAGGTGTCATTACATATCTGCTGTCATTATATTGAATACATACTTGAAGGTTATAATATAAGATTGGTATCTAAAACATAATATAAAAAGTACTTTGGACATTCACAGGGAATTTAATACAAGCACTTCATACATAGTTAAAAAAATAGTACTCTAATAATTGTAAATCAGTTGTGATCATACGTAGTTTGTAAGTATGACTATGCGATTTAACTGAGATAGAGCATCTATTTGAGAACAAATTCAGCTATTAGTGAGTAATGATCAGATGAGACGGCCAGATTGGGAATTGGGCCCATTTCCTTGCACTGGTTCCGATTGAGGAGGCCCAGACGGCGGAGAAGTCGGAGTTTCCCCTCAGTCTGCTTTTTGTACTGTTCGTTCCATATTTTGCTGTAAAAAATTCAGAATTAGTTTTTATGGAGAGAACCAAAGTATAGTTTTAATTTCAGGACTTAAGTATTTTTATTTTCCTTGCTTTAGCGATTAAGTACTAGGGTACTGGGTTCCTTCAAAATTACCTATAAAACATGTAATCTACAGTGGTCCAGCAACTTTGCTTAGTGGTGCAAGCGGTATCCCCACTCTCCCCTCGATCCAAAGGCGGTGCATAGACACTGTTCAACCGAAGATTATGACTGATTTCCCCACTACCAAAAGAACAGCGCGTCCCTGTTTTGACGATCTCTTCGATAAGCTTGGCGTGTTCATCCGGGTCAACCTGGGTGTGAAGATTAACTGCTGAAACGTCGGGCCCGCTTACACTCTCCGTTTTGGAGAAAGATTGGAATAAAGCGGAAGGACCAGCAACGTCTGGGTCAACATCATCGCTGAAAGTTACGCTTCGAGATATTAACTTGTTACGACTTTTTTCAACGAAGGGAGTGGTGGTCCTAGGAAGGAACTCATCGCTATCCACGGCAGCCTCTGTCGTCATTTCCAGATCCGACGGGCAGGAATCACTAGCATAGAGATTGACTAGACTGGAGTAAACTTTGGAATCCAATTGGAACTCATTGCGACGATGGGTTTTCCATTGTTTGATGCGTTCTAGAACCAATTTATAATGCTGACTCTGGTCATTGATTCCAGTGTGGATTGGAATAAAGTTGTCGATAGCTTTCTCTCTGTTCAAAAATTTAAAGTTCCTTTTCTTAACCGTAAAGCATTATTAAACTACAGCTGTATACACAACGAACAGTTTACATTCGTACCGGAAAGAAAAAGAATTGCTTGAAGGAAGTTCAGTCCGTAAAAACCCATCAGAGAAAAAACGCATGAGTTGATTGTGGGGCTCCGCATTAAAATCTCCCGTTAAGATGATAGGATGGTATTTAGCTTGACCTTTAGGATCTAATCCACAAAATGCAAAGCGGTCCAATTCCGCAAGCAGAAGTTGCATTTGTGCTAGTTTCACATCCTACCGTACCGAGAGAGAAAAATAATTTAAATCAATAAATAAATCAATAATTTAAATCTAAATTAATTCCACTACTTCTGTAATTTTAAGGACAACTCGAACCTGTCAAAACAAATCATTTACCTGGCGTTTAGGATTAAACAGTATGTGCGTTGTGCCCACCACAAACGTATGTTTCCTTCCAGCTCCGAACTTGTTCGTTCGCAGCTTAATCAAAAGTCCTACGTTGTCCCGATTCAGGAGCGGAATGTGCGGTTGAAAGTACTCCACCGATAATTTATCAACAAACGAAAATCGCGTAGCTTTATAAAATATCGCACAACCATCTTGTTTATCTCCCGTGCGTTTTTTATAAATTCCTTTGTAGCCTATAGAGCAACGAGCAACCAGTCATTCAGTATTTTTGAAGTCGGTTAGTTTTTCATAGCTTAGTATAGGTATAACAAAGCAATTATTATTTGTTAGTCTAGTATACCTTTTAGAAATAACGTGGGTTCATGTACTTTGTAAAAATCTGATTCCTCCACTTCCTGTAAACACAATATGTCCGGTTGAATTTCCTCCAGCTCACTGAAGAACAGCTGTTTCCGGAAATTGTGATTCAGAGCTCGAGGATCACAGCCGCTGTAAAGATTATTATGCATTGTGAGCAAGTGCTGGGAGAGGATGTTATAACTCATCACAAAGAAACGACTACCATCTCCAATACTTCTTTGGTCATCTAGTAAAAATTAACATCAAACATGAAGCAATAGTCGAGATGTCATATATACTTAAATATCATCCATAACATTCTTTTAAGATACACAGCTCAGCGAGCTAACAATCAGCGTAACAGGCACACCCACTCTCTAATTGTGTACAATTACCAATTTTGATTAAATTCATAAGAACTTCAAACCTACTTCCATTGCCAATCAACTTCCCCAACTGGGTGTACTCCCATCGTCGTAGACTCTTGAGATAGTTTCGAGCCACAGTAATCTCCTTCACAAAACTCTTAGTAAGTTCATTACGAACTTCCGCAGGGTTGTCAATCGGCTCAGGCGGCTCTGAGCTCTCCCCCGCTGGTATGTTCGACAAAGACTGCGGAACACTTCGGATCTTCGCTGACGGCCCACTATCATCTTCACTGTCCACAGAGTAGAACCGCCTGGCAGTTGTGTAGGACCGAGACATCAGAGGCCGACTGGAGTGACCGTAAATGTCATGTTGGGAGTAGTAAATACTACTCACAGGGGGATCAAAACCAGGAAGAAATTTGTTCATAGAAGGATGGTGGAAATTATTCATGCTAAAAATAAAATTAGAACAAGGGGCGGTGGAAACAAGGTAATGCTTCGTCGTCAAAGGAATAAAATTCTGAACAGAACTACATCTACAAGTAGGTAAAATAAATGACGCTAGCGATGCAGGTTGTAACATCTCTTCCACCAACTTCAACTATAGCCGACCCTGCACACAACGTAAACAATCAATCAACTTCAAAAAGCCCAGAAATTATTCCTACACAGCTCTTAGCTATAAAATTCTTAGCTCAATCTTTTACAATTCTAAATATCCCTAACACTACTGTTAAAATATTTCCCCCGATATTCTTGATCCAGCAGATCGGCAGATCCCTCCAAAACTCTTCCAACAACTAACACTCTCCTCAACGAACCCCGCCAACCTTGATAGCTCTATAGCTTTCTATATTTCATCCCAATGTCTCGCATTCCTCAAAGCAGATCAGCCCCTCTCAGAAATGTCCCATTTATCTATTTCCTGTCACCTTCAACCTTTGAGAAAAAAAACTAACAAAAAATACCTTTCATAAATACTTACTTATACACACATCCAAAATAACAATACTAAGGAACAAACCAATATTACAAACCAAACACTCCCAAGAATTACAAATCCCCCTTACAATTAACAATCCAATATTTACAATTTAATTATTCACTATATTGTATTTCGTATTATACCTTATCACCTTCCTCCGAGGACCCCTGATTAAATTACTGGTCAAACTGAGGAGCATATACTCACTATTACAATTTTTTTTTTATCAAAAGGATTGTTGTTCTTATACCACAATCAGCCCATGATGATTAATACTTGCAGCCAAAACTGGAATTACAAACCAGAAAGACGTCATTCAAAGACTAATCTTGAACCCAAGTTAGTTATCGAACGGTCTACGTCAAAGTTGACAAAATTCTTATTATTATATTTTACTCGAAACTGACTGATACTTAAAAACAGTAAATATATAGGTAAATGTAATTATCAGAAATAACGAGTACTGCCACACGTAGTTCAGTTTTTATTTTTGTTTACATACTTTACTCACACAACCTCACCAGAGCTTCAGGTTCAACTAAAGATACACATTTACTTAAATCCCAGCAAAATAATAATTATTTACTTAAACTCTCGGGTCAACTAAATTAAACTGTACTTTGACAGTTTAAGATTTAAATTACAGAACCTCTGCTAGCTGCATTTAGAGCTCCAGCAATTAATATGTCCACTTGAACAATTTAAATCCCTTAATGTTTGTGGATCACAAAACGTCGTTCACATCAGCTGTGCTGCATACTGCAATACTGCATGCTTATTGCTATTCTATTGCAATGTAAATAGGGGCGAGGAAGTGAGAGTTTGGCGCGTGTTGTTTACAGTCCGCACATGTCATCACAACCGCCCTTTAAAAGAACCCACATCTCTTTTTTACCCGACACGATTCGGTTTATTACAATAATTCACCGGAATTTAATCAAAGCCCTTGGAATGTCCGATTCAATTTTTAATAAACAGAATTTCCAAAAAAAAAACATAATTGTTAGCAAAAGAGTAAAAGTGCTAATAAAGTGTGCTTATTACCCCTAACCCATTTAAAAAGACCTTTCCTTCAAAATGTTATCTTTAAAATATACAAATTCGTAAATTATAATAAATATTTATAAAATGTTCTTACTTTGGGTTGGGTATGGAAATTATTGGAATTTTTTACTGAGCCAAGGCAGAAGTCTGACGTGGGTTTAATTTCTTCTCAAATTAAGAATATGTATAGCACTGACACCAGCTGAATAATTGACTACTGTGTTTATGGTATATATTTTTTATTTGTAAATTAAATTAAACTGCCGATGGATTATATGTGGGACAACTAATTTTGCGTAGCTTAATTCCTAATTGAAAGCGTATAATGAGTCTTTCAAATTCTCATCTCCTGTTCAATGTCGTCTCCCTCAAAAAATGCTAGATTTGGATTTAGATATAGGCTATTTTACAATTATAATAGTAGGGTTCTATAACTGTAACTACTATTCTGCTACGGCCAATCTTGTTCTAATTTTATTACAATAATTTGTCCTCTGCCTTGAATTTATCGTTTCGTTCTACTTTCTCCTTTTACTTTACACCACCAGGCGCATAATTAATTTTAGTAGTAAAAATACAAATTTCATTAGAACTACTTTTGGCATATTAGATATTATCCGTGAAAATCCCCAGAATTAAAGATCCAAAAAGCTTTTTTCACAAAACATAAACCTCTCAAAAAGATCACTAACTCTGACAACAACAATAACTGTTACAATAAATCCAAATTAAACTCTTCCAGATAGAAAATGCTAATTATAATCCAACTTTTTTGTGTGATCATATAAGACATTTATGTAAATAATTAAATAGATACATTGTATGCATAATATAGTCGTCAAATGAATGTTGATATCCTACAGCTGAGATATCACTTAATGCAAATCAAAACCGACAGTTAGGCTCTCGATAACTGTAAGTACGTATCTTTTTGACATGCAACGAACATCGCAAAGATTACAGGCCTCAAGCCTCACCTAATAAAAAGTAAAGTGAATAAGTATTTATATCCTATTCTTTATGTGTTAAAGTATACATACAGCGTTCCCAGTAGTAAAAGAGAGAAGATATAGACAGTTCAAATCATATACTTTTCCATACTCCTCAGTTCAAACAAGACTTGGAGTTCAGTCATAGTCAAGGAACAATTGCCAAATTGTCATTTGGCAAAAGACCATTCTGACCATGACCTCATGGCCCTTTTGTCGCACGTTGCTCCTGTGCACGCAAATTCAGCTCGTATATACGTCCACTTCCAGGTTAAAATCACAATGCATTGCTTCCTATCCTCTTTTGCAACGTCGGGAGGAGCAGACAAAAAAACTATTAGTGTTTTGTTTCAACACAATCTAAAAAAAATCTGAAACCAGGAAATAGTAAATATACGTATGTAAGAAGATATGAGAAATGCAGGCGGTCTACGTAAAACAAAAAGTATAAATACAAAAATAAAATTAATATATTCCTCAAGAAAGGAAAAATAGCAAATACGGAATAAAATACATGCAACATTTCAAAAAAACCCATTTTACCAAGTAAAATATTGCATACATAGGTCCGAGAATGGATATGTACAATATCTGTAGTTCAGAATGTAATGATTAAAGGTAGGGGTTTTAGCGTCACATTGCCCCTAAAAGTTGATATTTAGTTTAAGTGTAGTCGTGTATTTTTGTGTAACACAGAGACGCCAGAGGGTTATTCATGATTGCTTAAGAATTGATATTTCATTTGCTCTTAGAGGAATTTCTGTGGATGTCGATATCTACTTAGGCAAAGTTATGCAGTTGCATTTGTAACGTAAGTATGCACATTTGTAAGGGATTGATTGATATGTATTTATGTGCATTCAAAATACAATCCATTATTACAAATCATTGGAATTGTATACTCACAACAAACAAGCCACAACTTTTTATCATCAGGACGTTGCACCCGATCCAAACCTCATAACTGACTACTCTTACGTGTGCTAAAAAGCTAAAACACAATCAAATCCCCACATGATGAAGTTGAATCATTTGCGTTGATGTTCTTATATATGATAATTATGAAATTTCCGTACTTTCAAAAATCAAGGTCACAGGGCCAAGAAAATGTCACATTTTTGACTTACTTCTGTGGCTGGCTTCAGTGGCAGTCCGAATTGTATGCAAATATATTTTATTAAAATTCTCTCGGCGAACAGCAGGTGGTGTGTATTCTATGTTGGGAGTTAATTCCAACCACAATTTTTTTCCTGTTCATTTTCATCCATATGTACAGTTTAGGTTCATCAACTTCCCATCCCCATACTTTATTAAAGTACTTGTACAACAGCCTATTGATGATACACAATATGGAGTCCTTTCTCAGTACATAATTTCCGTCGAAGACAATGACTGCAATGTGGAGATTACAAGGGTAGCCGGTAGCCCAACATTGAGCAGCTATCGATCAAACCAACCAATCATGAGACTACTAGGGAACTATTACCAAGGCAACGGGGTAACTTCTCTCAATTTTCAATTTGCCTGTAATTCATAGCTTTCAGAATTTAGTGGTCCCACTAATGCAGTCCAAGAACCAGAGCCAAAAAATGTCCGTTCAATTTTACCCTTCTTAGGGATTTGAGCTTTAAGGGATCGGAATGTTCACTCCCAACTTCTATATTTTTCCACTACGCTTAAAACAAGACGCCTTTTAAGTATATAATGTGTACAAGTGACAAAATTATCCATTCCCTTGAGCGTCCCTTATAACAAGATTTGACTGTATTTTCATAAGAATTTCAAGCAAAAATTGTTTGGAATTTTATATTTTTATTATTTTATTTTTAAAAAAGAATTTCCCTCTGAATTTTAACGACGTAGACCAAGTATTTTGCATAGAGCTCACTCAGTCAGCTCAGCCCATGAGCAAGATCAGCACGGCCTTCTATTATTAGCTTCCTTTCGATATGTCTAAATATTACATAAAATTAATTCCTCCACCCCAAAGCTCCTCCAGATGACATACGATTAAATGTGAATTTTGCTGAATTTTTAGCGTCCAGACGTCAAGAATCAAATGACTGACAAAATGAGTCAGGATGTATAATTACAACTAGATGCATGACGAAGGAGGAAGTTACCAATTCCTAGAAGGACATTTGGCTTTGCGAAAACAGGTATTTTGAGAAAGCAAATAATTAAATTAGGTGCAAATTGACGGAAATTATATGTCAAAGCCGTGATCATAATTCATCGTAAAAGTCAACTCCAGAGTTGTAGAACATCTCTGCAGGCAGTCAAGAGATTACGGTCACCCTATAATAACACTACAGACTTTGCCCCTAATAGGAAACGTATAGGATGCAAAGCAGAGCGGGAATGTTAACAAAAGCTTACATATTTGAATCGTTAGAGATTTGACGGTTCATAAAAAACTCAATCTTACCATCAGCCGTTGACTATAACTCTTGTTGTTGCAAATGATAACATAACCGTAGAAGAAAGTACTAACATACAAAATATAAGTACACAAACGGACATACTTTTTAACGGTTGACGGAGATCCAATTCCTCACTTCCACTTTATATTACTAAATTGGTCAAATTGCTCACATTTGGATTTAAGTAAATCAGTGATCTACAGTTAGTACATACGCATGCCTCTCTACGTCTATAATTGAATTACAAACAAATCTGATAATTACTCAAAGATTTAAAGACTGACAGGAATAGTTCTTGGGATAATAATTAGAACTTGGAATCATCCTTGGAATTATAATTTTAAATTATTTCCTACACTCCGAGTAGACTCAACGAATTAACAAACGAATTTTTAACAAATAATAATAAGACAGGACGCATCAAGTGCTTAAATTAAGAGTAAGTTAAATGCATGTATTTAATTTAATTCTGAAATGTAAACACTTTAATTATTACTGACATCTAATGTTTTTTGAAGGATGGCAAGAAAGAATTAGGCGTGAAGCATGAAGAGTGTTAATTAGTATTTTTTTAAAAAATGAGTTGAATGTTGAAGGGTTAATTAAATATGTGTCATGTGTTTTTTTGTAAATTTAATGCAGATTATTTATTTAAACATCTGCCTTGGCTTATACACGTAGTTGTAGTTAATTATGGAGGACGAGTGCCTTGCCCCGCAGGAGATCTCATTCACAACACCGTTCAAAAAGGCTTTTGGTCATGTAAGTTGGATATTTGTGTATGTGATTAATTATGCAGATGAGTATTTTGTTGGGGTTAAAAATAAGGCATGTTTTTCGGCTGATGTACGTGCGTTTAAAACTGGAAATAAATTCCTTGTTTTTGTTGGCGTCATATTCTGTCTCTGAAGAATAATAGAATGGATTGGCTGCAAAACTCGGGAATATTTGGAGATGTCGTTGCTCCCCTTGGGTTAATATTTATTGATTGTACTGCGGAGTGGGTTTACGACGGGGTTGTACTGTTTATAGGAGGTTTTTACCGATACTAAATTTTTATATGAATTTTGATTGTGATCTGGCTGATGGTGAAAAAATTATATGCTCATTTTGAGTGGGATATACAGTTATATGTTGTGTGTATGTGCTTATGGGTATATATATTTTTTTGTTTTAGTTCAAGGAAGGAGTTGGGATTTGTGGTGCGTCAATGTATTTAATTAAGAATATTTAATTTTTTTTATGCCCAAATGACATTTGTTAGGGGCTTGTTTTTTTATGTCCTATGAGCATAGTATAGTATTACCTATTACTGTGACGGCATATAAAGTTCAAGTGAAAGAGATCAGGATGGGTGCCAAGTGGAGCAACAGATTTTTCTTACTGATATTATACATTTTGGGATGAATGTATGGTGAATGTTGAATGAATGTTCTTATGTTGAATGTGAGTGTATGGATGTGGAACATACGTTGAGCTTTATTTTGAATCGCTGTAAGTATGTTGAATGCAAGTGTTATTATGGGCCAAGTCTGGCTATTTTTATTTCATATGCAATTTGCTCCGCTCCGACCGAAACCCTTCTTAGAGTCTTGTTTACAACACGGAGCGTATTTCGGTGCACAGTCACAAGTCACAACTCAACTTGACTACTTGTATTTGTATCGTACCCTTTAGACTTGTCGTTGTGTCGGAAGATAGCTTCAGTGGAGTGTTGAGTGAGCAGATCGTATTGTTTTTAATTCTTTGGTACCTTTTACTAATCTGTAATGGGTATGTGCTAGTCGTTAAAGGAATGGTATAGGATCACTCCCATGGTTTCAACTTAAACCCTCCTCAAGCTGTAGGTGTACCAAAAAGTAATTATACCCGACTTGTGATCTTTGTACCATTGGTTGTTGTTCTTGCGAATAGTATTTATTTAATTTTTTCACGCTCGTCATCTGCCTCAGTATCAAGTGTGAATTGATAAAGTGTGCACGTCTGTGAGCGTTTGGTTTTAGGTTACTTCTATTTGTCTGGGGCTTGGTATACTTTCCTGTTGAGCTGTGTTCACCGCTCGTTTTGAGTCAGAGTTGAATTGTCAGTAGCTGTCATAGCTGGTATAAAGAAGTATTCTTGTTTCCTCACAAGCAAAATATTTGGAGTAGCAATAGTTACGACAGATTGAAAGAAAATGTCTTGGTGGGTTTTTAAAATGGTCTTTAATTTAGTGAATGATTACTTTGACGTGAAGGTCGGGAACGGAAACGGAAACGACTCTTACGATGGACGGGCTCTTAACGGCAACGACAGTGACCTAGACTTCCTTGACAACTTCCAGCACTTGGCCCTTTCGGAGAAGAAAGGAAAGGCGGTTCAACAAGAGGAAGTTAGTGGGGATTTAGAGGTCGATTCCGGCATGGGTGTTGCTGAGAGCAAGGAAAATGTTCAGGAGGAAATTCCGTCCTTTGTCAATTTTGGTGATGCTCCAGCACATCATCATCATCATAGTTCCAGTCCGAAGTCACCCATAATTACTTCGCCTGTTCAAGTTGCACCGTATGTGATGTTTGAATTATTATTGTAATTTGAGAACATTATGTAGTGTCCAATCCCTTCTATTTTTAAAGCTATTTGCGTGGTTAGTATTTAATTTGTTTTCACTATTCACATTCATATGTTTGTAATTTGTTGTTTTCGTTTGAATTAATGTTCATAGAGCATTTTTTTTGTAACGAATACAAATTCTAGAACTTATTTTATTTTCCTCATCTATTATTAATTAATAATAGATAATCTTAATATATTATTTAATTTGCCTTCATTTTTGTTACCTACTTATTTATTGTTTGCGTACTGCCTATATATCGTGGCTTCATTGTTAAGTTTTGCGAATATTTATTATTGTAGAAAAAAATTACGGACACCCGAATTCATAGAAGACACTCCTGTGAAAGACTGTCCACAGGAACCTGAAAGATTCTCTGTTCCTGATGCTCCGAAGCCTCAGAAACTGCCACTGGCTCGACCGGTAGTACAATCCACCCCGGAGCCGGTTCTCATTAGTTCGAGAACCCCTAACCCTGAACTGGTATAGTAAATTGTTATTATTATTGCTTTATTTTTATTATCATTTTAACCGTAGATTTTTATTTTGTTGTCACTGTAATTTTCTTGTTTTTGAAATATGTCCAACATATGCTGTTTTCAGTACCTAACATGTACTAGCAATTTGATTTAAATTAAAGGGTTTTGTTCCGCCATTTGCAGTTTTCGTGTACTTACTTTTGTTTTTAGCCTGCATGTAATTACTTCAATATTGTTTATTGTTTTCATTCTGTGAGTTAACTTTATATTTTTATGTAATTCGCTTAACTTTGTAATTTACAGAAACGACTGCAAGATCAGCTCCTTCAACAGGAACGAGATTTCCTTGCTCAAGTAGCCAAACAGGATGAGCTTGTGAAGGAGAAAGAGCTGCAGTTGGATGCAATTTATAAGAAAATTGATGCTCTGCAGGATCAGAAAGATAAGCCTAGGTAATGTTCAAGGAATTAATAACATTTAGTCATTTAACTTCCATTCTCGAACATATGCTTGTATGTTGTATGGGGTATGAACATAAGTGTCTGTAATTTTCCAACCTGTGATTATCTGGTGATCTCTGAACGCAGCAAATTGAAGAAGTATGAGGCCAAGATTGCGGCTCTGTCAACTGAACTGGAAACTTTACAGGCGATGCTGGTTCAAGCTGAGGCTGGCAACGTTGAAGTAATCAACGAACGGGAGCAGTACTACGCAGATCTTCGTAATGTTGAAAATGCTTATACTGATCTCATGGGGTAGGTTCTTAATGGCACAACATGCTCCTAATTTATAGCAAGTTTCGTCTAATTTATGTTCATTTGATGATTTGGCGTTGCGTTTACCAGTTAAATGTTTTGAATTACAGGAAATACCAGCGGGCAATGGAAAACATGTCAGTTTTTCGCTCTACTGAAGATGATTTAAGGTGTAGGGATGAGGACATCCAAGAGAAGATTCAAAAACGGGATCACAAGTATGACATGCTCAAGAATCAGGTTCAGGAAAGCGTGGAGGCGTAAGTTCAAGTTCATTTTTTAATGTTCATCTTAACTGGTTAACTCATATTTTAGTGGGGTTTACTAATAGTAAAGTTAAACAATCGTTAAAAGGTTCTAATTTTATGGATTCAAATTTTTAGTATGTACCAAGAGTACGACACAAAGTTCGTGGAAAAGAAACACGAGAACGAGAATCTGAGAGTTCGTCTCATGAGGTTAGAAATGCGGGTCAACACTTTAGAAAATGACCTAGAGCAGAAAACTCGGGAGAATGCTCAACTCCATACGTTATGTGATGAAATCATCAGTGGCAAAGTCTCCCGGTAGACGTTGTCAGAAAAATTCCATGCCATCTATATATAAATAGCCTTCTCACTAACTGGAAGTTCCTGTAGCTGTGCCTTTAGTAAATGAAACTGAAATGTCTCTCTTAAAACTAAATTGGTTTTTATTA
Organism: Allacma fusca; assembly: GCA_947179485.1. Classification (NCBI taxonomy): domain Eukaryota; kingdom Metazoa; phylum Arthropoda; class Collembola; order Symphypleona; family Sminthuridae; genus Allacma; species Allacma fusca. The sequence continues at coordinate 21,820,256 of OX359246.1, read as the reverse complement.
CGTAAAAATGCAGTAGTGTGAGTGAATGTGAAGAGGCAATTCCAATGCAACCGTCATGCACGAGGCATGTCTCTGCAAGTATTTATTTTCTGTAAATTTAAATCTATTCACAGTCTTGAATTTTAATGCGTCTCTCTTGTAATGTACAAATGTTGTGGGAGTTGAAGTGGTAGTGAATTTAGTGTGATAACTTTGTATTTGAAACCAGTAAATTAATAATTACTTTTCATGTGTATGTAAATAAAGCCATAAATCTCGCAGTGAAACTGTCCCGAGAATATTTCATTTTACAAAGCACAGGGGACTATGTACCTTTTTAATGTAACATGCAACTTGTCAGCATGCATTGTAATATCGAAGCTAGAGCATCACATTATAAGCAACATTCATGAACATTGAAGTTAAACTTGTAGTTAATAATTATGGTAACTGCACTAATGTTTATTAATAATAATTATTAATTGTTGCAGTTAATTATAATAATTTTTTAACTCTAATGAATTTGTTAAAAAGATCAACCTTCCAGCCTGAAGAAATTAATGTCAGAGTCATCTTTCTCAACAGTAATTAGCACATCCCGGAACTTGTCCAAAAGGAGCATCAACTGGGATCTGCGAACATTTTCACGGTACATGATCTCTTCCAAATGGAACTCTCCTGTGAAATACTTGCTCAACCGGTTGAACATCTTAATATCTTGTATGGATAGTGGAATTTTAATGTGAGCCACGGCCCTCTTAACTGTGTCCTGCATCTCCGAAAGTGATCCTTTGAACTTCTCCTGATCATGACTCTCATCCTGATCACACAAATGATCGGTATCGCCACTTGGCTCTCTCTCTCTTCTTCTTGGATACTCCATACTCAAGTTATAGCCCAATGGAACACTCACATGGTTTACCAAATTGATTATTTCTTGCTCCGGAATTGAAACTGTCGGCAATGGACTAACCAAATGTCGGAAGTCATCAGCAGTTGTCTCGGAATAGTCGCTGACAGTAGCGTCATCATCATCCTCATAAGGCTGTAAGCTCATCTTCAAACTGCCATCATCATCTACCTCTGATAGCCGTCCAGTTATAGTTGCTTCCTGGTATCCATCCAAGTAAGTGCTCATGTACAGATAAGTATGCAACTGAATGAGTAGTCGGTGCTTCAATAACCAGCAAACTAGCTGGACAAGTTGCATTTGCGACGAAGTAACTCCTAGTAATGGATTGATCCTTTCTCCGAGAGGCATAGGCATGGAGAAGTCAGATAGGAGCTGAGACAAGGAAACTCCAGGGAAACTCTCTGTAAATGCTGAGGCTAGCTCTGGGGAAGTTATGGGAGCGTCTGGGGCAATGACGTACACATTCGACTCACACATCGGATATATGACTATGGCTGCAGCCCAGTATACTAAATGCGAGGCTATTTCCACTACTTGGGACAATGTGAGGTCCGCGTCTGCTGCCAGGGTTTGTAAACTCTTCAGCGGAGAATACACCTGAAGAAGTCTAGGAATTGTCGAGGATGCATCGACCCAAAAACTTGCTACCAAGGCTTCCCTTTCTACTAGTAGTAATATTGCATGGTACGGACGGATGGCTTCTAAACATTTGTGAATCTTCTCTGGTTCCACAAGCGGGGCCGTTTTTCTGAAACTAATCCAACAATCTAAATCACTAAGCGGTTAGATTATGAATCTAATATAATTTTTTTTATTATTGACTATAACTACAAAAAAGCACTCAAAAAATCCGATTTTAATAACTTACGGCAGAGTATGGATCTTCTGCGGGAGACAAAAGCTAACCTGGACCCAGTTGTTGATTTTAATTTTGACAAAGCCAGTATCGCATACATCATCATACACTCGCTTCATCAACTTAGCTAAATTGCTCATCGCCAGAATGTCATTAAACAACATCTCTCTAGCATTCAGACTATCCTCATCTGCATGATCCACACAAGCCTCGTCCAACTTGGATATTATGTGCTTCATCTCCTGGCTCACATAGCCACAACGGTATTCCTCATGTCGGAGTCCAATTCCCAGCCTTTTACTCAAATCATAGAAACATTTGACGATTGAATGGCTTGCTCGGGCGTTCAAGCAGAATACGATGTTGAACAGCTTCACAGATGTCTGATAACTAAAATACAGAACAAACAAATCACATCTTACATTCTTTTGTATTAGATGTATCTACTTTAATACTATTTTAAATTAAAATCCATTAAATAATTTTCAAATATTCACAAAAAATATTTTATTTTTAAACAGAACTCACGCTGGATTGAGTGGTCTCTTATCCCTTGGGCTGTGCATGAGAGTGGGGTGTCCCACAAAGCGAACTTCATTGATTTTGAGTTCAAACTTCTTTTCAGATAAATCCGAGTTAACAGCCAGCAAGTTCGCCAAATCCCGGTCACTCAGCTCTCCTAGAACCACATCCCTAGCGAGGATCCGATCGTTAGCTCTACAATTGGAAAATATATCATCGCATGTGTTATTCTTGACAACTGCATAAGGGTTGCTTCTTCGGGACGAGGGTGGGGAGTTCCGGGACGTCTTCCGGGTCCTCAGTCCAGCTCCATGGTCATCACTGTTATGAAAGACCGGGTTGTGGTGACTGAAGCCAGCATTTGATGCATGGTTACATTGGCTGACGGAATTGGCCCGAATGTTCCTATGAGCCGGGTACAAATGAGAGGACTTGGAAGGGCGGAAGTCATCCACTTCCTCTGAGGAATGTCGACTGTAAGTTTTGTACGGATAACGGAACAGGAGCCGGTCGCCTTTGCTCCCATTCTTTACTAAGATGATACAGAGTGGGTTCACCACACCGGAGGATGTTGGCGGGTTGCTCATCTTGGACTGAGATTGATGGTTCCTATAATTAAAAAATACATATTAATAAAATAATTCCAAGAAAAATATAAGAATGACATAATAAGAAATTGTAGTAACTGCTCTGTAGAAATAAAGGAATTATGAATTTGCAATAATGCTCACTTCAGATCTAAAATAAGGATGTATCACGAACGCCTCCTCCAGTAGCTGATACTGTAAGTAAAGTGCAAGGCTACAGAATTAATGTTAAGTTAAATTAATACAACTTGTTTCCCATTGTTTTGTCACTCATATCACTCCATATCCTCGTGTGAGAGTTATCAGGTAATGTCAACTTGCTATCTTTGACAGTGTCAATGACTGGACCTAACTACTTGCTAATATTGTAAGACTGATTGTGAGATTATATAATTGCATTAAATGCACTACCGAGGGCCAGTCTTAAAGTAGGTATACTTATGTTGTTTTAATATAATACAAAAGTGTTATCGAAACTAACTAAATATCGAATACCCATAGTGATCTCTACTACGGTAGTTCCTTCGCGTATAATTAGTGGCAGAACACATGGGATCAAAGTTGGCGCCGATATCGGATCCTTGAATATGACACACACACTTATCGTTGTACTGTATATGCCTGCAATTCTCAATCTTGTCTGATAGATATTAATTTTGTATTACAGAAATGAGATTTGTAACTAGCTTTAAAAAAAATGTACATAGTAAATAGCAACTTATAACTATTTCGTAAACAATATTAAAATACGTGCACATAAAAAATAAGCTGCGTGTTGAGCCGACTGAAGGGTTAATACTGAATGATGAAATTGTTCTATTAATTTGGACTCTCATAGTACTTAAATACTTATTACAAGATTAAATAGAATATCAGATCAAATATAAATAAACCTTACAAATAACATTGACATGGAGGATAATCAGGATTGCATAATTAGCTAATACATAATCATACTCAAACAATAATGTACTTATAGAAATATAATAATACTTATAGATGCGAGATTTTGGTATAGATTGAATTGACATCATTTGGAGGTAATTAATCAGTAAACTTTCAGTTGGTTCTTCTCATCAAAGCCGGCCGAGTGCCCAGCATTACGAACGATAAAGGAGGACCCGTCATAGTGCATCCGTCTCTCACCCCGCTTCACAAACAAGTGTGAGGAGCTCCCGACCGAGGCTGTGCAATGAACGAAAGGTGTGGTTAACGATGCAGTTCCATTTGTGGGGGAGGTTCGGAGCTGGTACTTTGAGGAACCTCTGCCGACCCTGTGAATATAAGAAAAATTGTTGTATCTCCCCCTCATACTGGGTTGATGATACTGAGACTGAGGCCCCTCATTGACCATAAATAAACTTAAATCATCAATTTGATGGCAAGAGCCTCAAAAGTATCCAGAATTCTTCGATGAATCCTAAATACTCATGACGATGAAAAAATACTTAGTATACCGAACAAGTCCATCCGAGGTTTGGGAAACCCTGATGCCATTAATGATCCAATTCTCCACTCCTTCCTCCGTGACCCAGTACTGTGTCATCTGGAGTAGCTGTATGCATTCTTGGATGGTGCTCGGGCCAAATTTGGAATCTCCTAGGAATACCGGCATTGAGAAGTCTCCGTGCATGTCTGAGAAGGCATCTGTTGTGGTCCGTGTCCCAGCCGTGTCCACCAGATATACTAAAGCATTGTGCTCCGATGTGAAGCTCACTCCTTTATACCACATTTTGGCGTATCTGCGTAGAAATTGTTACTATTTTCTAATTAAATTCAGCTACCCCCGATATCCGTGACTATAAAACTATGACGTAATAAATAAACGATAAACAAATACAAGAACGCAGTCATATTATTCTAATAAACACAATTTGGAAATTCATTTCCTAGCCATCACCAACTTGCTATTGCCCCTGGGGTCAGAGGTGGTGATCTCAACACGACTTCCATACTGGTAAACGCAGCCACTGGGGTGAATCAGGGTCGCTGATGACCCGTTACCACTCAACGCCAAAATGATATTGCTCTGTAAAAATCCAATTAATTACAGTCATTGTTAAACAGTCTTTAGAAAAAATAAACCATTCAATAGAAGTCAAAATACCACAATTCTAAATACAATATTAACTACCAAAAAAATCCGAGACCTTGATTAGTACTGAAAAAATTATAATACCATGAAAACACATCCTGATTAAAATCCCACAAGAATTCCCCGACGAAAGAGGGAATCAGTCCGTCACAATTGCAAAAATTGCAAAATCAAATTACAATAAAATAACAAGAAATAAAAAATGTACAATACAAATACATTTTAAAAATAAATCGAAATGAATAATTTACACATATAAGGTCAAGGTACAGCATACAAAAAATGATGGTCAAAGTAATTACTTAAATAATATAAATTAATATAATAGTAAATAGATACGTGTATAATTTAATATTTTTAATTTTCTTGACTCCAAAACTTACCTTATTATTAATAACCCGCACAGCTTTATCCACGGTCAGGTCAACTCTCACTCCGCTGTGAAGCCTGATAGAAATGATCCCTTGACCTGTGACCAATGCTCCCATTGCCAGCTCCTCCACGGGCTCCCCTTGCCAAGCAGAAACATCCTAAAAAAAAATATAAAAAGCGAATTTCCAATAATTTATTGCTAACAAATCTTTCAGACATACGAAACTAAATTAGCACTTCTAAAATTCACACAACTAATTACTTCTCAAAAAATATAATTAAATTAATGACACATGTCTAATGTCATTTCGGCAATGATTAATTATTACTGTCGCTAATTTGTTCCTAATTTCCAAAAAGAACAAAATCTAAATGACTTTCTTCCAACTACAGGAAAACCTAAATTTTCAAGGAGGAAAATCTGTGAGAATATAAAATTCACTTGCCATTTCGTCAAGATACAAAAACGATTCGACCATCAGAACAGAACAGCAGGGAAGTAATTAATGAGGAAAATTTCCTCGGAAGGAAGATCCTGTATAGCTGAGCCATGTCGAATCTGTCTTAAAAAACCAATCTAATTGGATTATTTTTGTCAAAACTGAAACAGAAAGGGCATTGTGGGACAGGGATGTCAAAAGGATAGCTTATAGGAGCTTTCCCGTCTATTCGAAAGCATATATAAAGCCTCCATGGATGTTTTGCATCGGAACGTTTTTCCTCGAATCGCATGGGACTTGCGAGCGATACGGACGGACGACGGACGGCACAGAGCTTATTTAGAGTGTATGTATCTACGGTATGAACGGGGGCCGGCTTGCTTACACCATAGGTTTTTGCTAGCGATGCCATTATATACTTATTGGGAAATTATACTATTGTCTGAATCCATTTATTTACGTGATTATATAATTATTTATGATTCTAGCAGTTGTCATTCTTTGTTGTATTTTGTTCAGAAGCTGCAGGGATTTTGTCTCCTCAGGAAGATGCTGTCCAACGTTTTGACCATGTACGATATCAGCGCATTTAAAGTTTCTGCAAAATATCAGAGTTTCCACGTTACCCCAGTTATTTAGATTTTTTTTATTCCATATCTTTGGTTTACGTGGTTAACTTTATTAAACACGCTAAATTACATCTATGGACATCTTTCAGCATCAACAGACTGTCATCGTCAGGGTCTAACAAGCAAGTGAGAGATAATTTGCACAGTACAAAAAATTTAGTTTAAAAAAAATGCATGGATTTTTTTTTAATTAATTATAAATTTCTGAATCAATGGCTTCCATGCAGCATCTAATAAAAGACCATTCATCAAATTCTTGGGAATGTTGGATTATTAAATTTTCCTTAATTTTCCTCAATATTTTATTTGATTCTTTTATGTTTGACTTGGCGTTATCCCAATGAATGTTTTCGGGTGTTGCAAATGTGTCGAGCAACTTCGGGTTTTTCAGGGTTCTTCAATCGAACATGTGGTCCATCGTACTTTCAGTCCTGTGTCGGAATTTCTTTAGAGAGAAATTGGAAATTTTCTTCTTGATAATCCGGCAATTTTATTGGATAAATTACCAAGGAATAGATTTTGGGAACCCACTTGGTGCCTTCTTTCGGTTCTTCTTTTTTTTTACTTCCAAGTTAAGAGTAAATAATAATTGGAGGCAGTCCACTTCTTGCGGAATAAATTTTAAAAATTTATTTAAAAAAAATCGGACGCATTCGTTTCAATCAGATCTCCTGCTCTTACCCATTTCGTCTCCATCTTATTATTTTTCATATATACGTATAAAGCTGTCAAAAAGGAGAACTATACAGGAGTCAAAGATTCCAGATCAACTGTTAGGAAATATTATTTTTTAACATTAAAATAGTAACATTTGCTTATATGTTCCTTTTTACATTCAGTTACACAGATGACAGTACAGAAATACATAACCCATAAGGATATTCGTCACCGTTTCTACAATACCCACACGATTAGAAATACCGAATTTTGTGCAAGCTACTGGTCCATCTTCTTCTTGTGTATAACATTTTGTTACATACAATAACTGACCATATCTGAAACGGAAAGTCTACACATGAACATTATATTTACTCTGCATATTCCGGGATCAAATATTAACCCTTCATCAATATTTGAATCTTTCCTTTTGACGAACTTATAACCTCGGTAGCAATTATCTATACATATGTACAAAAGCCAGCACAAACATGCAAATAAGTACATTGTACTGAACCCACAATTTGCATGTCTAACGCGACTGTTTGCATCCACTGAGTAAGTATCGTGTGTATGCTGGAAGAAAATTCCATGGTTTGCATGTCTCATTGTCTCGGAGATGTCAAGTTCAAGTTTTTATGCTTGATGTGTTCTGACAATGGAAGTATTTTTATTTGGGTGTTTTTGGATATTCCCACGAAAGAGAGCAAATAATGTTGAGCGTTTCTTCAATAAATATTGAGGATTTTGCATCCTAAACCTGCACACCGCCTGTTTTGTTACATTTTATGTAACTATTGCATTTCAATGTATTTTTATAAATTTCCCCGTTTGCAACACAATATATCATAAAAGTGGATTTTCACATTCCCAAAATTTTCTCCTAATAGCTCAAGAGTTCATGTTGTACATTGTAATTATATTGTAATTGTTCCCAGGAAAAAACTGATTCAGGAAAAATGTAAATCCCATGAGTAAAATAAGTTTTAATGAGTTAGTGAGTACTGGCTTAGGGCAAATTGCAATAATTGTATTTATTTTTGCCTTTTATTTTGTGACTATAATAAGGAATTGAATAACCTTCGGAGAATGCATTCCAAGTTATAATTCTGGGACTCAACCAAGACCTGGACAACTTTAGTTTTTCCGCTGCTCATATTTTGCAGCACGTTCACTGTGCCCCCTCTGAGGTTCTATTATCTGAGGAAAATGAGAAGTCTAACGGAGAATTCAGTTGAGAGAGCCGTTGGAGAGGTAAAAAATTCTGCCTTTATTTTAAGCTACATCACAAATATACATAAATTTTGGGGACTAAAATATGAATTTTACTTGAAGTTACAAGATTCCATCAAAGACATTTCCCATGAAGAGAAAATTTACGGAGATGAATTTTATCTTCTAAGATGGCTTATTGGTAAGGAAACACAAAATATGTATTGTACTCCCGCTCTAGGTGTATTTTCTCTGAAAGATCTTGGTCTCTGGGATACATCTGTCAATTCCCTGTAACTCCAATGTTATCATTTTATTATTCAGATATACTATATATTATTAGATTATTTTTATGAGATTCAATTTTCGGTCCTTCTAGAGATGCTCTTACAGAGAGTGCATTATATGCACTCCATTTGGTAATTATATAATTTATGTGTGCTTGACTAAAAGATTTACTAAAAATTTGATTCCAGCTGAAAATATGAACGTCAAGAAGGCAGAAGAAAGTATTAGAAACGTAAGGTGCTCATAATTATATGCGCGTGTATGTATACTCCCATATATACATATGTACTCATAAATTAAAATATTTCATAGTATTTTCTCCAATAAGAGCCTTCTGTTTAATATAACTTTCCCTAAAGGAGCATGCGATCCGAATACATTCACTTTTACCTGTTAATTTTGGTCTTCACAAAAGTTTTGCATTTCCAGAGTCAAATCTTTATCCTTGTCCGGAGGCTGCTACAAAAAATATTTATTATATCTTTCCACATTTGATTATATGTAATTAGTATACGCAGGGTATGTAATCTCTTTATAAGGGTTATTAAAAGCAGCAATATTTGACTCTTATAAATGCTTCCTAAGGAGGGTATGGTTCATGGTAAGGATGAAAATTAACATAATTGAAGGGGAATATGTACAAATATTTCATTCCTTAGAGAGAAAGGGATTTTATAAGGGAGGCTCTTGTAGCGAGAGTATACACATACATATGTGGTTGATTAAGATTACAATAACCAAAACGTTTTTTGCTGACACGTCTCGCAAATACTTTAGGCAGCCAAATGGAGGAAGGAAAATGGAGTAGCTTCTCTGGTTGAGGAAATCTTCCCCGAAGGATGGTTGGAAACAATGCCGATGTACACAGATGCCGTCACACCAGATGGAGTTTTAAGTAAAAATCTAATCTCAATCTTAATAATATGTTACCCTCCATTTATTAAATTATCCCTGGAAACACGCAATGATTACAAGGGCGCAATATGGCAAATTTAGTTGCCACTATTGAAGCCGGCCTGATAGATTTCCGTGGAATCCTGAATAAATTTGGAAGGAAGAAGACGGTTCTGCTGTTTATGCAAGCTTTTTCCCAAATAGAACAAGTGATAATCGAACTCAATAGAAAAAACTCGGGCGATGAGCCTCTTACGGAAAACTCTGTAATGGGAGCCATTATCCTGGTTGACATGGACCAGTTTGCAGCTCGGCAATTAAGGACAATTGAAGGTATCACAAATGAACTCGATTACAATTTCTATTACAAAATGCTGCATTGGTAATAGGGGTGAGTGTCTCGTTGGTTTTAAAATTCTCGTTTGTCTCGTTCTCGTTTCTGAAAAAAATACGAGAACGAGATATTTTGAGAACGAGAGTAGCGAGAGTGGGCAACGCACGAGACAAACGAGACAGGGCAAAAACATGGTTTTTGTGTTGAAATATATGCAATATAATTGTAGCTTGCACAAATTCTGGTGAAAGAACATACAAATTTATTTCATTTCACAAATCGGAAAACCCCAAGGCGCAAAATATTTATTTGTGGGTTTGGACTATACAATGTGAAAACATGAAAGCCTTGAAAACAATTATTGAAGACCTACCGCAATAAAAGCTAGCACCAAGAACTGCAAAATGTCTTAATTGACGAAATGGCATAACAAAACACCCCATTTTTCAGTTTGATATGGGCTTCAACAAGATTTAATTGCAAACGATATTCTCGTTAAACAAAGCGAGATGTCTCGTACTGTCTCGTTGATGAAAAAAGAGCGAGATAAACGTGATTCTCGTCTCGTTGTCTCGTTATACTCACCCCTAATTGGTAATAATTATTTGATGGTTAAATTTCGAAATTAATATTTCTTTTACTTATTAAGCTATTAATTTGTTGGATTTTAAACTAAAATTGGTGTCTGGTTTTTAAATTTTTGGTTGTACTTTACAGGAATTCAAGCAGTTATAGAGATCTGTAAAAATTTTGTGAAATACTTCCCCTATGTTTCTTCAATGTTCATGTTTATCAACTGTAAGTAAAACTACAATCTACCATGCAAAATAATAGTCCAGTGTACTCTCTCTGTAAGAGCACCCCTAAAAGAATGAAGTTTGGGTTCGACAACAGATTATTTTTACTAACGAAAAGAATTTAAAATTGTGAGAAGTTAAATTTCGTGAAAAATTTGCATTTTTAATTGAGAAAAAACTCCGAGAAACAACTTGAGAAAAAATGACGGTGATCTCTCTTACAGTGAGGATACACCGAATTTTTTTAAACCTTATAAACTGTTGATAACTAAAATTTAAACAGGTAATACCGTTACGTCCGCTCTATTCAAAATTATGCGCCCTATTTTGGAAAGCCCAGCCCTTAAGTTTGAGGTCTATGGCCAAAACAAATCTGAATGGCAAGGGAGAGTGAGTAGTTTCGCGCCAGAAAATTTGATTCGGACACCTTTTGGAGGAACGAAACCTAAGGAAGACATAATTAAGCGAAGGAAAATTGTGGACAGGAGTCAAATTCTCTCTATGAATACAATTAAATAGCAATAGTTAACTCATTTGGAGTAATTGTTATTACGAGTTTATTTCTTCATTACACTCATTCACACATTGTTAAAGTTTAGCACTGGATTTGTGTCCAGAAATGCGATTTTTACAAGCATTGTTCAAACTACAGATTTCTTAGGATGTAGAAGGTTAAAACAAAATAAAGAATCCTAGTGCAAGGTCGCACAGGAGTATAGAATTACTACAATAATTCGTATTGTGCAGCTTGTAGTAATATCCTGTGAAATTTTATGAAATCCCTTCAGTCGTTTTACTTCTGTAGTCTTCATACTCACCAAATTGAAATTCTGAGAGTTAAATTAATTGGAATAGTGTTTCTTACACTACAAGTTGTAAAACTATACACGAAGAGGAACTATAATTTCTGTATCAAACGAGTAGCACTATGCATGTAAGAAAAATTAGGTTTGTGAAATAACATGACTCCAATATATTGACTGAAGCTAATACATTCATATCCATACTTTAAATAACTTAATTTTTGAAAAAAAAACATTTGTAAAAACTAAAACAAAAAAAACTAAAAGATATCATGCGTATGATTTGATTCACGAACTTTCAATTGTCAACATTTTAGCATTATTATAGTAAAACGAATACGAAATTTTCCCATCAAATAATATATATGGAAGCCTTAATTTTTAATATTGCATTACCAATGTATTTATCAGTATATGTGGGTTTTTATTTTGTAATCCGGATAAATAATTGAATGTTGATGCTCTTCGAAAATCCAAGTTAATAATACAAGATAAGCAGAACGCTAAAAAATGACAGCATGATTAAAAGTTCGTGCAGGTGTGACATTTGAATATAACATACTTTTGAACTACCAACGCAGTGTTTTACGTCAAAACAGACAACTCAGTTTTTTTAAAGTTGAAGCCATCACGAAACTTATATGCACATATCCATGAGGTTTAAACAGCTTTTAAGTGGTTTTAGAGATGATTTATTTCGACTATTAGTAATATCTATGAGGATCCGCCAACCTGAATAAAATACTAATTAAAACTAAATACCTATGAAGTATTTTACATTACAGCAAACATGTATATTACTAGTATGTGCCAGTAACTATATACATTTCAAGTAAACACAATTCATATTATTATTATACAATTCTCAAAGTTGGTTACACACTCTTTCGTATCCGGTATCCGGTTGTAAATTGCCTAACCGAAACCGAAAATGGCAAAATTATCAAAGCAAACAAAACATTTTGACTTGGGTATTTGGTGCTGTATAAAAATGCAACATATAAAAGCACGTTACCACTGTGTCTTTAAACACACTCAACTTTAGTAGTCATCATTACAACTTGCAAAAAATGCAAAATAAAATTTTCTTCGTTCTTCTGACCACCTGCTTTTCAGAGAACATACTGGCGCAAGTCAGTAAGCTCCATGCAAAAGTAAATTTGAATAAAAATGGCGATACCATTACTGGGAAAGTCCATATCAATGGTAATCAATACGAGCTAAATTTGAAGAGTCCAGGTATACACGTCTAAAAATATTTTTATTAAACAAAATAATAATGATTAATATTTCAGTATTTTCTAAATAATACATTTTTGTGAATACAATTTCAACCAATATTTTTCACAGATGATTCAATTTTCTCATCCGAATTTGATCTCACGATCCCGAAACCTGGTCCACGAGGTGGAATTATTTTGCAAAAGGTAACACCTTCAAAGGAACAAATGGCTGAAATTGAAAGTAGTATTTATGTGGACAGCGATGCTAATGCTGCCTTTAAGGTTCGAAACGTAAATGGGGATATTCAATTGGTACGCAAACAAACCTTACAAAATATGTAATTTACAGAAAAAACTACAAATTCCTAAATTATATTATACTCAATCCCTTATGCTTTTCAAAAACTGTTTTCACATTATAATTTATGATTTTAGCACGGGATAATGGATAATTTCCATATTTCTCACGACGGTGAAAAGCATTTCGCGGTGTCGCATGAAACTGAGAAACCAATTATTGCAGATTATGGTGAGCTGTAATAATAATAATAATTTTATATTTTTTTCTTAAATTATTAGTCACTAAAAAATTACTGTAATTAATTTATCACAAAAATACTGTAGTCACGTTCAACTCAACCCTGACATACAATGGCGAATCCGTTCAAACTCGGCAGAGGCCTCTATTTACAGAGCCAGAACTTCTCATTTTTGTTGACTACGCCATTTATAATAATGTGTTGAGGAGAAATAACGATTTGGTTGTGGACTACTTGCAAGTCCTTGTGCGCGCAGTCAATAATCGCTATGCTGTAACATCTGATCCCATCGTTCGGTTTAAGATTATTGGAGCTGTTGTTATGAGCGTAAGTCCTATAAGTATTTCCTGTAAAATAAAAATTCTGTATAATGATAATGTCTCTCTATGTACAATTATATCAAAATCTCCCAAAAAATCAAAATTTGACTCGTATGACGACAAGTTAATCGAAAATTCACTGTGATAAATGGAAGTTAGAAAATGTTCTTATCAATTGGTTTTTTATATGGAACGTGGTTACTCTACAAATGTTTTCTGAATTAAATATTTTGTCCCGTTGGTATTTTTAGGAAAGAAACTATCAACCATTCATTGAAGAAAGCAAATTAAACGACGGATCTTATCACATAAACAACGCGCTGGAGAAGTTTGGTGACTACATGTACAGGTATAGGGACTATTACCAAAAACATGACCTTGCACCCCTGCTCAGTGGTGAGAATTGGAAAGGAAACACCAACGAAGGCCTTAGTGGCATTGCAGGCATAGCTTGGCTTCGGGGTATGTAAAAGTTCCTTAAAAAATCCCTTAAAAGTAGCAAGTAATGTTTTATGGGAATGGCATCCTCGAGAACAGTCGAAAAAATGTGTATTTTGTTAACTGAGAATCTTATGTTTGCCCCTTTTTGAGGAGCTGGATCTCTTGTTGGAAGGAATAATATTCTTGCAAAAATAAATGGTTTTAAATTGTTCAACAGGTGCTTGCAACGATGGCGATCACTGGAAGAGCAGTAAGAAAACACAAATAAGTCAAGACAAGGGGGGTTTCTGGCAAGGGACGTACACTTTTGCGCATGAGCTAGCCCATAATTTAAATGTCCTGCATGATGGCGATAGTAACTCTTGGGGTGATGCGAGTCAATGTCCTTGGTCAGAGGGGTACATCATGAGTTACGACGGATGGGGGAAACCAAATAAATTTAGATTTTCGTCATGCAGCCGCAGATTGATAGCCGAATTTCTCAGGTAATTAGTATAATGATAAATCTGTAGAATACGCTCTCTCTATCAAATCCTCATTGAATGGCACAAACATTCATGAGAACTTTTGAGAGAAAACTGGAAATGAAATCTGACTTCTTATATGAATCTCTGCTGGGTGACTTCAGGAGTTAAAAATTAAAAAATATTTTAAATAATTATTTATAGGTCAGATCAATCAGATTGCCTTAAACGTAATGCTGCATCAAGTTCCTGGGCTCCAGCTAATCAAGACGCCGGAGATCGTTTGAGTATGGATACCCAATGTAAGGCACATTTGAATAGAAGGGATGCTAGAGTTGACACAAGCAAATCTCCAGATGAACTTTGCACGAACCTCTCATGTATCTACAAGGACAGATGCGGTTGGGGAGATAACTGTGACTGGTACTCGACCCTAAATTACGCCGCATTCGACAATAGTCCTTGTGGTAATAATGGCGGCGTAAGTTTCTATTAAATCTATTAATCGTGTTGTTGAACGTTTTTCCGATTATCTTTTTGGTCTCGCTACTTGCTGTCTGTGAACATATACAAACGCTGTAAAGACGTCCTAAAGTATTTGATTTCTGGCGTATTTGTAAATCCTATATTTAAATGAGATTGAGTTATCTAATTAGGTTTCATATAGCATGCACTTAGTATGTTCTGCAAGTATGAATGTAAAAACAGTAATACGTGTATTCTATTTGCAGAGGTGCCAGAATGGAAGGTGCATAAGGCGTTAAGACCTGTGCGGAAATTTTGGATAGAATCATTCCCATTATAGCCACGACCTATTACAGAAGAACCATTCAAATTTTATCGTTGAATTCTGCCGGATAAATTTTTCTATTTAATTTTACTTTCCAATTAATTTTCTGTCAAATTTATAACATGTAATTACGTATAGATATGCACAGCTATAGAATTTACACACTCTCGATGAGCAAGTCCCATGCAAGGACTTTGCCTCTACAGGGGAAAATATTTGGGCACAATTGGGATAATCGCAGTTATAATTTTTTAATTTATAGAAGCGTACCAATTTAAGTGTTATAATTTCTTCTCTTTATGGATGTATTGAACTCCACGCGTATCTAATTAATTATGATTTGTGAGGTTAAATATTTTGTGAATGACATATCAAGCATGGCAAAATTAATGGAACAGTGGTCAGGCTTTGTAAACGCAATTGAATAAATAAGAAAAGCAATAATTTAAATCACAAAATATCTTGAACTCCTGAAGCATTTACTTATGTATCCTCCATAAGTCGTTATTGTATAAATTCTATTGTGATTTCGTAATTAATTTAAACATTCTTTTGCATCTGTAGTATATAAGTAGCATCTACTAGTTGCAGGGAATTAGTTCCAGCGATCAAATGAATTTTTAAGTATAAATGCATTTTATTAAAACGAAAGTATGCCCTTCAGCCTGTCTAAGTTACCTGCTCTATCCCTTTTGTATTAGTACAATACATTCTATTATGACCAGACCTGAGCAGCTGCTGGCAGGTTGACGTCCCGAGATGAAAAGAGGTGGTACGCCCCAGGCTATTTCTTAAATACGGGCTTTAGAGGCTCGGAATTGATGCAAACTTGTTCACTGGCATACTAGGAGCTTAAATTAATTTTTTTAAACCGATCGGGTAACATGATACCAGGCCTGGTTTTGGCCCCTTAGAAATGCATTACTAGAGTTCTTGTATGCCGATTTGTACCAAATAAAATGCTTTTGTGCTTAAAATCAAATCCCGAATCTAATTTTGGTAACTAATGTTTCACCCCGGCATCCGAAGCGGGCATCATGATGCCCGGAATGACCAATCGTTTAAAATTTGCCTCAAATCAGTGTATTTTTTATTTTCAAGCACGGTGTCTATATAAATAAGTTATTATTGAAGTGCCCATACGGCTCTACACGGGTAGAACGATACCCGGGCGTTGACAGAAACAACCAAATTCTCCAATAATTTAAAACGAGGCATTTCTTACGATACTAGATGGATCTAGCTTTAACTCTGATGAACTATCCATACCGGGTAACTTAGTACAACTTAGCTCTGCCTGGTATCATGTTACCCGATCGGTTTAAAAAAATTAATTTAAGCTCCTAGTAAGCCAGTGAACAAGTTTGCATCAATTCCGAGCCTCTAAAGCCCGTATTTAAGAAATAGCCTGGGGCGTACCACCTCCCTTCATCTCGGGACGTCAATGGGGCTCAATCCTGCCAGCAGTTGCTCAGGTCTGATTATGACTATTACCGTTAGCTAAAGAATAATAAAATCTTCACAACAAAAAGTAGGACAATGTATATAACCAAAAGGTTTTAGATGGGAAAACGCAAACCGAAAACATTTATTCGTTTAAGCAAAATCGAACGAAAAATGTGCTTTAACTAATGTAAAACAGGAACGAAAACAGAAATGCCAAATAACTTTTATTTTTGGTTTTTAAAACCTTAAGGTTTACTTATGCTCCACTTACCGACCATCAAATGAAATAAGCACCCAGTTCAGCTTCTTACGTGCATCCAGCACAGAGTCATATTTGATATGTTAAAGATGATTACGATCTAAATAAACGTGTATAATTGTACTTGCTTTCGTTACCAGCAATATACATGTCGTAATTTATTCACTCATTTTCTCAGACATGGTATTTATATTCTTTTTCGAATTGTGAATTTTCGAGCGTGTCCAGTTGCTCCCAAATCAATTCTTTCGAAATTTTGAACAAAAAAAACACGGATTTTATATTTTTACATTTATTCAAAGACTTCATCAAAATACGTTTTGACCTGGTGAGGACAAGTCTGAAACGATACCTTTTTGGTGAAAACAATTGTTCAAAATTTGGACGAAAAATTGGGAAATTTGAATATTCAGCCGCAGAGATGTCAAAGATTTCAAAGTTTCGACTGGCATGATTTTAACCTCTGGAGCAATTGAATAACTTTTCGTTGAGCTAACAACGACAGAGACATGAGGTATCCTAGTTTTTTTAAAGCATTTCTGAACCTCAAAATTGTTTTTTTTTGAAATTTTGAATCCCAATCTATATGAAATCATTTTCTTATTATTGATTTAAAAACTCTGTCATAGGGCGAACAGTCCTGAGCAGAGCTGCGTTCCAGTTCAAGTAGTACTTGACAAGTATCAAGTCTGGTCAAGTTCGGAGCAAGTTCGGGATCATGAGCGTTTCTACTTGGTTGAATGAAGTTTAAGTATTTGCTGGATCCGAAAGTGGAACTTCAAGTCGGTTCTGGTCCAAGTGCAAGCCCATTGAATTGACTTGAACTAAGGATCAAGTTCAAGTTCGGGTCTGGGCATGGATTTTACTTGAACCCGAACTTGCACTTTCAAGTACCGATTCAAGTAGCCTAGTTCCAACTTTCTTTGCACGTTTTTCTCCCTCGCTTGTTCGCACTTCTGCCACACCCATTCTACGTTTCAAACTAGTTATGCCAATGGTCTGGTCTGATCCAGATTTTATGAAACTGGTCTGGTCCAAAGCTCAGACCAGACGATTGGTCTGGTCCAGTTTATTGGAAAGAATGTCAGTTTTAATTTGTTCCATGGGATTTCGTTAACTCATAAATTTTTATTTTGCGTACTTTTGAGACCATGGTCCTGTGGTCAGGTCTGGTCCTGAAGATGGACCAATTGTATCTGGACTGGTCCAAGTGTTGAATCAGATCGGAACCAGACCATACAAATCTGGGACCAGACCGGACCAGAGCAACAACGGACCATTATAAATGGTCCGGATCAGACCATTGGCATCCCTACTAGAAACCATGAATGCAGAGATGCACAAAAGCTTGGAACTCAATTTCATTTGGAGTGACTGTTGTGTATTTTGTAAATCGTCGTGCTTAAAACTATTCTTCTAATTTTTCATCATTTTTGAAAAACTGTTCAAGTAAATTGTCTGGTGAGACTGTAACACAAGAAAAAACCCATGAGTGAACCCGAATCTGAATTTAATAACGACGACGGAAATTGAAAATCTTAGCCACACCCGTTGGAGTGTTTTTGCGACTTCATACTACAAAGTTCAATTTAAGGTTCAAGTACTTGAAATCCAAGTTCAGGTTCAAGTCAATTCCAAGTTCGGTTCGCAAGATTTATGGGCCCGACATTGAAGTATCAGATCAAGGTCGGGTTTAGGAAAGATTACTTTGCAAGAATATGACTTGGTATGACAAATAATCCTTGGGACCCGAAACATCAAGTTCGGGTACTGACAAATATCTACTTGAAAGTTCAAGTGCAGCTCAAGTTCAAGTTCGGATCCTCAAAATACCCGAACGCAGGTCTGGTTGGAGAGAAGTCAGATAATGTTCCAACAACCAATAGGGTTTCCGCAGAGACGAAAATAGATCTATTACAGGAGGTTACAATCCAGGTGCAAGGAATGTCAAAAGTTATTCCTGAATTACCACCTTTACCAAAACTGTCTCAGGAATGTGGAGTCAGGACGATCGAAGCAGCTGGGAAATGCCAGCACGATCGAAACGTTAGGGTGAAGATGGCTGACAACGTGGAGCAAGAACGTCAAGCAGATGAGCAGCCAATCCCAGAGCAGGTAGCCGAATGGAAAGAAAATGGCCAACCAATGAGAGACGAGGAGCCTGTAATGGACTCATGGAGACGAAAACGATTTGGTAAAGGAGACAGAGCACGGCAAGATGGAGTGGGAAACAGTGGTGGACAAACGCACTAGTGAACCATCTTTGTAGGACTTCGGGAAATTGGTGGAGACGCAGGCAAGAGTGGCCAGCAACATCGTGCATTATCCAAAGGAACTTGAAGCAAAGCATATAAAGGACGCTATAGGCAAAGAACGGCCCATGCCCCAGAAAAAGCCGATCGAGACTTTACTCACTGTGGAAGCACAAGAGAAGTCATAGTCATTCCTCATAAACCTAATAATGATAGTAAGAGACAAAATAGAAAATGTATTTACTATGCGCAAGATGGTCTTTTGGGACTGCAGTGTCCAGAATTCCGTAAGGATACGATCGACAAGCGCTGGAAGATAGTGAATGCTAGTAAGTTATACTGGCGATGTCGCAGCACTAAACGTCTCGGAAAGGACTGCCCGACCAAGCGAGAGTGCACGAGGTATGGGTGTAAAATGACACCACCGCTTTTTTCACTCAGACAATCCAATGACAAGATTGAGGTAAAATCTGCCAAGCTCCTGAAGAGAAAATTTCTGTAATTGGGCAACTGAAGCAGAATCCAAGGGTACTCCTTCGAGTCAAACCAATTTTGAGCAAAGGCCAACGGGAAGAAGCAACAATTTATATGCCAGTTGTTCACTAATCGATCGCACTTTCACAGAGAAGATGGGAATTCACGGAAAGTTGGATCCTCTTCACATGAATTGAATATAAGGTCTCAGAAAAGAAGACGACCGTTCGGAGTTTTTCTATAGCATATCTCGATACCAGAAAATTTCACAGAATTAGTGGTGCACAAATGATAAATGAGTTGGGACTCTCATTATAGTAAAGAGTTAATATTCCCAAGATGAGATAAACTTGGAAATATCTGCTGGACAAGCGAGTACAGTCCTACGAAGATGCCCGACCGATGATACTATTGGGAACAGACAATTAGCAATTAATTTCTCCGAGTGAAATTATTAAAGGACAGAAGAATTGTCCGGTCATGGCAAAGACTGAACTTGGTTGGATTTTCCATGATCCTCTATATCCCTATCGACACCGTGAGCAGATCGAAACTGTTGAATTACATCAACAACCAGCACCACCTACTAATGCACAATTATTTCTCAATTAAAGCTCTGGGAGTAAGAGCACCACCTCCTTTACAATCCTGTGAACATAAGAGGGCAATGGAATTATTACCTAATACCACCTCAAAATTAATGGAAGATTCCAAACGGGATGAAAATGTCCACTTACCTGTCGAGTAGTAGCAATGATGAGACTCCGCTCAATCGAGAAGCGAGTGGGCAGGGATCGAAACATCGCAAAAGACTACTCCAACAAAATGCAATACAAAAGCAGTCACTGAAGAAGAGTTAGCGATCGGGGAAGCAGGTTATGGTTTTTACCACACTTCGCATTTTTCAAGTTGAGATTGGTGTTTGATTGTGCAGCAAGGAACTAAGGCACTTAATGATGTTCTGATCACAGGGGCTGACTACCTTACATCACACCCCCAGAATCGCTTTAACTTTCGCAGCCGACCGATTGCACTGACCGGGGATACAAAAGAAATGTACCCCGAAATTAATATCATTCCAGAAGATCAGTTTTCTCAGTGTTTCCTATGGAGAGGCATGGAGCGTGAGAGTGAACCGAAGATCTATATGATGACTAGCATGATGTTTGGAACTAAGTCCTCACCATGTTTAGTACAGTACACCAAGAATATTTATGCTCAAGAATTCTCCGATCGATTTCCTGAAGCTGCTTATGCTTTTATTAAGATCATTATATGGATGATTATTTGGATAATTTTAGCACTGTAGCAGAAGCCAAGTCCAAATATGAGGAAGTTTTCACGATCCATCAACAGGGAGCCTTCCAGATGTGTAGATGGAGAAGCAACTCCAAAGAATTAATTAATTACATCCTACCAGATTTGACTACTCTAGGCAAGACGGACTGCTCGATAGAGACTGAGATTCCAGAGAGGATTGTTAGTATGGTTTGGAATCCGAACGTAGACACTTTGACATACGATTTAAGCTTTTACAAGGTACGACCGGAGATCCTTAGCCAAGCTGAAGTACCTATCAAGAGGGTTGCTTGTAAGGTTGCCATGGCCATCTTCAATCCTTTGGGCCTGGTGATCCATTTAACTATTCCTGGGAATCGTAATAGCTTTAGGGTGGATACCGGGACACTCTGGCAAAGAGGGCATTAAAATAGTGCACAATTTACCAGATTGGTCGCAGGCGCAGGCCGAACAGGAGAGGTACGTGGACCTGAACCGATTCTGCCTGTACCGGTAACAGTGATCAAATCCATAATAGGTGATTGGACAAGGAACGAACATGAGAAATCATGGAACTTGTCCACCCGTAAGCGCAAAAAAATATCTAAACCCCGTGCAGGCGGCAATACAATCGTCAGGGGTAGGATGAGCACAAAACTATTAGCGGCTATATTTACTGGGTTTGCTAATACTAACAAGCTCATACATCGTATAGGGAGGCTGCAATTGTGGGCTGGCGGATGAAAAAATATAGCACATCATGTGTGAGTGCCCGTTGTACATATGACAGAGACTAGTTTATCTGCATGAGGGCAAAGCATGTTGAAATTCCATCGCTGAAGCTCAGCCACACACACTTGTCGCCTTTCTCATGGGGACAAGAAGATTTGGCAAGAGCTAACAGTAAAACTGTAATGCGGCGAGCGTAATAAGTCTCGGACTTAAGCGCCTCCAGAGTAGGTACTTTGTATTACAATTAAAATTTCTCGGTTTTGACTCTGGTCTCCACAAATACGTACATAAATATATAGTTAAAATCGGCCTTATAGTTTTTTCGAAACAAATTCTGAAATTTTGAACTTCAGTTCAAATAGCAGTTATCTCTAAAACTTCTGCATCGATTTCAACGATTTTTTTGAGTATTTCTTATGTAAATTAGAATGGTAATTGATTATGTGATTGAAAACGGCTGGATAGTTTTTTTGAAAAAATCTGAAATTTTGAAAAAAACTCAAAATTCATCCTACTGTGACGGTGGTGCCTGACGCCACCCTACGAAAAGCCTCAAATTATATAGCCATAGACTCATCGTCAGGGACTAGCAAACAAAGGAGAGATAATTTGCACAATAGAGAAAAAAATACAATGTAAAAAAATTAATTTGTTTCAACAATCAACAATAAGTTTTTGAATCACTGAGATCCATGCAACGTCTAATAAAAAACCGTCATTTTTCTTACGGAATAAATTATTCGTGTAAAAACAGTTTGGACGTAATCGTTTCAATCAGATCTCCTGCTCTTCTTCATTTCATCTCCATCTTATTATTTTTCATATATACGTGTACTAAGTGAATACTATAGTGAATACTATAGTGAATAGTAAGTGAAAATGTACTATAGAAAATATACAATGTCTCAACGTTTGTCTTTTAAGAATTGTGCAGTAAGTGACTCTTGACTCTGTTGTCTCATATGTATATGAAAATAAAATATTACGGAAGACAAAATTTGATGAAGAAAGGACATTAATTACTACTGAAGTCTTAAGGACGGATCTCCACAAAACTACTTTGAAGGAAGGGTGAAGGAAGGAATTATGTTTTTAAGCCTTCAATCTTCAATCTGAAGAGGTTTGAAGGAAGGAGATTGATATATTTTTTTGCATTCGAAGGACTGAAGGAAGGAAAGAATATTTGAGCATCTCTGCTCTACAAATTCCTGGATCAAATGTTAACCCTTCATAAATATTTATCTTTCCTTTTGACAAACTTATGACCTTGGTAGCAATTATCTAAATATATGTATAAAAGCAAGCACAAACATGCAAATAAGAACATTGTAGTGAACCCATAAATTGCATGTCTAACGCTGTTGTTTGCATCCACTGAGTAATGTAAGTGCCGTCTGTATACTGCAGGAAAATTACATGGTCTGCATATCCCATTATCTAGGAGATGTCAAGTTCAAGTGTTTATGCTTGATATGTCCTGACAATAAAAGTATTTTTAATTCGTTTTTTGTGGATATTCCCATGAAAGAGAGCAAATGTTGAACGTTTCTCTACTAAATATTGAGGATTTTGCCTCCTAATCCTGCACACCGTCTGTTTTGTTACGTTGTATGTAAGTATTACGTTTCAATATATTTTTAAAAATTTCCCCGTTTTCGACACAATATATTATAAAAGTGGATTTTCACATTCCCAAAATTTTCTCCTAACAACTCAAGAGTTAATATTGTACATTGTAATTTTGTTGTAAATTCCATTCATAAAGTTATTCACGAAAAATGTAAATCCCATGAGTAAAATAAGTTTTAATGAGTTAGTGAGTACTGGCTTAGGGCAAATTGCAATAATTGTATTTATTTTTGCCTTTTATTTTGTGACTATAATAAGGAATTGAAAAACCTTCGGTGAATGCAGTCCAAGTAATAATTCTGGGACTCAACCAAGACCTGGACAACTTTATTTTTTCCTCAGCTCATATTTTGCTGAAAGTTCACTGTTTCCCCTCTGAAGTTCTTATCTGAGAAAAATGAGAAATCCGACGACGAACTCAGTTGAGAGGGCTGTTGGAGAGGTAAAAAATTCTGCCTTTATTTTAAGCTATCTCACAAATATGCATTAAATTTTGGGGATTAAAATATGAATTTTACTTGAAGTTAAAGGATTCCATCAAAGACATTTCCTATGAAGAGAAAATTTACGGAGATGAATTTTATCTTCTAAGATGGCTTATTGGTAAGGAAACAAAAAATATATATGGTACTCTCAGGTATTTTCTCTGAAAGATCTTGGTTTATGTGATACATATCTGTAAATTCCCTTTAATCCCTATCTGATCATTTTATTATGCAGATTTACTATATTACAAGAATATTTTTATGCGATTCAATTTTCGACCCTTCTAGGTATGCTCTTTCAGAGAGTGCTTTATATACAGATACTCCATTTGGTAATTATATAAGCTATGTGTATGTGTGCTTAACTAAAATATTTACTACAAATTTGATTACAGCTAAAAAGATGGTCGTCAAGAAGGCAGAGGAAAGTATTAGAAACGTAAGCTGCTCATAATTAATAGGGAGTTTGTACAACAATTGCCGCGCCAATACTTATAGAACTTATGTAACTTATAGCATCAAAGTGACGTCAATTTCGCTGGTCACGTGACAGCTACGTCACTTTGCCTCCCGTATAAAACTTATAAGCTTGCTCTATAAGTTTCAGCCACTTCGTGCGGAGTGAGTCCCTCCAATGTTTAAAGTCTGCCTGCACGTATATTTGGCGCTAACTCTTACACGCATCGAGTAGAACTTGTGGAGTTAAACTTATAAATGTGCGTATAAGTTTTATAAGTTTGGAGCGCAGAACTTTGTACAAACTCCCTAATATGAGTATATGTGTATTCCCATATGTGTATTCATAAATGAAAATATTTGATAGTGTTTTCTCCTATAAGAGCCTTCTGTTTAATTTAACTTTCCCTAAAGAAGCAAGCATTTCCGAATGTATTCACTTTTGCCACAATGTTAAATCTGATCTTCATAAAATCTTTGCATTTCCAGAGTCAACTTTTGCTCCTTGTCCGGACGCTGCTGCAGATGTTTATTATTACATCTATCCAAATTTGATTCCATGTAATTAGGGAGCGTCCATAAATGATGTCATGTCATATATCAGTGGGTCCTTTCATAATTTTCTGACGCTGGAATGATACAGTCAGTGGGTCTAACAAGTTCATTATGACATCATCATCAACGATTAAATGAAATAGGAGGTACAAGGAACCATGCGACATCTGCTGCTCAAATAATTGCTTTATCACGCCGCCAAAGAGTGATACCAGGGAAAACATATATCTCGAGGAAAATCTAAATTGGGAGGGATTGTATTTTGCTAACAGGAATTTTTAAATTTGATTTAAAAGTTATTTAAAAATTGACATTTTTTTGCAGGTATTTTCAAATTTATTGGCTTGTTACAGGGAAAGTTACGCAAACAAGGGTTTTTAGATTGGTTAAGCTTATTTGGCAGGGGTTTGCCGTCTTGTAGGGAAATTAATTTTGCTAACAAGGATTTTGAAAATCGATGACCTTTTTTCAGCAGGGATTCTTGAAATCGTTGAGGACCTCCCTGCAGGGACATAAAATTCAGCAGTGACATTCAAAAATGATCTTTCAGGGAGATTAACAAAAATCCGACCACTGATTTACAGAGGCTTTTGATTGAGGTGCTGATTTTCGGACGTTTTAACCACAAATGTTTGAGAACATACGTGGTTGATTTCTGTGCTTGGTGAGAGTGACGTCAATATGAGGGTGGGTCCATCACTAACGCCAGAAATGACGGCTTAATGACACTAGTATCAGTGGGTGGGATTTTTATGATTTTTGGCATGACATCATTTATGGACGCTCCCTTAGTAAACGCATTGAATGTGGTCTCTTTAAAAGTGTTATTAAAAAAGCAGTATCATTTGACTCCTGTAAACGCTTCCTAAGGAGGTTATGGTCAATGGTAAGGATAGAAATTAACATTGTGATTAAAGGGGAATGTGTGCAAATATTTCATCCCTTTGAGAGAAAACGCTTTTATAAGGGATCGAGGCTCTTTTAGTGAGAGTGCGCAATGTGGTTGATTAAGATTACAATAATCAAAACGTTTTTTGCTGGCATATGTCTCGCAAATACCTTAGACAGCCAAATGGAGACAGGAAAATGGAGTCGCTTCTCTGATTGAGGAAAGCTTCCCCGAAGGATGGTTGGAAACAATGCCGATTTACATAGATGCTGTTACACCAGATGGAGTTTTAAGTAAAAACGTAGTCTCAATATGTTATTTTCCATTTATTAAATTATCCCTGGAAACACACAAAGATTACAAGGGCGCAATATGAAAAATTTAGTTGTCACTATTGAAGCCGGCCTGATAGATTTCCTTGGAATGCTGAATAAATTTGGAAGGAAGAAGACGGTTCTGTTGTTTATGCAAGCTTTTTCCCAGATAGAACAAGTGCTAATTGATCTGAATAGAAAAAACTTGGGTGATGAGCCTCTCACGGAAAACTCTGTAATTGGAGCCATTATCCTGATTGACATGGACCAGTTTGCAGTTCGGCAATTAAGGTCAATTGAAGGTAATTATTACAAATGAACTCGATTACAATTTTTATTATAAAATGTTGCATTTGTAATTATTTGATGGTTCAACTTCAAAATTAATATTTCTTTTACTTATTAAGCCATTAATTTTTTGTTATTGAAGCTAAAAGTGCTGTTAGGCGTTTTAAAATTTGTTTTTGAACATTACAGGAATTCAAGCAATTACAGAGATCTGTCAAAATTTGGTGAAATATTTCCCCTATGTTTCTTCAATGTTCATGTTTATCAACTGTAAGTAAAAACTACAATCTACCATGCAAAATAATAGTCCAGTGTACTCTCTCTGTAAGAAGTGAGAAGTTAAATTTCGTGAAAAATTTGCATTTTTAATTGAGAAAAAACTCCGAGAAACAACTTGAGAAAAAATGACAGTGATCTCTCTTACAGTGAGGATACACTGAATTTTTTTAAACCTTATAAACTGTTGATAACTAAAATTTTAACAGGTAATATAGTTACGTCAGCTCTATTCAAAATTGTGCGCCCTATTTTGGAAAGCCCATCCCTTAAGTTTGAGGTCTATGGTCAAAACAAGTCTGAATGGCAAGGGAGAGTGAGTAATTTCGCACCAGAAAATTTGCTTCGGACACCTTTTGGAGGGACGAAACCTAAGGAAAACATAATAAAGCGAAGGAAAATGGTGGACAGGAGTCAAATTCTCTCTATGAATACAATTAAATAGCAATAGTTAACTCATTTGGAGTAATTGTTATTACGAGTTTATTTCTTCATTACACACATTCACACATTGCTAAAGTTTTAATACTGGATTTGTATCCAGAAATTCGATTTTTACAAGCATTGTTTAAACTACAGATTTCTTGAGATTTAGAAAATGAAAATAAAATAAAAAATCCTTAATTGCAGTCGGCATGCGGATAGCTAAATGAGCGATAGGCGTTGTGGGTGTTACGCGATTGATATGCACATGATCCTTAAGTGAACATTTAAATTATGATAGCACATAATTACTGATTATTGCGGAATGGGTATAAGCATATTACAAATGCACCACATTTCTTCTGGTTCAGGATATTACTTCGTTACTTATTTATGTACTTTAGTTCAAAATATTACTTCGTTATTTATTTATTTTTAGTTCAGCATATTACTTCATTTATTCACTTTTAGTTCAGTATATTACGTATAGAGGTTTTTATTTAGTTAATTTCATTTGAGTATGTTACGAATGCAATTAATACGCTTAATCGGAGCTTACGATTTGAAACTGCGATCACTATATCCAATTTCCAACGAGGTCGTAAAGTTAAATCACTGGTGCGAGCAACAATAAAATCAAATTCGATTCAATACTGTACAATTGTAAGACGAAAATAATGCTGGAAGTAGAAGTTTGCTGAATGAAAGTAAAAACGAATCGTGGAATTTAACGAATAAATTGTTGTCAAGTGCGTTGTTTTTATGTAAAAAAAATATTTGTAAACCGAATAAGATCGAGTTGTTTTGCTGTGTAAACATAAGACTCGTACAAAATATAATACAGCTGATTCATGCGCCTAGTAAGTAAAATAGTTTTTTCACCCGTTACTGCAATTCATAATGTTATTTTCTAAAGGCAATTCTTATGTGATTGCGGCTCGGAGTTCATTGTGGAACACATACATATGTTATCCAGAGTAATATTTCCCACTAAAACGTACTTTACTGTTTGTCACTTATCCTGTAGGTGGCGCTTGCATATCGTAGCGACCAGTTTTTATATTTTATGCATTGCTATTTGTCGTTCGACATATAGATGGCGTTTGCTTGTTGTTGCAGACAGTTTTGTTCGAAATTTCGAAAAACACAAAAAATCAACGTGCTAGACACATCCACATCGTCCAGACTTGATGTCAGTGAAATATGAGCCCTGAAATGCGTTTTCAAAAAATTTTGAAAAATTGTAAAACTTGAACCTTATTGAACATTTCCAAGCTTCAAAGATAATGTTGGTGATTATTAAAATAACGAGTTATATGTAAAATATAGAAATTGAGAAAGTATAACCTTGTTGCGCATTTCCACTATGATTATGTTGGTGAAATCCACTTTGCGCTAAAACTGCAATAGTGCAGAAGCCTTTGCGTGAACAAGATGCCAATTGCCAATATTGGTCTTTCCGGGTTTGTCCTTGGACCTTGCACACACGTACTATGAAGGACAAACTCAGAACGATCGATAATGGCAACTTGAAATATGTGCACGCAAAGGCTTATGCACTATTTCACTTAGCGCAAAAGGGATTTCACCAACTTAATCATAATGCAAATGCGCAATAAGGTTGTACTTTTTCAATTTCTACATTTTACATATAACTCGTTATTTTAAAATAACTTGCTGGACAGTCCCTGGTGATGATAGTCTCTTATTGTTATTGATACTTGCATACTAATAAGTAATTAGCTTGTTTAATAAAATTAACCACGTGAGCCAAAGATATGGAATCAATAAAATGTTTCGATGTTAGCAGTGCGACCTTGCATTGCCTCAGAATCTAGACCCAAGATTCCTAGAACTACTGGAATGAACTACTATACTCTGAAAAAATTCTTTTGTAATTAGCAAACAAAAACGAATACGTTAATTTCAAAATGGTTTTTCAGAAATTCGGCTCATTTACATTTTAATAATAAATAATCCATGCGTCCTTCAGGAGGAAAATCCAAAAGTAAGTACAAAAGTGTAAGAATGAGTTTATTCATGTTTGATATATGTATGTACATAATTACATATAACCGCAGACTCAAAACCCCCACAGTCCCTACAGTTCATTTAGGGTCTTTCCAAATAAGTACATTTAAAATCAAATACGAGTCCACAATTACTCCAGTTCGAATTGCGCAACTTTTAATATCTCCGGTTGTAAATGACCTAACCGAAACCGAAAATGGCAAAATTATCAAAACAAGTAAAGCATTTTGACTTGGATATTTGGTGCTGTATAAAAATGCAACATATAAAAGCACGTTACCACTGTGCTTCTAAACACGCTCAACTTTAGTAGTAATAATTAAAAATTACAAAAAAATGCAAATAAAATCTTCGTTCTTCTAAGTCTCTGCTTTCCCGAGAGCATACTGGCAAGTCAGCAAGTCAGTAAGCTCCAGGCAGCAGTGGATTTGAGTATAAATGATAATACTATCACTGGGAAAGTCCACATCAATGGTAATCAATACGAGCTAAATTTGAGGAGTCCAGGTATACGTCTAAAAAAATTTTTATTGAAAAAAATTAACATTTTAGTATTTTCTTAATAACCCATTTTTGTAATTACAATTTCAACCAATATTTTTCACAGAAAATTCAATTTTCTCCTCCGAATTTCATCACGATCCTGGTCCACGAAGTGGAATTATTTTGCAGAAGGAACCTTCAAAGGAACAGAGGACTGAAATTGAAAATAGTATTTATGTGGACAGCGGCGCTAATGCTGCCTTCAACTTTCGACACGTAAATGGCGATATTCAATTGGTACGCAAACAAACCTTAAAAAACATGTAATTTACAGAAACAACATCAATTCCTAAATGCGATCATGCTCACTCCCTTGCACTTTCCAAAAACTCTTTCTACAATATAATTTTATGATTTTAACATGGGATAATGGATAATTTCCATATTTCGCAAGACGGTGAAAAACATTTTGCTGTGTCGCATGAAACTGAGGAATCCATTATTGCAGATTATGGTGAGCTGTAATAATAATAATTTTGTAATTTAGAAAAAAATATCAGTTAAAAATTACAGGAACTAGTCTATCACAAGAATACTGTAGTCACGTTCAACTCAACCCTGACATACTGTTAGGTTAAGATGAATTAAGTATGTTTTTCCATACAATAATTTAAGGATCATTTTAAAGTACATTTTAGCCTGCGAGCTAAATCATTAAAATTTATTATTTGCTGACTGTATCCAGTCAGCGGCCTTGGTAACTTCCGTTACCCATTTCTTATGTATATATTAATTTTAGAAATCAGCGATCATTAGGACTAGTGTATCTAGTCCAAAAGATTTGTAAGAATATATTTTCAGTCTTGTTCTGGTCTTCGGATCAATCCATTCAATTTTAATCTTTCTTTGATTTCCTTTCAGTTTCTTTTGATTTCATAAATAAATCACTTATGTTTTAATCTTCTCATTATTCACAGATCAACTTCAATGGTTTAATTTATTCGTTGGCTTATCGTTTTGATTCTCATAAATAATTAATTGAGTTTCATATTTATTTAATATTCATACATTTTGACATCCGTACTTGTCTCATTTTGATACACGCCAACATAAACCAAAATGGTGGCCCATGAAAACCTTATATCCCAATTCCAAACAAGACTCCCCGGGTGCGCGCTATTTTAAGTAATTGATTTGATAAAGCAGGTTTGATTAATTGTGCACATATACCCCTTGATTTTGAGTTTGAATATAGAAATCCAGTTTGAAGATTAAAGCAGCTGCCAGGAAGACCCAATGAACGTAATATTGCTCACCTTCCTAATTTTGATGTGACCTGCCAGGAGGCACTCGTGAAGACATTTCCCCGTTGTTATAAAGGTAATTACAAGTATACTGGATAAACATCCCCTGCCCCAGGTTTTGCAATAGACAACCCTGTGAGTCAGTGCGGATTACTGGATAAAAGGTACGTACAAAGATTAAATGCATTATTCCCCAATGACATATGTCAGATAAGAAGCCCAAAAAAGAGATTCCCTCAACAATACCCAAAACACAAAGTAGACAGACTCGCTCCAATTCCCAGCCTGAGCTAGATGCAAATGCATTAGACAGATTATTAAAGTTACGCGCAGATAAACGCAAACGAAAGCCCTCCGATCCCTCCTGTGAATCTACATCAGAGAAGTTAAAGATAATTTTACCACCGATACCTCCCCCTCTAAGTAAACTTTCGAAACCCACCCCATTTGTACTAAATAGCACCCTAGATTTTCATAGTCAAATTTTGAACGGTAAAACATTCCTAAAGACTCCCGAGCCCGATCTTTTAGGTTTTTGGGATTTTGTAGATAATATCCCGATTACACCAGGCCCTCCACCCTTCCCATTACTTCCTCCTAAACCTTTAAAAACTAGAAACTTCAATCCCATTTCTTTTAATTTAAAAATCAGATTTGCCAGTAAAAATTTACGCAAGATCATGACTACCACGGCCACAACCACCGTGGTTGTTAACACAGCTCCCATCCATTCTATTGTGCAATTTAAAAAGTTAAGTCAGTTTGACCCCACCTGTCATGATATCAATGATTTTGTACTTGACATTGAAAGAGTCGTCGCCCAATATTCTTGGGATTGGAAGACTCTTCAAGGTCATATGCCCAATTTATTGGTTCGTGACCCCTATACTTGGTATCAAGCAGAAATCGCCAAACAACCCCCCACAATCACAGATATTGCGTCATTTTTCAGAGTTTTTAAGGACCGTTATGCGAAAGACCGCACGGTTTACCTAAATCAATTAAAAACTCGCTCCCAAAAAGAAGGCGAAAGTTGTGCCAAATTTTTATATGATATTGATTACATTTGCACACGCTACAACCCCAGCATGTCAAGTGAAGACAAAGTTGCTTGGGGCATTGAGGGACTACTCCCTCATATGAAAGCCCAAGCCGCTGGATATAGTTACACCAGCATGGCTGCATTAGTCCGTTTTTGCGAACAAAAAGAATTCGCTGCCGTTTCTGCCCCTGCTAATACGGCTGAAACAAAAATTCAAGCTCTTGAAGAAAAAATTGCGAAACTTGGCATTAGTGACGCCCCCAATGCTCAAGTAAGCTTTGCAAACAATCGTGGTAGAGGAGGTCGTGGCCGAGGCCGTGGCGCTCCATCCCATTCCAATAATCAGGCTCAACAAGCCTCCGGAAATTCTCAACCCTCTCGTGGGGGTGGAAATTTCCGTCCCAATAACAATTATAATAATAATTCTGGAAATCAGTCCCAAAATCGTTCCATCCAATGTTATAATTGTGGCCGTCAAGGTCACATGGTTTGTGAATGCCGTTCGGGAAACGCTGCTCGGGGCTCTTACAATCAAGGTCAAGGCCCCCGGCAACAAAATTATTACCAGAATCAGAATCGATTTCAAAACAATCGACCCCCTCCATTAATTCCTCAGAATTACAATCAGTCCAACAACCGCCGAGGCGGTTACAACAATCATCCCCGCTCGAACGTCCAACGTCTCGAGATTTCTCTCACCCCTCCACAACAACAACCCCAAGTTCAGACCCAACAACCTCCTCAACAAGCTTATCCATTGATAACATTTCCTCAATAAATGTTTCCGACCCATCTCATTGCCCTTATGTACTATGCTCATTTAATGATGTAATTTTAGACGCTCTTATTGACACTGGAGCTTCTCATAATTTAATTCATAAACAAAGTGTTCCTCTTAATTCAGTGCTCGTTCCTTGCCCTCCCCGTTATATTTTAACTGCAGACAAAAATCATTTATGTACATGCTTTACTATGATGCTACATTTTCATATTGACAATGTCCCATATACAGCACAAGCTCAAGTTTTGGATCTTCTCACACCCTCATTCATATTAGGTTGCACTTTCCTTTCACATTATAAACTTACAGTCGACATTTATCATCACTCCCTCTTCAACTCCACACACTCTCACTATATACGCAGACACGCATATACAGCCCCTTGTACTTCGCATTGTGGTTGTTCTGTACCTATAAAATCTCTCTTTACTCTCCAACTTCCTCCGCGTCGTCAATTCTATGTCCCCACTACACCCATTTTTACATCTCCATCACTTTGTTTTGTAGCTAACTCATCCATCTCCACACAGTATAATATTTTTCTCCCTGCTCTCGTCAATATGCCGCCCCGTCATGTACTTGTGTGTAACATGTCTAATAAAGTTCAGACCTTACCAGCAGGTACAACTTTAGGCACGTTAAACACATATGAGTCCGTTGCTCCATTAACTCTCCCTCCCGACATTCCTACAAATGTTCCTCCACTTACACAAGCTCAACTTCAAAACATACATATCAATTCTCAACTTACCCCTACCCAGAAATCTCACATAATTACCCTTCTAAATAAATTTTCCTATTTATTCGCGTGGTCCTTACATGATTTAAAAATCTGCACTTTTCCCCCTATGCTTATTCGTTTACATTCTTCCACCCCCGTTCAGGCTAAGCCTTATAGACTTAGCACAGCTGAACGTGATTACCTCAAAGCTGAACTTGATAAATTAATTGATGCTGGTATTATTGTTCCTTGCGATAATTCCAACTATTCCACTCCCGTCTTTCTTGTCAAACAGAAGACAAAATGGCGTTTAGTATGTGATTTCAAGAAATTAAATAAAGTCACTATTGACGAACTTTCCCCCCTCCCCCGTATTGATGACCTATTATTTCAATTACGTCATGCTGCTTATTTTTCCCCTTTGGATTTATTTAGTGGTTATTATCAAGCCGCTATTCACCCTGACGACCAACATTACACGGCAATCATTACAGAATTCGGTCTGTATATGTATCTCCGTGTTTGTTTTGGACTTAAAAATGCTCCCGCATATTTTCAACGCTTAGCTATGAAAACATTGGGTAATCTCCGGTTTACCCATGCTGTTTCATACATTGATGATATCATTCCATATAGCAAAGATTTTCCATCCCATTTAATTGCCCTCGATTTAGTTCTCACAGCCCTCTCTTTAGCAAATTTGCGACTTAATCCGGCCAAATGTAATTTTGCCATGCAAGAACATGCCCTTTTTGGATATTTTCTTTCCCAACAAGGTCTTTCCACAGAATCTGCCAAAGTTGCTGCGATCATGCAACAAAACCGGCCCCATAACATTGACTCCCTCCGGAAATTTTTAGGAACTATAGGCTATTATAGACGTTTTATTTCTGGTTTTGCTCAAAAAGCTGCTCCCTTACAACAATTATTAAAAAAGCATTCCCTTTATCATTGGTCCCCCGATTGTCAAACAGCTTTTGACGACTTAAAAACTGCCCTTTGTACCGCCCCTGTGCTTCGTCATTACGATGAAACGAAGCCTTGTATCTTATATACGGATGCTAGCAATGCAGGGTTAGCAGGTATACTCCATCAGGTATTTGAAGATGGAGAACACCCCATTTTTTATGTATCACGCTCCCTCACTCCAGCTGAAAAGAATTGGAGTATAACTGAAAAAGAATGCTTAGCTGTTGTTTTTGCTGTCAAAAAGTTTCGTGAATTTCTTTATTTACACCCTTTCACTATTGTCTCTGATCATCATGCATTACGTTATTTAAAATGCCAGCGGGATCCATCTGCCCGTCTCACTCGTATGAGTATTATTTTACAGGAGTATCGTTATGTTATTAAATATAAAAAAGGCTTCCTCCACCGCAACGTGGATGGCGTCTCCCGATGCCCCTACGCCCTTGCAACTCCCAAAGATACGGATGCGGATTTACACATCCCTGGGCTAGTTGCACTTGAATCATCCCCTTCAGTCCCTCTAATTGACCCCACTAATCTTCTTGATGCCCAAAAACTTGACCCAACAATTTCTCGTATAATAATTAAAAAACGCTCTAAATTGTTGCAAAATGAAAATGGAATTTATTTTATCCAATTCAACCCCCGAGCTCCCGAGTTGCTTCTTGTTTCCAAGGCTTTAATTCCAACCCTCTTACACAACGCACATAATCATCCCCTTTCTGGTCATTTAAATTTTAAGCGAACTTTAGCCCGTATCCGTCCTTACTATTGGTGGCGTGCAATGACAGCTGACACTTTTCGTCATTGTACCCAATGCGGTGACTGTCAAAGTCGCCAGCATTTAACAAAACTCCGTATGGATAGCCTTAAACCCATTACAGTCAAGACTCCAGGCAGTACATATGCCATGGATTTACTTGGCCCGTTCCGTGAAACTATACGTGGAAACATTTACATTTTTGTCCTTACAGATTTATTCACTAAATGGGTGCACTCAGCACTTTTACCGTGCCGAGAATCATCCCATATAGCAATGCAGCTTGAATCTTTTATTCTTGCATTCCCTGGAATGTCCACGCTCATTTCCGACGGAGCTGCGGAATTTAAATCCTCAGCAGTTTCTTCCCTTCTCCAACGTTTCAATATTACCCATAATGTAAGTATGCTCCATCATCCCCGTTCTCATGGTTCGGTCGAAAGACTCAACCAAACCATTGCAATTATGCTTAGTAAATTTGTATCTGACAATCAGCAAGATTGGGATATTTTTACTCCCTATGTCATTGCTGCATATAATACGTCAGCACATTCAGTAACAAAAATTTCCCCCTTCGAAGCATTTTTCGGCCGAGCTCCTCCAGCTCCTCTTCTTAATTCTTTTCCCAATAATCTTATGTCCTTCCAGCAATTATCTCCCCATAAGGTGCAAGCTTTGCATTATCGTATTTCACAACTCATCAAAAGTGCTCAAGCTCAGGCTAAGGCACGTTTTGATTCCATGTATAATGCCCTGGACTTTAAAATCGGTTCTCATGTAAGATACTTCCTCCCCCAACGCAAAATTGGCTTGTCTGACAAGCTTCTTTGTCGCTGGATAGGTCCCTATACTATAACCTATATAGACAAATTCAATAATGCTGATCTTGTACTAACCTTTCCTTCCCACAAACTCCGTCCGGTCATAAAATGTCACCTCTCTCAACATAAGATTGTAAACATAGACTTGGGTGATGGTATTGTCCACCCTGAGTACATATATACGACAGATGACCAAGATGAGTTTCAAGCTTGGCAGGATAATATGCATTCTTCACCCTCCGAATCCCTCTCTCAGTCGTCCGACAGTCATTCAACCAAAACTTCTTCTCCAACATCATCTCCCAAAGTTGTTCAACCCTGTTCAAAAGTTCACCCTGTGTCTCATCCCCCTCCTCGTCGTTCTGCTCGCATTCAAGCACGAGTCCCACGTACTTAACTACACAAATTTTTTTTCTCACTCCCAACTCATAGTGCCTTCGGAGTTTTTAATTAACATTTATTTCAGTTATTTCCCAGTGCAGTTACATTTTTCTAAAAAACCCCCGTTTTTGTGCTTCACTTCTTTACAAATTACCTAATGCCTTCGGATCATGTCCAGCTTTCTTCCACCAAACAACCCACTCCTCCCGTCTTATCCGACGATTCCGCGAGTCCAAAAGTTCTCCTCCACTCTAGCAATTCGGACCTCAATTCTCCTGGGAGAAAATCCATGGATAGAGCTCATTTAAGTTCAACTTCCGGGACTTCCCCAGACACCGGTATATTGCCCCGTGGCCGAAGCAACAGTTCGGATTTTTCCCTTCCAGTACACCAGTCTGCAGGGTCAGATGATGACTCACTCGGATCCTCTTGTTCCCATTTACCATCGGACTTTTCGTCATGTGGCGGCGGGGATACTCCTCCCCAGCACAATTCCCCCATTAATGGAACAACTTCGAGCAACATACTGCTCAGCAAGCTATTCTTATGCAGTACAATCCCGGAATCTACTACATGAACTGAGGGATCCACCCCCTCTTCACCTGAGTGCTGTTCCAGTAATCCAGGTGGACGCGCAGATTGTCATCTCGACATTCCTGAAGGAGGATCTTATGTCAATGGACCTCCTGAGCCGGCAGAAGAAACAGTCA
The DNA here is from genome assembly GCA_947179485.1 of Allacma fusca. Lineage (NCBI taxonomy): Eukaryota > Metazoa > Arthropoda > Collembola > Symphypleona > Sminthuridae > Allacma > Allacma fusca. The sequence goes on along the minus strand of OX359246.1, from coordinate 21,783,342 downwards.
AAGAAGCTATTCGGCAAGCCCAAGCATACGATTCTAGCAGTCAAGTCTCCACCCCAGACGTCAGAGGAAATAGCCGTCGGGCTAACCCCGTTTCACAATGCCCCCAATATGCATCCATTGGCCAGTTTTCAACTAACCCTAACAAACACCGCGGAGCATTCAGACCCCAACAAAAGGTGCGACTTGCTCCTCAATCAACCCCCGAACGAATTCCCAGGTATCGTGATTACCCAATCTACGCCGACGGTACCCCAGTGCCTCAACACGTCGTCAACGCTCAGAACCCCTCCCGCAAGCCCAAGGGTCGTCAGCGATTCCAGACCCAAGGACAACCGTTTATTACAAACCCCACAGTTCCTATCGCCCGAAACTCACCTTCATTCAGACCCCATCCTGCAACTAACACTGTCACTACTACCATCCACACATCTCTACCCCCAGCTGCAGCTCAACGAAACCGGACAGTTCATCGGTTCTCGTTTACATACTCAACATTCCTCATCTGTATGTTCTTCTTCCTCTGCTCCACCGGATTTGAGGCTGCTCCAATCCCCGGAGGTTGGGGAAGCCTTCCCAATCTTGCCCAACTGATGGGATCCAACAAGAAAACTACCCCCTTGAAGCATGAGATCATCTGCCAGCTCTCGACTCGCTCTACAACCCCTTAAGCACTCTACAAGTATTCACACACTTCCGGACACTACATTGTACGATACGCATGACAATTTTAATTTTCCTCAAAATTCTAAGAATAATGTAGCTAAGAAAAACTCCGGTATAAAAATGTTAGCTGCCGGTACTGGACTTATTGTCGCTGCTCCTATTGTGACTAAGGTTCTAGATTATATTCCATCCCCATCTAACTCCTTCCCCGATTCTCCTTCCTCTACTAATTCTAATTTGACTATTCGTCATGAGTATGTCATGGCAACAGTTCCTCCACCCCTACTTGATACGACACCTTCCTATTTTACCAACATTGATGACGGAATTTCCTCTGAAATTCCCTCAACAATGTTACCAACAGTTCTCAAGCAGGTACAACTACCTGTCATAACTTTGCCTCCATCCCCTCCCCCTTTGGAGTTTGAAGTACACTCTGGCCCATGGTCATTTATTTTCCGTATTTTTTCAGTCCTTGGTTTTCTTATGACATTTTTAATCGGCATAAGCCTCTTTTGCTACGGCGGGGGCCGGATTTTCTTCGCCTGCCGTATCACAAGACGGCGAGATCATGCTCTCCCGGCATTCTTTACCAGCGACCCGTCAACTGGGACGCAGGTTATGCTTCCTTTAAACCCCTCTTGTCAAGTTACTACCCTCTCCAAAGCGGTAGATCATCTTTCCCAATGAGCAAAAAATTTTTTTTCGGGTGTTCTAACTATACTAAATAATTTTTTTTAAACACATTTTGTTTCTCTTCAGGTTAAATATAGTTTGTTAGTCACAACTTTGTGCATTCCGCTAACACTTGATTGTTTGAATTTTTATTTCACTAACTCATTTTAGTTTGTTACATTTAACTAATTTGTTCTCCCTATTCACATATTTTGTTTCCTTTTGTTATGTACTTCGTCAAAATTTGAGGCCAAATTTTCTATTTATGGCCCGGGATGTTAGGTTAAGATGAATTAAGTATGTTTTTCCATACAATAATTTAAGGATCATTTTAAAGTTCATTTTAGCCTGCGAGCTAAATCATTAAAATTTATTATTTGCTGACTGTATCCAGTCAGCGGCCTTGGTAACTTCCGTTACCCATTTCTTATGTATGTATTAATTTTAGAAATCAGCGATCATTAGGACTAGTGTATCTAGTCCAAAAGATTTGTAAGAATATATTTTCAGTCTTGTTCTGGTCTTCGGATCAATCCATTCAATTTTAATCTTTCTTTGATTTCCTTTCAGTTTCTTTTGATTTCATAAATAAATCACTTATGTTTTAATCTTCTCATTATTCACAGATCAACTTCAATGGTTTAATTTATTCGTTGGCTTATCGTTTTGATTCTCATAAATAATTAATTGAGTTTCATATTTATTTAATATTCATACATTTTGACATCCGTACTTGTCTCATTTTGATACACGCCAACATAAACCAAAAATACAATGGCGAATCCTTTCAAACTCGGCGGTGTCCGGTCTACTGCCACCCTAACAACTGCCACAAGCACAACTGCCACGCGGAGAACTGCCACATGTACAACTGCCAAAATTAACTGCCACTTGGAACACTGCCACATTTACTCACTGCCACGTGGACTACTGCCACTTTTACTAATTGCCACATTGACTCACTGCCACTTACTTTGGTCTTTAGATTATCCAGTGGCCGTAAGTAGGACTAAGGTATATACTCTAGTTGGAAGCATGCGCACGAATTCCGGAGCTAAGCTTCGAATTCCGGACCTTAGCTTTGAATTCCGGAGCTTAGCATCGAATTCCGGAGCTTAGAATCAAATTCCGGAGCTAAGCTTCGAATTCCGGAGCTTAGCTTCGAATTCCAGAGCTTAGCATCGAATTCCGGAGCTTAGCATCGAATTCCGGAGCTTAGCTTCGATTCCGGAGCTTAGCTTCAATTCCGGAGCTTAGCTTCGATTCCGGAGCTTAGCTTCGATTCCGGAGCTTGGCTTGAATATCCTATGCTTAGCTCTAAAGTGACAGATGGCAGATGGTAACATGGCAGTTGGTAATGTGGCAGTTGGTACATTCTGAGTTTTCAGAGCGGGTGGCAATAATTATTGTGGCAGTTGTACTTGTGGCAGTTCTCCGCGTGGCAGTTGTGCTTGTGGCAGTTGCTGGGGTGGCAGTAGACATGTAACTTTACTTGCTATCTGCGAACATATGCAAACGCTGTAAAGACAGAATTTAACATGCAACTTGCACACTTTAGCTAAAACCTAAAGTATTTGATTTCTGACATATTTGCAAGTCCTATATTTAAATGAGAATGAGCTGTCTAATTAGTTTTTATATAGCATGCACTTAGTATGTTTTGCATGTATGAATGCAAAAACAGTAAGACTTGTCTTGTATTTGCAGAGGTGCCAGAATGGAAGGTGCTTGAGGCGTTAATACCTGTGTGAAAATGTTGGATAGAATCATTCCCATTAGCCACGACCTATTACAGAAGAACCATTCAAATGTTATCATTGAATTTTGGCGGATAAATTTTTCTATTTAATTTTACTTTCCAATTAATGCTCTGTCAAAGTAATTACGTATGTATGTATGTATATGTACAGCTATATAATTTACATACTCACTCGATGAGAAAATTCCATGCAAAGACATTGCCTCTACAGGGGAAAAATATTCGGACACAGTTGGGATCACCGCAGTTGTAATTTTTAAATTTTTAGAAGCGTACCAATTTAAGCGTTATAATTTCGTTAATATAATAGATGTATTGAACTCCACGCGTATCTAATTTATTATAATATGTGAGGTTAAATATTTTGTGAATGACATCAAGCAGGGCAAAATTAATGGAACAATGGCCAGGGTTTGTAAGCGCAATTCAATAAATAATGAAAGCAATAATTGAAATGACAAAATATCCTGGAGCATTTCCTAATGTACCTACAATAAACCATTATTGCCTACATTCTATTGTGATTTCATAATTAATTTAAACTTTCTTTTGCAGCTGTAGTATATAAGTAGCATCGACTAGTTGCAGGGAATTAGTTCCAGCGATCAAATGAGTTTTTGAGTATAAAAGCATTTTATTAAAACGAAAGTATGCCCTTCAGCCTAATGGTTACCTGCTCTATCCCTCATGTATTAGTACAATACATTCTATTATGGCTATTAGCGTTAAAGAATTATAGAATAATAAAATCTTCACAACAAAACGTAGGAAAATGTGACCAAAAGGTTTTCTTAGGAAAACGCAAACCGAAAACACCTTATTCGCTTAAGCACAATCAAACGAAAAATCCGCTTTCACTAAAACAGGCACGAAAAGACAAATGCCAAATAATGTTTATTTTTCGTTTTTTGTGCTCCACGTACCGACCATCAAATGAAATAAGCGCCCAGTTGCGCTTTTTATGTGCATCCAGCAAAAATCCATATTTCATATGTTAAAGATGATTACGATCTAACCAATGTGTTGAATTGTACTTTCATTCTGCTTTTGTTACCAGCAATATACATGTCGTAATTTATTCACTAATTTTCTCAGTCATTGTATTTATACTCTTTTTCGAGAATTCGTGAATTTTCGATAGTGTCCAGTGCCCTAAATCTATTCTTTCAAAAATTTTAACAAAAAAAACGGATTTTATATGTTTATATTTATTCAAGAATTTCATCGAAAGACGATTTGACCTGGGGGGACAAGTCTAAAACGACTCCTTTTTAGTGAAAACAATTGTTCAAATTTTGGACGAAAAATTGGTAAATTTGAATACTCCGCCAAAATGCTGACAAAGATTTCAAAGTTTCGAATAACATGATTTTAACTTCTGGAGCAATTAAATAATTATTCGATGAGCTAACAACGACAGAGAAGAAAGGTATCCTGGTTTTTTTGAAAGTACTTCGGAGCCTCAAAATCGTTTTTTTCCGAAATTTTGAAACCCAATCTGTATGAAATTACTTTCTTGTTATTGATTTAAAAACTCTGTCATAGGGCAATCAGTCCTGAGGAGTGCAGGTCTAAGATGATTTCTTCTAGGTGAAAATAATATCATACAAAAAAACAGCCCAAAATTTACGGTTTTTTCAAAATTTCGCAGTTCAAATTTTAAAAATGTACTAATTAATACAAAGATCTGTGTTGGGGTTACTACGGCGGTTGAAACGAAGTATTGCACTTGGTTCTACGGTAAATACGTCAAAAGATCACGGAGGTGATCCGAAATAATAAGTAAAAGTTTACGTCTTTTTTAATTTCTCGGTCAAAATATTCAAAATCCGGAAATTAAAATCAAACTTGTTCTTTCCATGTCGGAACGGCAGCTATCCTAGTTGTAATGTGTTTTATTATCTTAGCTTAAACGAACTAGGCGGCTGGATAGTGTAGCGTATCTGTACGGTTACAGCGAGTCAGATTTCGACTATACCTCACCCCGCAAATCCTAGGTATTTGTACCTCTAAATCTATCCCTTTTTACGAAGATTGACAGAACAGACCCCACTGTTCCGGTGCAATGGTCCTACGTAACATATATAGAGTTCTCAGAGAAAAGTAAACTCCAAAACTCACGTCATTCGGGGGTGTCGGGATTGGAGAGTGTGAAGGCTGTAAATCTACGACGACTGCACTCCAAAAGACGCATCATGGAAAAAACCCCCATCCTTCACCTTGCTCATGACCAGAAGTCGATTACTCTGCCTCCTTCTTTCCTCTTAGCTGTATGTACATATGTTTGAGTAACACTTACGCTGTTATTTTATGTAAAAACTCATGGTCGCCTATTTGTAACAATTATAACTAGTACATTATATTTTAAACAAGTACAAACTAATACATAAAAATATTACGAGTGCACAGACCTTAGAAAGAGTACTAGGGAGGTAAGTATGTACATTAAGGGTTGTATCCTAAATCATTGAAACACAAATATTTTATACTTAACACTGCAACCGCACAGCTTGTGAAGTGCAGCCTGCGTGCATTAAAGCATAAAATATCAATTCAATATAGTAATTCAGTACGAACACTTTGACGACTTAATTTTAACATGAAATTATAACTGACACCTTTCATTGAAAATTTTTAAAATGACAGCTTTAGTGTCTAAATAATATTTCGTAACCATCCTTAGTACTTCAGGATTCATATCGAGTTTTGTATGTCTCAGCCAAATCATTTAATATATAGTAGGGAAAGCATGAAGTATTATATTTTCCTCGTCACTCACCATTTTGCAATTTAACGTTTGAGTATAATATGTATGTATGTACATACATACATACACAGCTCTGTAATCACAGCTTTTGAGTCTTCAGTCCGTTGAATAAAGATTTTTCTCAAGTGAAAAATCAGGAGACGTCTTCAACGATGATATGGTATTTTGCTATAAACATTCAAATGTGTGCATCAATCCATAGATACTCCGAAGAGCGTATACGCACAGAGTATCAGTATACATTATTTTTATTTTACGCCATCATTATTAGAACCTTGTTCAACAGTAATTTAATGAGCTCCTTAACCTGATGCTGATCGTGCACCCGATACCAAAATCATGAAGATCCGAAAGTGAACAAAATCATAGATTAACGACAGACTTAAACTTAAAAATGTGCTCTACATTTGCAATAAATAATGAATTTACAATTGTGAAGCTTACAAAAATTTTACAAAACGAGATGATGTTACTGTGAAGTTTAATGCTTTGTACTGCAATGCTATGTTCCCAGCGGGCACGGCGGATGGTTCGAGTGTTAGTTTTGGTCTAAATTGTAGTTATAAAAAATATTACTAATCAGTATTGTTCTTACCTCACAATACACTGCAGACGTAATGGTGGACTTCATTATATGTTATAAAACTCCAAGATAAAAACATCCTGTGTGAACTAGTGGGTTTACATTTTGCATTGTAAAATTAACCCTTCATGATTTAAGCAAGATGCCAGAATGTAATCCTGAATCGCATACACGTAAGCGTAACTGCGAAACAAGATAGGGAAAATATATATTACCTCAAGAAACCGTTGCTCCCAATATTTATATCCAGCAATTAAAACAGTGCAGGTGTAAAAAGTTGCATTTAATACTCATCACTAATCCAATTATCTACTGTTGTGTGTTTCCTTGTAACATAAATACTAAGAAAAATAATTATTATACTCTTACAAGATTAACAACCGTGAAGTCATCCTGCATTAACTATTTTCTACGTATAGTAGATGCATGTTTTGCCAAGTCATTAGGGCAAGTGATATTTGGACGAGGTATGTACTCACGGGAAAAAAATCTTTATGCATTTTTATTATCAATGCACTTGATTGATACTTGTTCCAGTTTCATAATTTCACTGCGCCATTAATTTCGTTTTTGTTCTTAGAAATTTTGCCCAACCTTGATTTTGAGTACATAGTTCTTTTAAATTCTTTTAGCTGCAATTCATTGAAACTTACAATAATTCTATCAATGATCAAGGCTTCCCACGCAGTAAGTTATTGCAAGGCTAAATATTATTCAGAGTTATTTGAGGCATACATTTTAAGCTACCAACTTGTGATCTCCAGGACAGTCTTAATTCTTCTTGATCCTAAATGAATGATCTGGTAGACTTCCAGGTCTTATGTGATTAACCTCCGCATACCGCCGGCATTAGTAATAATAATCCTGGTTTACATAGATATGTACATATACGAGAAATTCCAGATATTTCTGTCCTTGTATGGGTACATGCATAAAGGGTAGGTTTACTATCCCTAATACGTCTGCCAGTAACTGGTAATCCCCTCATCATTGGTCTGTGATGACAATATTTATTCCAGCATAGGCAAATTTTTTCAAGCTATTGCACTGAGTAGGTGCGTGTAGATTTAGTTGAATGGGTTTTCTCTTGTACCTCTTTATGACTGGAACAATATTTTAGGTACTCATTCCCATGAATTTTGCAGAAATTTGTACGCGGATCTGTCTATCTGTAAATCGTTCTCGGAACTTAAAAATATTTTTGAACCGTATACTTACTCCAAAAACTTGAGTATCAGGACTGGTACTTAATAATAACTAAAGTATTTAGTGGAAACGTTTCCAGGTAACGATATTCCTGAAGATTGTACTTACGCTGTTGTCAGAATCTCAAGTTTTCTTCACTCTCATATAACCAGAATAAATTTTCATGCAGTAAATGTTAGCCGTAATGTTACTTTATGAATACGCTCATTACACACGCTTTCTATTTACAACTCTCAATCCTTGTTAGAAGTTTGAGCAGCGCAAGAAAAAACTTCATGTAAAATGTAGGGCTTATTTCGTTTACATACACAATTTAGTGCACGTATTCTGTCCTGTATTACAAAAGTTTGCTTTAAGTTTTGACCAGGTTGGAATTGAAGATTAAAATCATTTCAATAGTTTAGGTTGAAGTAACTCCCAAAAATGTAAATGAAACTAAACTTTTGAATCAAATAAATAATCGTACTTTAGGTGAATGCTGGAATAATTGTTTTAATATACAGTACTCGATTTCAGAAAAATATCCCAAAGGCTAGTTATTTATTCTGATAAACGAAAGTAGCAGATTTGATCTGTAGAGCATTAACAAAATTACATAATTAATCTGAAGATCAACGACAAAAAATTCTAGCAGAAAAAACCGTCGAATCTTAATAAACCATTTACTTTAAAATTATTTAACGTCAAAATTGTATAACAATGTAATAAATTTTATCTAACAATATCAAAATTCCTTATTACAAGCATTTAGTGTTTTCCTATACAAAGTGCATTGCAAATACGTGAAAGCCCGTGAGAAACTTATTGCCTGCCAACTACCATCAGGAGAACTATCTCTCTTTTGGATTAAATGTTCCCTCTTTCGCCTTTCTCCGGAATTTAATAATTTTTGAAATAAGATGCTACAGCTGGACATAAATTCTCCTGAAACTCATACTACATGGGCCATGCATCTCTCTATGAAATTGGCAGGAGACACCTCCAAGAGAAATGAACTTGAACCTTCTCCCTGCATTTCCGCACTCTCGTCCTTCTCAAATCGATCTGTCGAGGAAAAGAAGAAAGCCTCCCGTGTAATTTCCTAGACGAAAGAAGATGTGAGTATGGATGTTGTTGCAGTTGTTACTCCACACATTTTAGGCATACGCACCCGAGAGCCAAGAGGGAAGTCAAACTTGGGATGTTTCCAACAACAGTACACTAAATCACCCTCCCTTTTACCTTTGCATGTTATGTTCCCGAAGAGCGGACTTCCCTCACGAGAGAAAGAACTCCCGTGAGGGAAACCCTTTCGACATGTACACTTGAAGTTATGGTTTCCATAACACATTTTTATACGACGAGAAAAGTGAAGTGCAACGCTCGTCAAGAATGCAAATGCCAAATGCAGGGGGCATGGGGGGAGGGGAAAGGCCCAAAAAGCTCTTGCTCTCAGTAGTCGTATTGATTCTAATTTTATAGTAAAAACACACGCTACGGACTGACTATACACACCATAGAGCCTCAATGGTAAGACATCATTTCTAATTTGCTTTCACTTCTGAGGAAAAAAACAAACTTTGGATGGGTTTGAGCTCCTTCGAATATTCATCCCTGGATCATGTTTCAATGTAGTTTTTATTTTGTATCAACAAACTTCTGCTGAATTTTTGATACATTAAGCAGCTCACTTCAGTTTTTATTTACCCCTTGCTTTTTATTAGCTTCTGGAAAAAGTTTGACGGAAATTAATGATGGGGTTTCAGGAATTAATTAAAATCCGTTTACAAGAGTTTGTATACTTATACATTATCCATAAGCACATAAATTAATTATTTCCCTACTTCCATATACTCCCTTAAACTTTCTGTCACCAAAGATAGCTCTTTGAATTTCAGATTATAATTAAGAACCGCGGCGGCCTCTGCTCGGGAATGGTTCTGGCAATGGTTGGAGTGTAGGCAAATAAAAACGAGCATAAAATGTCACACCAAATGTAACATTTCTCGGTTTATTAGTAAAGCAAACCACACGTCCGTACATTTATAGGCACCGTGAAATACAATGTTATAAGAGGGGTGCTAAGAGGCAAAATGTACGAAATTCATTTGTCGTTAAAACAAAATTACCCACGCGACTTTCCACCTAAAGTCATATGAACCCGAGACAGATTTCCCAGAGTAGAAAAATGAGCCATGCATTAACTATATACGTCTATAGTTTTTATAAAATCCAAAAACTAAATACATAATAAACTAAAACATTTGATCTTAAGAAGTTCATCTGTGTCTCGTCTCTTGTGATAAATGAATGATCTTTTAGTGCTTTTACGTTGTGAATATCTACATGTGACAATTTTGCTCTTTAATCGTAAATGCATGTTGATCATTTTGCATCTTCACCACCAATGTATGTATACCTATTAGAATATTTTTTAAATCTACACTCGGAGCTTCAAAGTGTCCTAGCGTGGCGAAATCCATGCTGGAACATAGATTCAAAAGGAAGATAACGCACACCAACCCTCCTAAATATGTACGAAATCTTCTGTACAGGAATATTTGGCCTGTACATTATATACAAGCGCCTCCAATTACATTAACATTCCTACACACTCATAAAGTATCAAGTCCAAATTGATTCTGAACAGATTCCCTCACTCCAGCATATGAGCAGACCCGTATGTCTACATTTCTCTTAAAATCTCTTCACATCTCTATATTTGTACGCGAACAAAAGGAGGATGGGGTATAGGACGGGGATGGAATCCACACGCCACCATAGATTTCAAAAGCAGCTTGGGAGGAGAGGGTGAGAGGAAAGCGTCGTCTCACATCAAAAGATATTCCTTCCAGAAGAAGAAAAAGATTCAATTAAAAAAAGGTTCTTATTTAAAGACCGTCCAAGGAGAAACCAATACTCGGGGAATATCCTTCAAATACTTTGCAACTCTGCAATAAAGTCAGTTGAATCCATTTTATTACTCCTATAAAGATGATGAATAGTGGGATTCGAAAGGGGTATTTTGAGAACAGGAATGTTATACAAAATTACAAAATATAACTCACTGCTTTGATGTTGTATTTTCCTGCAAATAAATTCAAGTGTACAAGTAAATTACAGTCTAAATTTTAATTACAAACCGTTGAATTTAGAAGCCATTTATTTCTGTATTTTTTACTATTTTTTTAGAAATATTTCTACATGTAAGAGTAATTTTGAGTAAGGAATTTTCTGAGCTTATAAAGCGGGAAGAAGGTAAAAGTTTTTGCTTTGAAGGAGACCAACAAAAGAATTGTATTTGAAATGTTTCCTATATATTTTCCCATGAGTCGAGTCCTATTAAAATTCTTCCCATTCTTCAGATAAAATGCAATCCAGATTTTGTGTTGACATTCCCCCACATAGAAAATTCACCTACAGATATAACGAAAGTGCAACAAACCTTTTCTGAGAGGTTACATACTCACTGAGCAAATAACGCGGAAGAGCTACAAGTATTGACTTACAACCGCAAAGTCAAGATCAAGTTCATAGGGAATAAACACACACACACACATGCACATCAGCATTATAATTGTAATAGTAGTAGTTCATATTCACTATATAAACTTAAGGTGAGGATCAAGTCAGCTATTTGAAGGGACTCAGTAAAGCCGGGACGTTTGTGCGATCTTTTTTATTAGACTCTCGCACTCACTCTATATTTCTATATTTCGTGTCTCATCCAGGACGCAGACTCCCGTCTGTTGAGAGAGGATTTACTGCAACAGCTTGACAGATCCCCAACGTACATACATATATGAACATTAGCCAAGATGAGGAGGAAGGAACTTACAAATGATAGTAAGTAAACATAAATCCTCGTACTTCCTTTCCCTCCTCGCTTCGAGCCACCAGCTCATTTTCATTTTATCCCCCACACATTTTTACACCTGGAAAAATCTCAATTTAAAAATCCAACACAATACATATTAATATCAAGAGCCCTCCATTCATTTCAATAATGCAGTCTACAAGGAAGTATGTGTGTGTGTGTGTGTTTGATGTTCCAGGGAAAAAATTGTAAAAATAATCAGGAGAAATAGCCCAGCCCCCACTTTTACATTTAAATACATATTCTCCCCATCACATTTCTAAACTTAACTGTATGCAGTAGCTGTCGACATTATACATCAGCATTGAAATATGAAAAGCTCCCATAAAAGTTACAGGGAACAGGAAAATCATTCCCATTTGCTCAAACTTGGACCCCGTTGAGAAAATGCATGTTTTCTGGAGCCGTTGAGGATTCACGGGGTGCTAATGCAACTCCACTTGACTCATATATGAAAGCAAATGGAGAAATCCCCATAGACTTCAGACCTTATCCACTCACTCCTTCATATCCCCTCTCTGATTCCATATATACACCTCAATGACTTGATTCCCTTGCCAAATCCACACTTTCCTCACACATAATTTCCAAAGGAAAATGAAAGTTGTCAGCTAAAATTCTCTGTAATATGGTAAAGTACCGGAGGCCTGCTTGGAGTTACTGCACTTTAACAGCTTCATGTGTGTAACAGCTCATGTGTAGGGGCTTCTGTGTTTGTGTGTGTTCCTTCCTATTCCTATATGTATATACGCAGTTACATATTAAATCTGCAGGAATAATCCTCCTTGAAAGTTTGCACAAGTAGCTCTAGAGCGGGTGAGAAAAATTTCCCCAGGTTGGATTTCAAAGGTAACATGATTACTTCCCTGTGTATCAACAATAGCTAGACCAGGCGGTGTGTTCCATGATAAGTAATAGGAATCCCAAGGATCAATGATATGAGACAGAGCGAAAGGGAAACATCAACGGGGCTGTGTGTACATTTGTTAGAATTGCGCGTGTCCCTGCAGAAGCCCGGTCCATGGCGTCAAATGTACAGCAAATGTAAATCCGCTCTTCTATTTGCACTCCAAGCTCCGAAGTCCCGGTCCGTGTCTAAATGATATGTTGAGAGTTTTTATTCGGTTTCTTTCAACTCTCCCATACATATATACGCACTCCTCCTTGTGACAATTGGAACCACATATGGTCCGTAAAATTCTACACATTATCACTTTGTTTAAGTCAGCTTTTCAAGACCGGGAACATGGGCTGTTTACATTCAAGGGAATTAATTTATTGGAGGTGGAACACGTGTAGGAGAATTATATCGTCTGGTAATGCTACTATGCACAGAGGCACAACCATTAACTCACACTATCAACTATTGTATATAAGCTCCCTCACAATAGAGAAAAAAGCTGTAGTATTTGTATTTACACACTTGGTTATCTCCTTTTTACAAATCATTTGGGAACTGAATGTTTTTATTGCATGCAGGAGCTTTCATTAGAGTTGTTCCTATAGGATTCATTATACATTCCAATTACGATACTTTGTATAAAAGGACGGAGCCTCATGTTATAACTAGAGCGTGAGTTTTGTGGCTATGTGGAGCTGGACAATAGGAACGTGTGGGTTATTGTGTACACATTGGAGTGATGCTAATAGGACGGGAGGGATAATTATACATGCATATTTCTTGTCACAAAAACATCAACATAGATGTAAGTGGTTGTCTGCCGAATGCGTGCATCCTCGAGACTTGTAAATATTCAAGAGTAGATATAGTCATTCATTCACCGACAGGATGTTAGCAATTCTCATGTATTCGCCGTCTCATCCATCCTCGTTACTCGTTTACAGTTCCCATGCTCGGACCTCTCATCACTACCCAGATGAGAATGAAGGTAGCAAAAAGGGGAATTTGTTCATTCAATCATAGGCGTATAGGAGGTATATGTAGGTATGGACCTGTACGTAAAATTTATAGAGATTCTGATGGAATCCACAAATAGCATACTACTCGTATAGAGAGGAATGCTAAATTCTGTTTACAGTCTTCCTTCATGACTTGTGAACTTCTGGACATCTGAGCCTCAAGTGTTTTTCGAGGGGGTATAAAATGAATGGTATTTGTACAGATACTTCCTCTCAGCGTCCGGATGACTATTTACCGATGAGGTTGTTACGCATACCTAGAATTGCTCTTGGATCGTGTACAGGCTGGACGATCTTATAATTTGTGTACATTGAATTATACAGGGCTAAATTCTATATGACGAGACTCTGCTTTGTGTTTGTGTGTGTATACGCAATTAAATGGGGATTCTGTGGCAAGGGAGGACTTCTTTGGTGTGGACTGTTGAGCAGTGTTTGAACTTTTGGACAAAGGTTCATGGAATTTATGACCATCCACCCATTCTTCAGGAATCAGTCAGGTGTAAACCTCAGAGCTGAATAATGGGCTCAGCTCTTCTCTATGAGATGCACACATGGAGGAGAAGAGGAGCACTGTGATGGTGGTTTCCTCTTCGAATCTTGTTGTGTTATTGCGTATGTGTATACATAGAGTATGCCCGACAGCCAGCAATTTCTGATTGATATCGATTTTATTAGTTCAGCTCAGTAATTTATTAATTCCAGCATTTGTGAAGTTCCTCGCCGTCCGTTTCTTATGTATCCTTGATTTATTACAAGAGAAGACTCTTGTACTGCTGGACATGAGATTACTTATGATTCATAATGGAACATGCGGAGGAGCACGTGGAGGCTGTGGAGAGAGTTCTATTGAACCATGAGGATGTATAAACTGTGTACAGAAATTCTTACGGCTCGCACAATAAGGGCGGTTGATCGAACATGACAATATGATTGTGAGGCGTGATTGAAAGGAAAGCACACACTCGTCTGCTCCTCAAGTAACTTGAGAGACACGCGTGGAGCTGAGGAGGACAAATCAAACATATAGATACGGAGATGCGTAAGAAAACAAGACAGTTCATCAGACAAATGTTCCTGGTCCTGAAGGAAAGTTGAACATGAAGTTATGTAATGAGGGAATTGTCCTGGCTGAGGTTATCAGGAAATTCTTTTCCATGGGAAGTATAACATACAGTCCAGTTTCTTTACCTCAACACCATTCAAAGTAGGAAAAAGTCCGCCTTTTAAAAATAAAAAAATTACATGGGTGTACATAGTCGAAGATTGCTCCCAACAATTGCTGTTATAAAGAAAATGCTCTTATAATCAGTCATCTATCCAGTCAACAATGTGAAATTGTGCCAACGCTGTTATTCTGTTGGTGGTTGAGTGCAAGTTTTTGCAGTCAGCGGGGCGCCGTTTCAATGCTGGTGCTGCCAACTCATTAATTGAATTAATTTTTGCACTCACAATGAATAAATTGCAGACTTAAATTTAAAAAAACGTATGTATTAAAATTTTATAAAATCACAGACGTGATTTGTTCTCATGTAACAAAAGGATACACACATATATCGTTGCTACTTGAACAATTGAATGGAAAAATAGAGCATTTTGAATTAAATTCAAATGAGTTTGAAACTATTTGCGAATTTTGAATGCAATTTTTATACCAAGTGGATCCTACTTCTCTTATATGGATAATCAAAAAACTCATAAATAAACTCTAAGGGCTTACACGCGTGCATTGTACAAACGGATTCTTTTCGACCTTTTAAAAATACAATTGCAATATCATTAGCAGTTAAAACATATATTTCATGCAAAGGGATCTTTACAAATCATAACGGAATTGAATTTTTGTCCAACTTTTGGGGTAAAATGTTCCCATTTCTAAATTCTCCTTGTTCAATTATTTTATTTACAACTTGTTCTAAGTATATGTTCTTGCTTTTTAAGTATCTTCTTAACGTAGACAATGTTCTTAAAACGAAATGTACTACAATCAATATTTGAAATTATATCGCGCACCACAAATACATCATCGAATGGATATAAATTCCTAATAATAAGAATTAATTGTCGTAAATCTCAACTGCAGTTTTCGCAATACGTTTCAAGTTAACCTTTAACTGATATCAGGATCCTTAGTTTTGCATGATAATAATATATACACGCTAGTGCTAAAAAAGTTTTAGATTCATAATAGCTGAAGCATATATACTAAAATTCTTTGAATAGTTCACTAGATAGACGATTAGTTAATATATCCATAATTAGTGCTCGGCACGGGTATGGGTAATACTCGGGTAAACGGGTAGGGGTACGGGTATAGGTACTACCCGGGTACAGATGTTGTGTACCCGAACAATTCCGGATACTACCCAGGTACACTTCTGTAAACTCAAAATTTCGGGTACGGATACTGGTATGTGTACGGATTACGGGTACAAGGATTTCAAAATGGGTATATACCCACCGGGTACGGGTATAATGGGATGATTTACCTGTACCCGCGACCATTGTACCCGAGTATTTGGGTACGTTGAGATTTTAGACATTTTGATGAAACATCTGTCGGTATTTTTAGTATTTCTGAATACATATAGCTTATTGTTACTCCCTTTTAACCTTACAACATACAGTAAATGTATTTTAGACTGTGTAGCTAAATTTTATGCTTTTAGGGAAACGTTTTAGAAAGCATAAATAAACACAGACGAGGAATAATAACAAAATAGAAGCAGAAAATAGGATTTAACAAAATTTTGTACAAACCGTCTTCATAATGTAGTACGGGTGCCACAAAATACTCAGCCCACCAACCCATAAGCAATCAAAGGGGATAATAGTAATTTTATTTTCTCTTCTTAAAAACGCTTCTAGTTTTTCTACTCTTTAATGAAAATATAAAATTTCAAATACCGCTCAAGATAGCCAAAATTACACACTAAGGTGCCATACATTATTACATTTCACGTACTATGTATTACATTTAGACAAATCTGGTTAAAGTACTTAGGTAAGAGTACTGGTGGAACACTGAGATACCCGAGTATGGGAACAATTTTCGAGCATTTTGCGGGTACGGGTACAATGCGGGTACAGGTACACGGTTTGAGATTACATTTCGGGTACGGGTACCAAAAATTTGTACCCGGATACTCGGGTATGGGTACGGGTATAGATACCAGGTATTGCAATACCCGCATTTCGGGTACGGATACGGGTACGGGTACCGATTTTTCGTACCCGTGCCAAACACTGCCCATAATTCAAGTATAAGCAAGATTTTGAAATACATAAATATAAAACAAATGAGTGTAATCGAGGGCAACGTGTTGCACTAATCGTAAACTTACAAACGGATGTGCACCAACGTATTGAGCGGCATCGATTGTGTAAATAATATTAGCGCTAATTAGGCAAGTTTGTGTACATTAGGATTACTAACCATGGACTTCTTTGTATCTCACGTCTGTAGAAATATTTGGGCTCGAATATTTTACCACGAAATAGCCCATCATTAACCAAAATGTTGCAGCATAGAATGTGCAACTGAAATTAATTATCCAGCTAAATTTCAGCCAAATAATGGTCAAATCTTGTTTGTTGGACCCCTCAATCACATCAACTTACCTTACCAATATAAGGTGAGCAGAGTTACTCTCGAGATACGAATGAAATGGCCCTGGCTCATTAGGTGACGTAGATAGGTGACTTTCGGTGGCGACGGCCACGTTTTAGGCAACCTACCACAGCGTTTTGCACCTGCCCGCGCGAAACTCGTAGTTTACGTATGTACCTTAATAGTTTCGAATACATACAAAGTTAACTTGACTGGAGACTGCTGATTATAATTTATTGCACACTTTAACTTTTAAAAACATTTCCACTTAAATTAAACTTCCTAATAAGTGTATGATGTAAGTGCAATTTCATTTATTCTCGACAAAAACTTGCTGAAAATATCTTACATTTAGTTTGTTTAAGACCATCATGATGATCTGACCTGGATCCAGAAATTTCGAGTTTGACCTTGTCCGGGAATCTCGTACTAGTGAAGTTGCAAGAACGAAAACCGACTGGTCTTGCTAGATATCTTTTGAAATAAGGTTAGTCATGCAAATATAACTAATTTAGTAACATGGACTATAAAGTATGTGTGGAAAATGTAGCGAAAATATAATGTTTCATTTTCATTAATTTAATTCGTAATGTTTTAGAAAAAAAGGATTATTTTAAAAGAAGAAATGCATGACGTCAGGAATTTGGAGAAGCTTCAGAGCGACCTCAAGATCAGTATTTGGAGTTTTTGAAATACTCCGAAGATCAAATTAAACTAAAGGTGAATGGCGATCTTGGCCGATAGCGACAACGGATGTTAAAATACGAATTACGCGTAGTGTGCTTCCATGCATTTCCAAGAATTCGACTTTTGATCTGAGCCAGAAAATTCTTTTCTCCGAAATTGATGATTATGACAGATTCGAGACAATGGGTATGGATGAAAATCCTGAAAGAAACCATTACGGGCGGACGTATAGATATTTTGAGCAAATGTGGCATAGTTACCAGACAGAGTTGACACCATTGTTGGATAAACCCAGACATTGTGGATCCAAAAGCAGCGCAATCATCTCGTAGCTATTATAAACAACGATGAAGACGTTTTAAATGATATGGACTGGAGTGCCGTCATTGTCAAGCCGCTGGGCACCAAGCTTTTCAGTGCAGAAAAATACCAATAGCGACACAATTTCAAAATTCGAGAATGGTTTTACCGTTATGTCCTACAGAAACAAGGGATTTTGTCCACGAGATGCTCCAACCCAATGGTTAAACATTTTTCAAGGAGCCTAAAGTTCGGGTGCTGACCCAATTGAATGTTTTGTTCAGCAGCTCAAATAGACATGACCGTCTTTTCATTTTGCTTGTAATTTTTTGGTAATGTGTATTTAGCCTGTAATTTATTTACAATGCTTTCGTCGAACAATTCATCGAAATAGTTTACTAGTATAC
The DNA here is from genome assembly GCA_947179485.1 of Allacma fusca. Lineage (NCBI taxonomy): Eukaryota > Metazoa > Arthropoda > Collembola > Symphypleona > Sminthuridae > Allacma > Allacma fusca. The sequence continues at coordinate 21,764,909 of OX359246.1, read as the reverse complement.
GCATGGGAACCATCAATTTTATTTTGTTATTTGCAGAATCTATTTAATACCTTACATAATTAAATAATTAATAAAATACAGTACAATCGACATGGACGTTCACTGTAATTTAAATTCACAATCACTGCGATGCTTTGCCTAACATCGTATTTCCCACTCAAGAACAACAAGGTGTAAAACGCATCATTAGTAACAATCATTAGACAAACGTGTTTGTCTATAACCTTATTCTAAGATCCTGTTTACTTGTGGTTGTTGAAGTAAAATTGGTAGGACGTCAGAAAACAAGTTTATAAACTCGTAAATCTCTGTAGCGTAACAACTTATCAATCATTCCAGTGGTGATCTACGGGACGGTTGCAGTGTACCTGCAATGCTAAACAGCTGTTCCACTGATTCAGATGAAGCCGGATATCCCAAGTGGATAATTGCCAGATTACTTAATATAGAAAATTTGACATCGGTCCGTTTCCAAAAATTCAAAGGAATCGAATGCTCATGTTCAATCATGCAAATAATCTCATTTTATTTTTCTTTTAAACGGGGTTGTTTTAAACCTGGGGTCCACCATAGTGGCAAGAACAAGAATAATGTGATTCATTCACCCTGCAGTTGTTACGGTTGGGGCAATGTATTACGTCATAAATCGTTTAGCTAAGCACGACAACACATGTTATTGGAGACTTCGAACGACTTTGTCCGAAACGCTGACATTTTCAATAGCTAAAGTTGTTGCTAAATTGTTGATGATAGCAAATAGCAATTTTATTGAAATTGAATAAACTAAATCATGATTTAGGAGTGAAATGCTTAGCAAATTTATAACCTTCATAGGCTCACACTAACCCTGGAATCAATTCTGGTATGTACTTTATCGGCCTAACTAGTAAATCCTAAGTAAATAGTGTGTTCTATTATTATCTCTAACAATTACATCCTTTCTTGCATTTTGAGTAATAGTCACTGGAGAAACAGAATTTGAATGGGCGCAATGTTTTTCGTGTTTCGGTCAAAACTGTATCGAGAGAACTGCATTTTCAAATACATTGAAACAAATATCGAATCAAGTACTGCGAGGAATGTCTGAATCTAAGACCCGCATGCAGGTCTTAACGACAAAGTAAACACTGGTTTGTTTAAAAATGAAAATTATTTACATCCAGTATTGACTTTAGTGAAAGGTCCGCAGTATTCCACCGGGTAGTGGCTTGATAACCAGACCTTTTCCGCTACCGTTTTTAGTATGTCGTATCAATAAGGGGATCTTCTGATAAATAGTTTTAATTTTGTAAGGTCGCTGACGGTATCAGTTATTGCTGGGATTGACGCAGCAACAACGTTTAGTGTCAGCTGAAGCCATTGAGAGAAACCAGAAAGCTTAGTGATGCGATTTGGCAACCATTGAGAAAGTTCTTCACTAACTTCATAGTGTAATGAAGATTCACTGGGGTTTCTGTCGGTATCGTAATCAAAACATGCGCCATAATAGTCTTATTTATCATATGAATCTTCATGATCTTCTATGACTTCTAAAACGTCGACAACTACTGACCAATTTCAAGCAGAGCATCTTCATCAAAGGCTTGTTGAACATTAGTACCGCTATCTCCAGCTAAGAATCAAATCCGATCATTCTGAATTCGATAAATCAAGAACTTATTTAAGTAATAACAAAGACTTCTCACCGTATTGTTCTTGATGCCGCGGAGAAGTGTTGCAGAGAACATCTTCGAAAACCTGTCCAATTGCGTTTGAAGTATAATGTGCTGGAAAGTGACGAAATGCTAGTGCACAATTCCGTGGCTTCAAGTCAGCATCTTTAAATTGACATTTGAAACCGACCATGAAACGTTTTTGTCTGGCTGTCCACAAGTCAAGTACAAAGTGAAGAGTCCTTCGTTTAGATTTCACAAGAATTTGCTTTGTTTGGTGCTGAGACTACACATTAATTGTTTTCATACTACTCAAAAGCACGAAAACAAGTATGAGTTGGGTAGATAACTCAATACTCGTGAGTAGATCCTATGTATGAAGTGGTTGACTTGGATATCACCACAACCTACCAATCCAGTATCCAGATGGCAGTGAAAACCCCAGTCATTTATTGGCGGTTTCTACTTGCGTCGACAAGTGGATGTGACAACATGAACTCACATACCTTCAGTGGCTCTCACGGACCACACATTCAGTCAACCAGGCCGAGTTCCTATCCTCGTTTCCGCGGACGCTCACTACCAAATCATACCACCAGGTGTCCTCAGAGTACCTCACAATCGAATGTCGTCACAATCTAACGATCATGCAGCCCACGGATGAGTCCTAGGGTGGCTTATAAGGGTTGGTTCAACCTAGGTTTCACCCAGAGGGTTTGGTGTTAAAATTACCTATATTAGGGTGGCTGGCCTGTTGGGGTCACAAACACCTCACATCTCCTATTTGTATCTTTCCAGTTTACTTAATTTTTAACCTTGTTTATTAAAAATGCCATTACCAACTATTTTTAGTTCAATCCACTAGATACTCACCAGTATATTTGCGTAATCACCAGAATCGTTTGAGAATGTTTGCCATGGTTTTATAATATGGCCAATCGTTTACTTTGTTGTTATGTATATAATCAAGAATTCTAGTTTAACAATCTTCTGTGAAGTAGGGGTTATACTTCTTCTGAAGAATCATGATAGCTTGTCTGACTCTAAATGTCTGTATCTGCGATTGTGGATGTTTCACGTTCAGTCCTCCTTCTGTCCTTTTACAATATACGAATGCTCTCTGAACCCATCGTTTATTTCCATTCCATAAGTATGCCTCAATTTTCTCGTTGATGTTATGCAAGAGGTCCTTCGGCGGATCTTGCGTCTTCATACGGAACCATAATATCGATAGTAAAAACATGTTCAAAATTTTAGCTCTCATCATGAGTCCAGCGTTGGGGAACTTTTCCTTGTAAAAGGACATTTTTATATTGAACTTTTCGAAACGTTCTGACCAATTTTTATCCATGTATTGTTTAGTGCCAAAATATATTCCTAGTATTTTCACCCCATCATTAACAATTGGGAAGTTACATTTCATAATCTTATTTTTCCAGTCCCCTATAGGTAGACAGCTACATTTATTCCGATTTAATTTGCCCCCTGAGAATTGAAAATATGTAAGAAGTTCTTCTTCAATTACTTTGAAATGTTCATCACAACTAACAAGAAAATGTGTATCGTCCGCATAAGCTGAAATATATGCTTCTTTCATTTTAATGAATGGCCCTGGGGCTGTCTCTCTCATTTTGTCGTTTATTCTCCTTAGAAATATTTCACACCCAATTATAAATAATATACTTGCAATAGGATCACCTTGTTTGATTCCCCTTAGCACTTTCACAGCTTTAGTTAGTAAATTTCCTTTTTTAATGATAACTACGTTATTGTTGTACATTAGTTTAATTGTGTCAACTATTAATGTTGCGAAAATAATTGCGCTGAGGCAAGCGTTAATAAAAACCTATTGACGTTGTCAAACGCACTTTCCTAAATTAGGGACAGGATAGCTCCAGTTTTCATTTCCGTCGTTGCATCTCTTAAAAGGTGCAAATTATCGTAAATAGAGCGTTGTGGCACATTACACGTTTGATAGTTTCCAATGAGTTTTGGCAAAATTGGTAGTACTCTTTGTTTTACCATGATTGCAATGATTTTGAAGTCACAATTACATAGCGTTATTGGCCTGTAATTTTTTAAATTTGTAGGGTCTCCCTTTTTATAAGTAAGTGTTACAAGCCCAGTTCTCATTGACATCGGTATGTTATCTCGTGATAGCGCTGTGCTTAGCATCCATAGTAAGATTGTGCTTATCTTCTCTTTAAATTTTACAAAAAACTCTGATGTGAGTCCATCAGACCCTGGGGTTTTATTAGTTTGCAGGTTTTCAATAGCAGTTTTAATTTCTTTGTCCGTATATTCTTGATTCATACGCTGTTTGTCCTCGTCGGATAATTTATTGAGTCCTTGTAGGTACTCATTCATTTTCTCCCTATTTAATTCAGGCTGCTGTTTATAATTGTTGGAGAAAAACTTATGTGTATATTTCAGTTTATCTTCATTGCTTAAGTGTTGCAGAGCTTCGTCTGCATCTATGGATATTTTGACATTAGGAATTTTCTTGATATTTTCTCCAGATTTGTTAGTAGCTTTTAATTTTTCCATTAGTTCTATGAACATTTCTTTGTGGCCATGACCGTTGTCTCCTTTTGTTTGATACCTTTGTTGAGACTTTTTCTTTTCCTTCCACCGCTCAGTTTTTAAGAAAAACTCCACATTTAATGCTGCTTTCTTAATTTTGAATTTAAATGTGCTATATGCACGTAGAGACTTATCACGTTTTTGAATGTATTGGTCTATTAATGATTCTATTTGGAAAACAAACATTTCATTTTCCAATAGGTCGTTGTTGAATTTCCAAACCGGGCTTGGGGATTTGTCATTTAGATTTATATTTAATTCAACAAACGCATGGTCACTGAATGATGGGAAGATATCAGTTGCCACGATTTTATCAGCCAAGCTTGTATAGAATCTATCCAGCCTAGCGGCAGGTTTATGTTATGGTTGCCAATATGGGTCATAGCTATACCCATGGCGTAGAGTTTACGATATGTGTCGACTAAGTTGTAGCTAATTATTAGTTCTTTCATCTGATTTTTAAACTTAATCTTATGTTCCTTAGAATTTAGACGGTCCATTGATTCGTTGTCAACATAATTCCAATCTCCACACAAAATTAACTTTTCTTCTTTAATTGAGCATAATGTTCTTTTCAAAGTATAGAATAACGCATTTGCTTCGCCAGCATTGTGAGGTATATGCACATTTATAATATGTAGTTTAGTATTTAAATCGTTTATTGTGATCATGTTCATTTTCCCTTGGATTAGAATTTTGTGCGTTACACTATATTTATTTTTCACTATTATGGCTGTACCACTGAATGGTGTTATTGGGGAGTTATAAAACTCTATATATCCCGGAGCATTTTTTTTGTTATGAATGCAAGGGTTTATATTTGTCTCTTGAATACACATTATATCCGGATTGAATGAGTTTAGAATGCACTTAAGATTTTTTGTGCGTTGCACATTTCGCAGCTCTTGAGCATTAAAGGTAATAATTGACGTCATTTATTTAAGTTAGGTTTGTAGCAATGTATCCTAGCCATTGTTTCACATCCTTCTGCTGTGATGCTATCATTTGTTGTAATTCAATGATCATGTTACTTAGCTCTGTTAGATCTTTATTGAACATACCGGCAGCCTCCTTTATCCCATAAAATTCATTTTTCTCGTTTCTTGGGATGCTTTGAAGAAACCGTAGTAGACCCTCATTAGAACAAGGTAGCCCTTTGTTTATCATAAGATTCCGCCACTCCTTATAATGCCAGTGGAATAAATTATGCGTTTTTCGGTGCCTGAGCAGAAATGCAGTGCGCGCTATTCTAGTGAATTCCTTTTTCCTTTTCTTCCTTCTTTGGGTACCTGATTCTGCAGACGAGTTATTAGAGTCGTCGCTTGTTTCACCTATAGAATTAAGTCGTGGTCTTTAGGGTAGTGGTTCAAGTACATAACCAGCTGGTACATCTGTTGAGAGATTGCCTACTTGACTCTAATGTTGCACTACAGCTGATGCATACGATCTTGCAAACTTTAGCGGACAGTCTTTTCCAACATGATCGAAACTTTTGCACTTGAAGCACTTTCTGCGTCCAACTTGGGTTGTCAGGCTAAATGTTTTGTCGTCATAACTAATTATTATTGTGTCGGGTAATTGTTGATTTTCCTCGAAAGTCATATGGACGGGTCTAGTCCAGCTTTTAACGTGAGCCCATTCATCACCAAGATTGTGGAATGGTTCACATTCCATTTTACGTTTAATCGCACCGAATTTTTGCAGTTCTTTCATAATTATCTCATTGGATATGAATGGTGGAACGCCGATGAGTTTTACTTTACGTATTGGTTTTACATATGGCCATATTGGGGTACTTTGTTCACGTATTGTGAGCAAGTCTATTTCCCGTAATTTTGCAGCTGATTCCCCATTGAGCAGCCACACTCCTGTCGCTTTTTATATTTCCACCACTTGTTATATTTTGATTGCCCACTATTTCACCAATTGCTCTAAAGTAATCCACCATTGACGCACCTTCAACTGTCTTGATAACAAAACCAAAGAGTTGTGCATCATTTGCACACTTTTCACCCATATTTGGGTCTTCTGCGTTATTCCCCATGGGGAGAAGAATGTGGATTGGTGATTTTACTTATTGTAAATATCACCCCCGTCCACTTACGAGTTGTATGTGCTTGGATGTGAAATCAAATACTATACTATTATTCATCCATAAAATACCCCAATAAAATATTGATGAACAATTCAATACACAGGCAAACTAGTAATGCTATAGCCTATAAAACTATGCGTGACGAGTAAAATGATGTTTTTGTATTTGAGAAGCAATAATTAGGCAACGTTAAGAAATATCGAATAAATATCTGTACTTGGTTGATCTGCATATCAAATGACAAACGTTGTCAATAAATGAATTTGCCATTCGATTTGAACTTTCAAACGAATTTGCTACTGTATTATATGGCTTGTTATAATCGGCATAACCATTTTAACCATAAATTTATATTAAATAAACCCCTGTATTTAGCAACTGACACTTGGAATCACCTTGTTAATAAAAATAACAATCAGTGGATTTAATTTCTACTGGATGTGATTTCCATGCGTCTAAAGGTCTTGATAATTGATTTTTTCGTAATTCCAAAATATTGGGCCCAATTTGTGTAAAGAATTGCCATATATTTGTAGAACATGGTTTCCTCAGCCTGGAAGCACCGCTGCATATGTACCTTTATCAACGAACTCTACAGCACATAAGTTACAAGAAACTCCAAATGAATTAAATGACACACAATAAAGTGTCGCAATAAATATTCACAAAACGGTTGCTGATTAAAATACATACATTGAAGCAAACAGTTCAAGCTAGATTTTCTTACCATTAAAGATTTATGAACTATTTTAAGGCTCGGAATTAACATTAAAACTGATTATTGAGTAGAAACTCAAGTAAAACAACATTCCCATCAGCAAAACATATCATCCACCAACTCTTTATGTAGCCGCTTCGATTTTAGTGACCGTGCCGACCGTTTTCAGAAGATTGAAACGGGATGACCGATTGCTGATGTGCATGAGTTGGAGTTCTTGCGATTTTAGGAATGCTGTATAGTTGTTTATAATGTTACCTACATGTATCTATAGTTTTCACTTCGTGGCCACCTCGAACCGGCATTGGCCGGGCTCGCTTTGCCTGCATTGTGTCTTTCCGTCACTACGCCGGCATTGAAATGTGCTGGCCCAGTTGATTTTGTACAACATTTGTTGACTGTGCGATCCTTGATAGTACGTTGATCCAATGTGCCTTAGAATCACTTGTAAATATATCCGTACCCAATCTTGACTGTTTCAATCAATTCATTAATTTAACTGCTTGATTTCACAGATTGGGAATATAATTGAAGACAATTGAGTTTGCAGAGATAGTTTTTGCATTGGAAGCATCAGCTTTCATCAACACCTCAATTTACTCTGGACGCTATAGTATTTACTTGGAGATGAGGCCGTTACATAATTTTCTATGTACAAGAATAGTGCCTACACAGATTAGTAAGACACCATAAAGACCAATTGACTGAAAATGTTTTCTCAAGCCCTAATGATAATTATTCAAGGAAGCGGAAAAAAAGCCACACCTCTACTTCGAACATCATATTCAAAAGTAACACATAATTACTATCTTGTACACAAGATAGATACGAAAAGTTAACAGAATAGTTCAAGACTGGCTCTTGGGTATTGCGGTCAAAGATAAAAGAATTTACAGTACACATCAGCCTTTTATAGTCCACGTGGTGTGATGAGCTAATTAAAAACAGGGAAATGGATCCCAAAAAGGTATTTGTGCTCACGTTTCGTTAAAACGTTACCTTCGCCCATAATAGCTCCTGATAATGAACGTACAATGGAGCATTTTGAAGTTGATTGGAGCTCATAATCAGCTGATATGTTTCGAACGATAATAATTACGTAGCATTGATCAAAATCACGAGATTGATAACTTATTTCCAACCCATATTCCATTGCATCTGAGGATGTTTTGGGCCTGAGCATTTTTACTTTATTTTGAAAATTCATGACAAGTTTAATTACACGCTTGGAAAGTTGACCCCCCTTGATATGTATTAATTAAGCGACTTAATTTTTTTGACTCCAGCACTTGCTTTTGTACCTGCAGTGAGTGAATTGAGGCTCTTTACACTACCAACTCTGAAACTTGTTTTACACATGTATGTAACGTGTGATCGCTTCATCAAAAGCATTCTACTCTTTAAGATGGTACGTTTGATAATAGGATTTACCTCTATAAAGTGTCTGCTATTATTGTGCAATGCTTTTATTCCTCAAACCCTACACACACTAATGTGCTCACCCATCATCCCCAGTATTCCCCACTGTTCTAAGGGTGGATTCCAAGCATGTGAGTATACACCGTGAATTTTCCAGTACAGTGAAGTCACTCTATATGAGAACCCCATCATTATGTTTTTGTACATCCAATGGAATATTCCCAGTATTTGGACATGCAGAGTGGCCACAATGCTAATTTTCATGTTACAGTATCACGCCAGCCATTAGTTATCAGATTGCAATTCTGTGTTGAGCTTCCAGAGTTGCTCCTGCTCCCATGGACAGGCCGTACATACAACATGCATTGCAATTAAAAGTACACATGACCCTGTGCTAATCCCTAACCACAATATGGATTCCCCAAGAAGCACACATGTGCCCCTACAACATACTAAAAATCATACGATACTCCTTATGTTACTCAGTTGGGCATCAAACATATTACAAAACTGACTCTACAACTTCAGCAGAATTATTCCTGGAGAGAGAGATCACATTTCCTACAGGTATATACAATCCATACTCTTTATAATAACACCCCTGAGAGAATCAAAGTTTGAACTGAGATTTGAATGAATATTCAGATGACCTTCCATATCTACACATAATACAAAAGGAAAAATAATTCAGGTACAGTGGACACTATGGAACTATACGAATCCTTGTTTACATCAAATACCTATAAAGGTCTGTCAAGCAGTCAGAGCCCACTGTACAGAGGCAGAGAATGAATGGGGAGCTCTGCAGAAGGTAAGCTCCCAGAGATAATGAGCATGTAACGTAACTGACAGGTAAGCAAGGCAGGAGGATAAAAGGAGAGACAAAAAAGATTGCACGTACAAAAATATCGCATTCCAATGAATTACCCTATAACCACCCATAGGAGCCTTACTACCCAGCTCATCTATAGTGTTTGTAATTTTTCCTATAAAAACTTGCCGCAGTCCTATAAAGATGCTCCTCTCTAACTCTCCTATACTATACTCTACACTTCACCAGTAGATATGTCAAGTTGAAGTGGAAGGAGCAGTAGCATGTATTTATACACTCTGTTACAAAGGCCCACAGCTGCAAAACACGAGAGTCTTCTCCATCCCCTCGGTCCCCTCATTCTCTTTCAAAAACTGGAGTTGCTTCTGAATAAACCGGGTTCATTCCTTCCCATCACAATCATACATACATACTCTTACCATACTGTCAAATATCCATATACATACATGCACTCACACGAAACTATATATTTTTTGAAGGCCCAAGTTCCCCCAATCCCCCGAATAAGAATTGAACCTCAACGAACCATGCAATGAAGCAAGGCTGGAATATAAGTAGAAAACCCCTTCTCACAACCAGCTCTCTGACTCACTAGTCCACTGTATACGAACCTTTTCTCAGTTAGCAACTGGATTGTCGAAGAGAAGCAGTCCTTCCTCGCAGTGTTCAATTTCACTCCCTGACACAGAGCGCACAATCTTTTATCACCATAAGAAGCGTAGTCTTTTCCCATGCGCACCCGGTACAAGAGCTTGAGCCGAGCTTGATATTTTCCTACAGCATCAAATATCCCTCGACTGTCAACTGCCCCTTCTCTACATTTGACTTGAGTGGGACAATTTCCTCCGGATTTTTCTACGAATTTTTCTACGAATTTTGTACTCGCCCCCTGTTTTTTACAATTTGTATAACTTTTCTACACTCAACGGAATTTTCTATCGGACGCATATCCAATAGTAGTAATTAAGCTCTGCAATATCCCACAATTACAAAAAACACAGCTATGAATTTCCCGTCATTTGTGCTCACGTAAAAAAGTTCCGCTTGTAACAGCAAAGGAGAAAAAAAACAAACAAGTAGGGATAATAATTACAAACAATTAAAAAAAAGTCATTCTGTGAAAGTACATCAGTGTGTTTTTGTGTGTGTGTGTGTGTGTGTTTGGAATGTAGCAATTTTTAAATACGTGCTCAAACCCTCACACTAGTACAGCCATGAGCTCAGAGTTTGGAATTGTTTGTGAAAAGCTTGACATTATGGACTTGAAACCCTGACTTTTACTCTCATTGAGTCCTCAGCTCATCTGCAATTGGACAATTGTAAACTGTGTTATCATCACATGAGCCTCAATAATAGAGATCAGGGACCCGCACACGTCAATCCCAGGAGTGGGAGATTATCCAATGCTGATAATAATTATTCAGTTTGAAATCATCGGCATTCTTCCCCTGATCAAAGGAAAAGTGAGTACGTTGTGAAGGTCAATGTTGGGATTTTTTCCCCTCGAGTGAGCCCCCATGAGAGTACATACATACAGTTGAACTGAGACCAACTTCTTCCAACAGTTCTCATTTGTGCTTCTTCAAAGCCGGAGAGGAGACTCAAGGCGGTCTGTTTACTACTACACACTACACTGTACTAGATACTACTCATCCACAATAAGAACCTCAGTCCCGAGTGATATTTGATGTTGTCTTTACTGTCACTCAATGGTAATTCAATTTAAATTAATTCCTACACTGCAATCCATAATGGCATGCAGTATTTATCTGTTACTGAGTATATTTATTTTAAGAGACACTTTTAGCATCCAACTAATGAGTCACTGTGATATGAAATGGGGTGATAGAACTCCTACCACCCGAATGGTTCATGAGCTATCAAAAAATTTCACTGCAGGATTGAAAGAGAGAGAGAGAGAGAGAGAGAGAGAGCTCAGAATTGAGTGTCGTAAATATTTTGCGAACATTATCCTATATATCTGTGTACATACAGATTGGATTAAATGGCCCAGGAGATGTGACATGATTTGGCTCTTATTTTGATTTGGCTGATGTTTGTAAGAAATAAAGTTTAGAGTGGTTTTTATAATGCAAACTGTAAAACTACTGGGAGCTGTTATACGGGAGACCTTGCAAATAAATATCTGTGGAAATAAAAGCAATTTGACGTCAACTCCGTTGACTTTCAGGGAAAGGGTAAAAAATGTAAGGTAATTTATATGAGTGGAAGCACGTCGCAATTTAATTTATTTTTGTTCCTCAATTTACAGGAGGAACAACAATAACAGAAGGGAATTTACAGCGGTGCTAATGGCTCAAACGCAATATTTATTACAGCTCAGTTAATTGCATTTCCTGGTTTTGTTACCAACTCTTCATTGCTTATATTGTTCAAAGCCTCAAAGGTTGAGCGTATGATTGTTTGCAGTCTCTTTCCATTCCAATATAATTTAGTGGGTGCATTTACTCTTGCCTCTGAGTGACGCCTGTGACGTTCATAAGCTCTTTCTGTGCACTTTGTGCCAATGGAAATAATTATTAGACCAGTTGTGCTTGTTTAATGCCGCTAGTAGTAGAGTAGGTACCTGACAGATAGAGGGGAAATTTCGCATGTAAACATGCAGTCAGACAGTATTGACTTTGTGAGTTGGCTGATGATGTAGAAATTTGTAGAGGCAAAAACCCTTGCAATTGTCAAATGGAAAGTTCAAGGGGGTCCTCAATACTGTCGAAAAATATTGGACTATAACAATAACGTGTGATAAGAAATTCGAGTGTGAATTTTTCCTCAGAATTTTTTGCCATCACAGATGTTAAGCTAAGAATTTGTATTTGATGGAGTGGGCTTTGTATAAAATGGTAAATAATTATTGTTATTAAATATGATTCCCCAAAATTTCAGGTCACATATGTGCTCAGGGACGCTCTGATGACTGAAACTTGTTTTAAGACCCATAGCTACCACGAAGCTTGGAGGAGGTTGTGAATGGCACGTTTTCCAGTTTTTACTTTACAAAAAAAAAAAAAACAAATCCACTTATCCAAAATGGTTGTTCATGCACGTATCATCAGAGTCAAATTAGAGGAGATCTACAAGGATGTTCCCAGCCCTAATCTAACTTGACTTGAGGAGAAGACTTGAGTGTATAAAACTCCTGTGGACACTTGTATGCAGTTAGAGTGTTCACGATTTAAAAAAAAATCAATTCTGAGAAGTTCAAGAGCGAGGAAGGCTCCAACAGTTCAAATCGTAATAAACATTTCCATGACAATATCTAACCTGCCAATATTTCATTTCAAGTGTATGTACTGAAAAATGGACTCTAATTCATTGATCGAAGGACGGTGCAAGTTCCGGGATGGAAAGAGGGTAAGATTTTTTTTTTAAATTTACAATAGTACCTTTGTAAGTGTATCTTTGTACACAGGAACATGGGATGTTTTATACAGATATTCAAAATGCTCATAACCTCAAGCAACATTTCTGAGTTTAATCTAGTATTTAGCAAAATGATCTCGTTTGCTTCTTTTAGCACTGGATTTTAAAAGGGAGATCGTATGCAAGGAATGTACGTAACTGTTTACAGTATATACATAGATATATGCATGTGTGGACTTTACGGATCTATTTTAGCCCTGTTAAAATGCACTTGTGGATATATCTCCGTGAACGTACCTATACATAGATACATATGTACGTATGTACAAACGGCTACGGAGGGCAATCTTCAATAAACACATATATTTACTAATTCATTCCTGACTGACCGATTTCCCCCATTCTGAAAGAGCTCTCAAGATTTAAATTTCAATTAGCACTTTCGCATTTGGTTCGAGTGCCGTTAAAACTGTTGACTGAGGAAAACTATCGACTATATTCAAATCCTTGGTAGTTTTTCGTTCAAATATTTATAGTATGTAAAAATAAAAGGGGGATCTCTTCCTACTCCTTTGATAATCAAATTAAAGCTCATTAGCAAAAGTCCTACGTCATGATGTCAATTGTAATTTATGCTCCCTCTGTCAAAATAAAAAAACAAAGATTATGAAATATGATAACAAAGTAAACTGTTTACAAATAGCCGCTCTACTGTAATATCACTACCGAAAAAAAAAGCTTGAACAAAAGTACAGAAGGACATTGAACATATAATGAAAGTCCCTTGTTTTGTAATTGGCGTTGACGTCAGAAAGCATAAAAACTACCCTGGGATTATATAAAAAAATTCTATAAAAACACTCCGTATTTATTAAATTTTAAATAGATGTCAATCAAATAAAAACACTAGGAGACATAATTATAATAATTATTATAGGACGACTTGAATTATTCCTCTTGTAAGGAATTAGGCAATAAAATTCAGATTTAGCATCAATCTTTGAAGACAACTACCCCCAAAAATAGAGTTGTAATTCTTAGATATATGCAGATGTTCAGATCCGCATCCCACCAATTATGCACTTTTCCCCCCGCTTGGTAAATGAGTCGTCGTTGGGCCTGACAATGAGCTCAACTACCACATGGCCAGTATGATATAAAAATGTTGCATCATCTGGGACAAGTCCCGACTTCATTTTTTACAACCCTTGATAACGGGGGAATTACTTTCCCGGAACGGATCTCCGCATCTGATGTACGTTATTAGAATGCATTGCGAGGCTCATACAGGCTCAGCCCTCATGTTCAATGGAGAAAAAGCTTGACAATTTCTCCAAGGATTTTTTTTGTATATGAAAAATACAGATGTAGATTATACGGATATATGTAATAGTTAGGTATAGATATAGGTATACATTTATCAATAAATAATATTTCTATTGTTCCTTTCACTCAGGAAGCCTACGCCCTTAGAAGCATCTGTACAGACACAGATTACAATTGAAGGGATGATTCGGAATTTCTTGTCAGAGGAGATGGAAATATCTTTGGTCTCTCCATGATACATCCAAATCTTGAAAAGTAACTACTGTGGTTGCAATTTCAATATTGGGACATTACTCTCCATTCGGAAACATAAAATAAAAAGTCTCATTTTGGGGATCGGGCTCCCTCCCTCCTCTCTATATCTTGTTGGAGGGTTTCTGCTTTTGCTGGAGGAAAAGGCGGAAAGGAGTTTCATAGCTCGTTGGTTGTTCCAGATCTATCTCTTTTTTTCTAGTCCCTCATGAGAGCTCCTCTACTCTTGTTTACTATGCTGAGAGCCTCTGGTTTCTATATCTTTAGCATGTGAAGAGAAAAATCGATGGGAATTCTCCTTCCGGGGTTCACTTTGTACACACAAAAACGCGGAGAGAGACGGACGAAGCTCTTGAGGAAAGCTACGCTTTATAAATTGAGCTCTCCACAGATCCACTGCTTTCTTAGCTTCTTTCATTTGGTCTTGGAAATTGTCTGGTTGTCTGTGTATGTGTGAGGGAAAGAGAGAGAGAGAGAGAGAGAGAGTTGAGTGCGTGTGTGCATTCCTTCATACTAAATGTTATATGACATTTGCATTTGGATTCTAAACCGCCCTTGCCTTTTCACATCACTCCTCGTTTCTCAATTTACTGCAATTCCGCTCCTGGACTATAAAGTTGCCTACAAGGATCCCTGATCTGCATGAGATTTGCCATTTCCTCAATGCATTATGTAATCCTTCCATATGCTCCCAACCCTATGCCTTTACATGTAACTACATAAATACACAAGCATCTATCTATACATTCTAATCAGAGAGACTTGACGCAAAGGCCTGACGCCTGACAGTGAGTTGACACCCCTAACAATGCGTTGGTGAGTGCCTCCATGTATACACATATGAAGGGAAGAGTCCCATTGGAATGCAACAGATATAGCCCACAAGATAAAACTTAAGTATTCCTTTGATCCCCAGTAAGAAATAAGATTTGTGAGGTGAATAAGTATCAGCACAATATGACACTCTCAGACGCTCTAGAAGTCAAGATTTTTTTAAAAGTTCAGGGTCGTTAGCTCAAAACACATTTGCCATTTGCAAGCTTGATCATGTCTCCTTAAAATCCGCAACTCTCACAGGACCCTCCCACTATAAAAGACTCCCTAAAAAAACAAAATGCTTCCGACAGAATCCCATGTATACAAATCTACTCCCATGCTAATTTTTCCCGTTGGACAGATCTCCCAAAGAATAATTTTGGACTTTTTAAGAAAGGAATGCTCATTCATAAAAACAGTCTACTGTACTTTACCAAGGACTGGATTATTTCCTCCAACAACTTTTCCCACTGAAAATCTTATCATTTCATATTTCAGCCCAGTCTTGTATCTGTATGTACAATTGTTGGGAAGATTAAAACTGCCTTTTTCCGTCCCATTTGCTATTCAAATATGCCAGGAATAATTTTCCATTTTTCCTACTAAATTTCACCATAGCCATAATATGTTTCTAGATATTCCGAACCTGAGGATATACTACCTAAAAAAGGACATTTAGATTTTGTTTGCACAGAAGTATCTATCTATCTGTAGATACACATTGGAGGAGTTGGTGGGACTGGGAAGGAATGGGATCCTTAATAGGTTCTGGGCGAGGGAGTTTCATCAGCTTAGCAGATAAACAGAGGAAGGCGTTAAACCAGTCGGAAATGAAAGTTAAAATTGCGAAGTTACTTCCTTGTGAGCTTCAAGGGAACCGTTTATATCCCATTATGAGCATGCCAACCAGCGTCTCTCACAATATATAGCCTCAACACGGGCTTTGAGCTCGATTCGGATCCTTTCGCATTAGACAAGTACTAAAGTTAGGGATGTATGCGTTCTTGGACCATTGTTTTCCTAAGAAATTGCCGCTTACAGTCCTCACCACTCCCTTCAAAATAAAAGAAGGCTAACAGTATAATAAGAAGCACGAAGGCTTCCATCCCTGCTTTCTTAGGAGCTATACGTCAGGCCTTATTTCTACAAGGAGCGAAATAATAGATGGGATGAGGCGATAGACGAGTTTTATTTCCTGGCTCTTCCGTAGTCGCTCCAGCATTGCCACACAGCTCGGTCCTGTAGTTAAGAATTGTTTTCTACAGTTTTGTCCGCTTTTTAATTGAGTTCTTACTTTTTTTCTAGAACGCTCCCCGCTTTAAAAGGGTTGTCTGGAATTCATTGGGCTAAAGGAAGAATTTTATGTAATTACAGGGATACATAATGGGATAGTGTGCATAATAGTGTGTAGCTTTTTCCATAGTGCCAGTTACTGAGCGCTAAGAATGTTTCTAAGCTCAGGATATCCCACTGTACTCACACTGTATGAATTGGCTGTAGTTGTGGTAAAGTTGTAAGATCTGGGAAGAAACTTCAATTCCTTGGAGTGAGGAGGAAGAAGTGTTTCTGAATCGTATAGAAAAGCTAGAATCAAAGATGATGCTATTGATAAAAGAGGAATAGAAATCTACAGAGAGTTAAGGGGGACTTGAGGAGGTTCCGTGAGCTGTTTTAAATTGGAAACGTACCCTGATCGATTTAAATGGAGTGGGAAACCATTTTGGATAGGATCGTTCCTAATGCTGTGCCTATGCTTTGGGTTCTCCTTCTATACTTATATTAAGTATATCTATATACCAAAGGAACTAAAAATCCAATGCAGGCTGACTAATAGGCTGCAGAAGGCAATTTATAATATTTTTAGAGGGTGATTTCCAGACCCTTGTGACAATTTCTCGCCACATAAACTTTTATCAGCTGACGTGTACACAATTGTGAGAGTGAATGGGTGAAGGAGAAAATAGCACTTTCCTGTATCTATCTACAATGTGTATTTTCCTATGTAAGCACAATACCTCCAATATTAAGAGTCCTTGTCCTTGTACTCTCAAATGTTTTGTAACTTTTATGCCGTCAATATTCCAATGTCAAGTGAGATAGCGTGATATGCGGAGTTTTTGTTTTGAGAGAGATGAATGGGAAGAGCTCAATGTGGGTTGGAGTGAGAGTGGGATTTTTATTCTTTAAATGGGATTTAGATTGGAGCTTCAATGAGCCTTATGTAAACAGAGGGTTTTTATAGGCTTTGGGATTATATATCATCTTTGATATTTTTGTTTCTATTTTTACTTCAGTGGGTTTCTCTGGAACTTGGAAAATTCTAAGGATTCTATTGGTGGATTTTAAGCTCCGGAGCTGTATGTGTCATTTTTTACTTGGGAAACAATGGATGACTGCTCCGACTCAGTTCGCTAGAATAACACAAGCCTGACAGAGATATTCGTTTCTGAAATAATAATTATTAAAAACAAAGGGGAAACTATTGTTGGGTTTGGGAAGTCGGTGGAAGAAAAATCCAAGACATGATTTCCGCATTGCTATATCGTGTATGAATTCCAATCGATCTTGTACAAGCGTGGCTTGAAGCACGAGTGTGTAGAGTCAGGACTCCTTGGGACGTCAGATTTCGTGGGCTATAAGATCCTGTGCAGAGATTACTATTTCCAAAGGGCTTGCACTATACTACGCTTCTTTCACAAATTTTGAAATTCAGGAGAAATTTTTAAAATCATTTGGAAAGGGTCCTTTAACCAAAAATAATTTTCCTTTGAAAGAGCATGTGTTTGTTTGAGGGAAAGTTAGGTGCCAATATATAGGGACTATTTTAATCTTCAGTGCTTGAGATTATTTTAAAAATATTTTTACTCTTTGACACTTTATTTGTCTTGAGTTTTTAAAAATGAATTCCCCCCCACCCAGACGTTTACATTGAACTTGTACCCAGAAAGTAAGAATTCGTTCAGACACGATCCTCACAATCCCCATCAACTTTTAAATGTTGACTTTGGAAGCAATGCACATTTGTGCTTCTCCCGCTCCATGTCTTTCCCTTGGAGTAATTGCATTTCAACTCCACAGGCCCATCTGCCATTAACAAGACAGACAGTCTCGACTGACATATTAAGAAAGTAAAAGTCCTGTGAGGTAGCTCCAAGCTTTTCCCACAAATTGAATTCTTTACCTTACAGCTACTTACACATACATATATGCGTTTATGTAGGTATGTAGATATCACCAGGAGTCAGAGAGCCTCAGAGGAATATACATACAAGCAAACAGATCATGTCATGTTTATTTTCCATAGAATTCTAACATAACCGCAAGCTGATTTTTTTACCTTGAAATCCTCACTTAAAAAAATTGTTTATTTTGTATTCGCTTTTCCAGAAACTTTCTCAGAAATTGTGTTTTACAAATTCGTTGTTTAAAAAAATATTATTAAAAAACCTGCTCACCTTTGGTACAGTTACACAATTTCTGAAGCAACTGTGAAGAAAAAATCCACTGTTGTAAAAATCTTTCATAGGAATTAGAATCTCCATTCAAGACAAACACCTACGTAATAATACCAACTGTAAACATGTGGAAGATTAAAGATTGCATTCATTTGAAAGCAAATTATACACTGAAAAAATTCAAGTGTGGGATTTAATTAGGGCAACTGTAGATATAAATTATTGACATTAATAATTACACAGTACTGTATCTATATGTAGTCATATGCAATCACTCTCCCATGCTTGGTAATATCTACATGATTTGTTAATTATATTTTTTGTAGAAGATCATTATAATAATTATCGCAATATTTTTTTTACAGTGGAAAACACGTTGGGCCGTGATTACCAAATTGTCTCCAGTGGCAGGTAAGAAATCTTTTTCACTAATCATATCCCTCATAGTAATGGGGCCAACGTCAATAAACGGATCTTATTTTTGTAGGATATTCAAGGGGCATTTAAAAAGTGCGTTTAGCATACGTTAAGTCTAATGTCCTTCTGAGATAATTACTTTTAGAGCCCTCCCTACTGCAGTCCCTTGCATATAATAGGAAGTCAGTGTCCTTGACTTGGGATGATTATCCTATGGACATATACATATACAAATATCTATGGATATAGTGTACTATGTACATTTACCGCCGGCTCCTAAATATTCCACCAAACTTGTAGCTCCTACTTTTTTACAAGCTTTTTAAATTCTAAAGTTCCTCCGCATGGCACAGCATATGTAATGAGTTTGAAATGCATAGGAGGAATTTTTGCTCATTGGTGTTTCAAACTCAAGAGTGGATTGTCCTTTATGACCAGGGAAAAGGTAATGACATTATATATGCTCCCCCTGTAGGTATACATCATTATGTATGTATGAAGTCAAGGGAGGAAGCTCCCCTTTAGGTATATAGATATGATTATATGGAACCTAGCTTATATAGTAATTTTAAAGGAAAAAAAAATTCCAGAAACTTAAGGAAATAAGTAAGAGGAGAGCTTGAGAGACCTTATATATAGGATGTGAACTTTTGGATCAAAATTAGATACCAAGAGTGAGAGAGCCATTAGTGGAGGAGGGTACATGTGTAGTTTCTTTTATCTCTTCGCTCCTTACAGTATATTGATAATTCATACCATTTTAGTAGTTACTTATGCCCAGGCATCATTTCCATGGCGGTGGGTATAAATTACCATTTATGAGTGTGTGTGTGTGTGTGTGCATCCATACATACATAGAACTCACGGAGGTTTATAGCTAATTATGTATCTACATATATACATAAGAGTGAAATCTCTCATGTCAAGTCTTTCAAACTGCGTGTGCAAACTGACGGTAATTACCGTCTTTACAATCCTGGAGAGTTTTTTATTCCTCTGAGAATATTCATATTCACTTTGTTCCTCAAAGTTTGACATTCACTCTCTTTTATGTCCGAAAGGAGCTGCTCACTTTCAGTTTGCTCTTTTAATCACTAGACACACACACACACATACGCACACACATATGTACATACGCACACCCATATGTACATACATACACACACGTCCTTGTAAATTCATATTCTCTTCTCAACCCTCATCACTGATCTAATATCTCCAGGCAGAATTTCCAGCAAACTCTGAATTGTTAATGTCAAAATACAATAGCATGAGAAATATGAATTAAATTTCGATATTACATTTGCACATGATACTACATGCACGTACATAATTGTTCCTATCTACAGATTCTACGAACAATTTGACTTCAAGTCTCTCCTGAAGGAACAAGTTTTTCAATCTCCCTCAAAAATATCATGTAATTTTCTAATCTGCATAATTCTCACTTGAGGAGAACTTGAGAGATGAAAGAGTGTCATGTGTAATTATTATTTTGCAGAATAAAAAGTGTTTTCTTACTTTATGTGTTTTTGACAGTTGATCATCATTACGGTCGTATTAGCTTGTCAAGTCCGACACGAATATCGAGAGCGCTTTGAGGGGAATTCGCATCCCTGCTTGAATTTCAAAATGTGGTTTCTTTTTCTATTTCACTTGACTGTAGATATCTGAATTTTTGTTTCGATTCCTTCCAAACGTTATAGTGTCTATGTCTGAGTACTGAGTGGTTGATTGAGATATGTGAAATTTCGAGGATCACTTTAGCCCTGGGCTATGGCTGGGCTTTGAGGGAGATAATAAGGAAATATGTGAGCAATTATTTATGCAAAATAGAAAATGATATAGTTGCAATATTAGTTTCAACACAAGTATGGGCTATGTTTTGCGTGCAGTTTTC
Source organism: Allacma fusca (assembly GCA_947179485.1). Lineage (NCBI taxonomy): Eukaryota > Metazoa > Arthropoda > Collembola > Symphypleona > Sminthuridae > Allacma > Allacma fusca. Next base: position 21,744,063 of record OX359246.1, on the reverse strand, counting down.
CCCTACACATTATTCAACTCGTGGGATATCTAATGATGGTGTTCGAGTATCTATCCTCTTGGACTTGGTCATCATCCGCTCTGATTTGAATAAGTGTTTTAAACTGCCTTGTGGACATTGTGTGCCGGATAGTTCATCTTGTCAGGATTCCTTTGAGAGTGGCAGTTCAGAACCTTTTTTTCTCTTCTTGAAACTTTAAGGGAATTCCTAATAAGCGATCCTTTCGTCTGAATTTTTATTTGAATAGAATATCAAGGACACCTACGAAATTCTGATTTTGTTAAAGCTAGGGAATCCTCTATGTATACGCAAGATACTTGTTATGACATAAATTCAATGGGAGTACACACACATAACTACACACTAGAATTTTTTCTGCTCCCAAAAATGGTCCGAGTTCCCGCTATTGGGAAGTACATACCTGGTAAATATTTTTATGAACAGATGTTTCGAGAAGCTGCACCTCACCACGTATTTGTGAAGTTTACCAGTTGACAGAGCGCTGGCTCACAAAATTATAAAAATGCGTTTGTAAGTTCCGTGCTCCCTATCCTTGGGATACGAAACTTGTTGAAGCTTCTAGAAGAACAAGTCCATAAGGTTTTGATTTCTAGCTGGAACTTCTTGGTAAATCCAAGCCCCAATTTATTCCCATGCTTTCAAAACGCTGTCAAGTGCAATGTCCCGCAAATATTTTTTTATATAAGGGGAATTTTATAAAACTAAAAGTAAAATTCTCCTCCTTTTAGAGATCCGCTCAGAAAGACATTATTGAACCCTGGGAACATTCACAATCACAACTCTCTATACATAATAAGGCTAACTAATTGAGCAGCACATAATAGCGTATGATGGTAATTTGGAGCAATTTAGTACATTTTCGCATTGGAGGGATATGGGATTTGTAGCGTAACCTAATGATGTGCTCTCAGTCAGTTTTGTATGAATTCCTGTATCATTTAATTTTGGAACAGCTGCGTGATTGTGCCTCATTTTAGTAGAAACTTCCCATTTGGGCTGACAACTTTTAGGATGGGGCTGTATGGGAACGGACTGGAATTTAAAGACTCGTTTGTCTGGTCAAATGACTCGTTTTTAAATGGGGATGTGTTGCCGGGTGTATAGGAGTGGGGGCGAGACTATATTCCTTGATGTAGTTTTAATGCCACCGGCACCCGTAATTTGATTACTCAATCCCTGACTGGGCTTTTGTCTCGACTCGAGAAAACATACGGTCCTTTAATTAATAGAAGTTCCTGGAGAGCCCCAACTTTGAACAAGCTAATCTGACTATAACAAAATTTCCTCTGAAATTAAATTTCCTTCAATAATAAATTATCATCGTTTCATAAAATTGATTCTTTTAATTCTCCGCTCAGAAACTTTCATATTCAATTTTATTGATTTGATTGTAATTGTGTTTTTGATCTTGATCCAAATATTTTGCAAATCATGAGGACGGAATTGTTTGCACTTAAGAATTTATTTCCTTATTATTAAAAATAAGAAAATAAAAATGAGATTACTGTCCTCGTTATGGGATCATTTGTAACTTGATATTTATATTGCATATGACTCCCACCCCCACAGAGCAAGTACATATCTCTGTTTTCTGAACGGGAAAGTGATTGAGATAGCGTCCTACAAATGAGTGGAGAGTCTCCAAGAGATATTATTCGCCTCAAGCACTATGTATATAGGCCTTGCTTTGGTCTGCCACATGGGAATTAAATGTGCCAACGCATTTCCCATAACAAGCCCAGATTAATTGACGAGCACAAGGTAAGGTGCATAGTTACAGATAGATATAAATACATACTCTAGTCTAAAGGGCACGAGTCTCGGATAATTTAGGAAATGCTGATATTGCGAGCGATACACATTTGGTCACTTTAATTTCCTTTAATCGAGTTCCTCCAAACCCAGTCTCTCTCCTTTCCTTAGCTATCCACTATATACAGTCCTTATCTACTCTCACGCGTGCGATTCAAATGAATGGAGAGAGAGAGAGAGAGAGAGGGGGGGAGCAGGGTCGGAATTAACGACCCAGCGTAATTAAAATTTATTTGATCAATGCACAGTTCTCCATTTGATGGGCGAATGAGATGGGATGGCATGTCAGAGGTTAATGAGTCCAGGAGGAAATGTGGTGGAGTTCCGTGGGGAGGAGGAATTCCTCAATAAAATGAATGTCTCGGAGCAGTTTCTCAAGCAATCCCTTCTTCGCCACACATGTCAAGTCCTACTCTTGAGATTTCCCCGTAAATTCCCAGCTCTCCTCTCAAAACAGTTACTTGTTCCTTGTCTCAACCTTCATTTATGAACACAGGGCTCTGTATAGATACTTTCCAGGGGAACATTATTATAATTACCTTCTTGTGAACATTTGAAACATACGAGCGCACATTTAACACAGTGCGTAAATATTATGTACAAGTCTGTACTACATTTGCATACGAACCAATGTATACAGATTCCTTCCCGAAATTTTTATTTACAAAGTAATCACTAAAAGAATGGAAGGATTTTCGAGCAGATAAAAATTCAGGGGTGAGGGTAATAATTATATGTAGATACATAGATACAGTATCTACCTATAGGAAAATACTATGTAAGATTTACTCCATATTAAATTTGTATACCTATACTAAACGCATATAGATATAATTATAGATGCTGCACTGCAATTGTTGATATAAAAATTCCGGATGGGAAAAGTTTTAAAGGTTATCTTGAAGATTGGACTGGCTCACAATGTAGCACACACATTAGTTGATAATTTATTGTATCCTGACGGTTGTGGGACCGTTGGGCATGGACTTAAGAGCCCAACTTTGGAGTAACTGATTGCATATAGCTTTTGATACGATTGAGATGGAGGATATTCATTAGGAGACCTTCTATACCGGAAGAAAATCCTGCGGGGCATCAGCCTCGTATAACTTTGTATAATCATGAGCACCCTGTATATATGTAACCCACATGTGATATTATAGGCCCTGACTGAAACATGGGGAAAGTTATTTATCACGACCACTTCAGCCGGAATGGTATTGTACGGAGATTGGAACAAACAAGCTGGGAACAAGTTATGTGTACGGCGGTAGTTAATGTTAAGAACCGTACAGTATCTACATTTTACAGCCCTACTGTACACTAGTAGTAGTAGTAGTAGTAGTAGGTAGTAGGTAATGCTATGCAAAGCAGGATTGGGCTATGCGAGCACATCCCGCAATATTTACTGTCAAGACCGTACACAGTACAGTAGTAGTTAATGTTATGCACAGGAGAAGTTGAAGTAGTCGCTCCTGCAATCCAACCCTGGGCTTCCCCCTGTAAAAACAAACTTGTGGAAGGAGGCGTGTGAATAAGAAATGTTAATTTCCTGGGATATGTACGTAATGTATGGACCATTGAGGTAATTATGTATAAGGTCCTATCTCCCGTACTTTTTTTCCCAAATACTCTCCAAAAGCGTATTATTACCCATTGTTGTGGGGCTGATTGTGCCTCTGTAAAGAAGGAGCTATGTATTGATACTTTTGGGGATGCCTCCGTGCCGTGATCATAAAACCCGTCGTCGCTCCTCAAACTCAATTATGAGAGACATAATGTAAGGAGTCATCTTCACTCACCACATTTCCCAGGGAGCAATGATGTTAAGCATAATAAAAAAGATGCTTTCATCCCGGGTACTTTCTGTCCTTCCTCAGCGGAACACATTCTTTACTTTTGGACTCATCCTTTCGTGTTAGAGTGCCAGGACCAATTCAGCCCATCAGCTTGGGCTAAGGCTAAGCTCGGGAGCAGAACAAATAACTGCACCTGCATTTATATTAGATGAGTGACTTCAGGATGATTATCATTAGAGAAGGAGGGAGAGAGTGCATATTTGAACTGTTGGGAGAGATAGGAGAGAAAGCAAATGAAAATATCATCATGTGAGTTTTATTGTCCGCATCACCGCCTTCCTTTCTTCATCTCTCTCTCTCTCTCTCTCTCTCCTGACTCACAATCAGACTCCGTGACGTTATTTATTATCTGTGAGCTCCTCATTCCCACTAAGTTGGAGGCAGTCAGGTGTAATCTTCTTTATTATCTCCTTCACATCCCACTGACTCAGCCTAGCCTGCAATGAGATAAAATGAACTTGAACCCGTCACTGACCATAATTCAAGGGAGGGTGAAATTGACCATTTGAAACAGTCTCATATGAAAAATTCTGAGGAGCTATTACAGTAATAAATGTAATAAATTTTTCCTGGAGGATACATTTATCACGTACTCCCCTGAATTTTGCAAGTATTTTCTGCTGTAATACAAAACTGACTCCGAATTTCTGGACTAGTTACACAGGAAATGCATTCGTATTTAAAAACACATGTACAAGGCTTGAAGCCTTCTAAAATTTTTCCCAAGCTTTATTCACATGATTTAAATTTCCATAGGTACAAATATCATTTATATTTAAGGGCAGCCCTTTATAAGGCAGACAGTATATAAAGAGCAGCCACTGTATATGAACGGCGCTATGCTTATTGTGATTATAAGGACAGTTGATGAATATAAAAGCGTGAGCTCTCAGTGATAAGCTCAGGGTGGAAATATGATTCTGTAAATTAGGATTATTACTTACAATTACAGCACTTGCTCAACATTGATCTTTGATTGGTCTCCTTTGAGTTCAGTGATCTTCGACATTTGGACAGTTACACATTCATCAGTTGCTACTAATACTAAAAGCTCCTACTCGTACTCTTGTGAGGAAGGTACATACAGTCGTGTGGAGTATATGTTCTGTAGTGCATTTCTTGAAGATACATAAATAAAGGGATTACTTGCCCTCGCAGTTTCATGACCTAGTTGGGATTTTATGTCCTTGTTGGTGAGGTCTATTGACAGACTACGCTCCCTCGTAAGAAATCATGTTATTGACATTAAATGTAATATATAAATGCTAATGATTATTTCATAACCCCACAGCTTGAGAACCCTCATCACTCCAAACGTCCCATATCTTGAGAGTCCCCTGATAAAAAAAAATGCATTTTACAATCAGAAGGGGTAAAATAAGAGTTTCAAAGTTGGATAATGAAGATAAAAAGGGAAAGGGAATTCTGACTAGGAAATATTACAAAGTAAAAGTTTTGCCTTTGAGAAATATCTAAAGTTAGGAAAGTTTTTTTTTTTTGAATTCTACGCAGCGCAGCGTAAAGACAATAATCCTTACATTTTATTTGAACTTCCCTAAAAAAAAATTTCATAGTATTTTCCTCCAGGAAAAGTTGAGAGATTTCCGGAGCTTTCTGACTTTATATATACACAGCTCAAATGTGGGGCTATTGTTTAAATCTATGTATATTGGAGCTTATATCTGTAGGAATGCATAGCACGCAATATTTCAAGAGACGCTCACGGAATCCTTTGAATAAGGATCCGCTTTGACTCAAGCTTCGTGTTCCACACCTCTGTCGTGACTCTCAAAGTATTGTAAGTTTTGACTGGGTACATGGAAATTGAAGGTTATTACCAGGAGCATTTGACTTGGCGTATAGTCTTTGCCAAAAGTTTCTCTCATCTGTTTTTTTTAGCAAGAGGAAGAACAGGAGACATGCAGGCAGACGGAGATTACTCTTTTTGTCGCACTCTCAAGCCGGGTGTCCCGCAGCTGAGGATAAAAAATTCCTGTCGGCCCGTCAAATACTTCGTCACAATATGGAAAAGAATAGGGAAAAAGTTTTGTTCTTGTCAACTTTTTGAAACTTGGTTAAAATTGTTCCTGTCACTGTGCTCACGGAGTTCTCAGGCCTACATATATGTACATATCTCTCTCTATCCCTGAGCTCCTTAAACACTACAGACACGCAGGACTTTTGTCATCCATGTGTGACTTAATCTTGTTTGAACTGTAGATTTGGTTTGTACAATTTCAAACGTTCATTGGAGCTCTTTGAGGGGGACGTGGGACAGGAATTTACATCCATTACGCAAGGATGTTGGTCAAAGTGACGGTAAATGAAAAAGCATTTCTGTGTCCAATTTCCCTTGCACTTATGAAATGACAACATTTTTCCACCTGCAAAATTACTGTGTCTGAAGCTCACCCCTACGAGTCATAACTTTTCAACGGAATCCATTATTTTTACAACTTGTTCAAATTTCCAATATGTACTTTTGAGTCAATGTTTCCCTTGAGTTTTTATGATCTGTCTGTGTACAGTGCACTCTCTCTCTCTCTGTTCTTTCAAAGGCAATCCTAAATATATTTTTGTGGATGTGGGGATGCTCTGGGTGAGAAGGGAATTCACATTGGGGTAATGTGAGACGTGCTTTGAAATTTCGACATGTAAAGATAGGCACTGCTCTTATGAGATCTTATTATAGAGTTATCCCCTGAGAACAAGGGAACACTTCATAATGATTATAAGAGACAATTAAAAAGAAAGAGTCTTTTGATGCTATGAGCTCATTGAAGGGATTTAGCTCCACGAATGTGTATAGATATATTTAGTAATTATGACAATAGAAGTATCCTAATGTGCTGAGGTTTGGGAGGAATAATGAACGGAAGCTGGAATCAATCTCATGAATTCTTGACTCTGTCCCTGTCACTCTCAATTACTCCCCGCATCTTTATCCATCTAGTTTCAATTACGGTGATTCATTAGACTGGGTCTGGAATCTGATGAGATTCAATTTGTTCCAAGTGGGAACTTACCGCAGTGTGGTTCTTATCCGCAGCACTCTGTCCTCATATAATTACATATATCCCTTCTGCATTGGAGGTAGATCTCAGAGAGGAACCTTCAAGAGATCAATTCGGATTCTCATATACCCACAAACTTCAGGAATGGACCAATGGGAGGGAGTCATATAGGTTGGGAAATAATAGCTAAAATCTTGAAGGATTGTTCTTCGGGAAGTTTGGAATTTGAAGATCAACCCCACTGCTATAATTAGACAGAGACGTATCGCTACTCCAGTTTCCATTTTGATTAATTAGGAACTCCATAATTGCAGAGAATTAATGTCAAGCGAGGGGCTTCTGTCATCTTTTTGAGACTTCCAGGGCTAACTGTGCACTTGTGAGGAAAGGCTCTTGATTTATTGTCAGGACTTGAAATACAGCTAGGAATGCTAAGGTACAGTCGAGCCTCGTTAAAAATTCTCTTCTAAAACTCTCTTAAAACAGTCCCTTCAAATTTGACTCTCAGGGAAATTCTGGGTCTCCTCAAAAATCCTTGTGTACCTTACACACGAGTCTGTGTCCTGTGTACTTGTCAAAATTAGTCCACATGGTAGAGTACATAATTCTTTGGATGTGCTTCTTGTATGTCACTTCACATCTACATATGTGTGTGTAACGACAGCTGTAATTATTATTATACAGATAATTACTTACACACACAAGTCCTGGCTACAACTTTCCTCTGTCCAGATATAGCTCTCAGCCTTCAAAGGACAATTTACTGTCTGCTATTTTAACTTGAAAAGTTACAGGATTTTTCGGCAGAAGAAGGTTAGGAAAAGATTCCTTGTGGGTTCAAGTCTTGTTAGTGTCTAAGTTGGAGAAAATCTTTTGGGAATTCGTTAGGGGCTCGTGTGCCTGGTGTTGATTCCCATCTCCACCATAGACAACTCCAATGTTTTCTTTAGGAATTGTGTCCCGAACCCAAAGCTACATATGTTTTATAATTGAATACAAATACATATGTACGTTACTCAAGGGCTGTAGGGAGACAAAAGCCAGTGTGAAAGCACTAACAGGGTTGTCAAACTTGAGAAAAGGTACGTCTTTGGAAGTTAATCCCAGGGTTTCATATAGAAAATATTCTTGTACAATCCAACTGCATAGGGAAACTATGTATGTATGTATGTATACCTATGTGTTTATAAATGCAGTCAGTATTGATTCGGGACTCAATTCCGAAGATTGACTTGAAGTTGAAAGGAGTAGTTTTTCTTTATCATGCTTCAAATTTCCCTTCCAAGAGGAAGAACGTGTTTCAAAGGGAGCCCAATAAATAAAACTACTTCGACACTCCGAAAGCTACATCAATTCACTAGCTCTGAGCCGCATGCCAATTAATTTTGAGCTATGGTATTTAAATAACTCTAACATTTTGAAAATAGTGTGGGGCTTATTTGCTGGGGGAGAGGCTCAATATTAATCAAACGTTAGTTTGTATGAAGTTCTGTTCGAGCTGTACAGTATAAAAACATCTGTGAATATCTACATATAACTCCATTTGATTTACACACTGGATGTCCTTCAAGCTTTTAAAATTCAATAGAGTACTCTCGCTATGAAAGATCCCTTTACTTAGATAGAATTTTATGTAGAGGAATAAATAGTAATTTTTTATAGATTTGCAGATTGTTTTTTGTACATGACCCTTCCATTATTCTAGGGAAATTTTAATGCTCATGTTTTTACAGGCGCCCTTGAGATTAAAAGAGTAAACTGCAGTTGTAGTAGAGAGTAGCAATAAGTTCCATAGTAGATTTACAGTAATAATGTACATAAATATATTTATTTCCATTTGTATGCTTATCTAATACAGTGCAAATACGGGGAAAATGAAAGAGAAAAATGTTGATGCAAAAAATATGCCCTTGCTTTATTTTATGGTCTAAATGCACCCAAGCCTGTGGGCGATTAATAGATAAGAGAGAAAACACTGAGGGAAATCTTGAGCCAAATTTTATAAAATTTGCATAATTCCTTCTCCCTCATTTCTCACTTTAATGAGAGTGTCTATTTTAATATCCCGTAGCTAAAATACAGCAAACAATAAGTCTCGTTTTATCCTCACGCCTGGTCTCCAAAGACGAAATTCTGCGGATGCGTGACTACTTACATCTATTCCCATTCAAATTACATCCGCAAGGGCTTGTAGAGCAATAAATGAGGAAATACGTGAGAAAAAGAATGGAAAAGGGAATAATGAAACAAAACAGGGGATTAGGAAGGAATCTCAAGAGAACACAAGGATTCTCGCTCTTGAGTGCTATACAGTACTAAAAGGCTCGGGAAGATATGGATGAGACTCTTGGAATATATAGAAATACATATCTATAGGTATCTATATCTAGTGCTGGAGCAAATAAGATAACAACCACTGAAATATTCATGTCTAGATTAAGCTCCGGGAATGTCGGGGTAATTTTGTAGACAACGTGGATTTACCTTTTGGATTTATTATTAACCTTGTGTCTTCCCGTCGGGTAATAACTTCCTATCGAATCCCCCAAAATATAATTCCCTCCCAAAAAGTATTTTCTTCTATGTGTATATTCTCATGTAGCATATGTATCTATCTATTACTGCATACAAAAAAATATTTTTCCCAATTCTGTTATTTTTTTTACCAAAAATACAATTTTTTTCCCTTGTAGCATATACATTGCTACTTTGAATACGCTAGGATTTTTAAACGTGTGTGTACATTATTTTTAAGGGATTTGTAATGCGTCAGGGAAGAGCAGGGCTCCAGACGAGTTGACGCAGCTCCTTATCCAAAATTCACTTCATAAAGGATACTTCCCACAAATGATTTTTCACAGTAGATTCCCACATCGTCTAAATTATTTTTAGGGTGGGGTTCCGAAAGGAACTCCCCGTGTGTATTTGCAAGGATCAAAAGGGAAAGTTTGGGTAATGTTATTCATATGGGCATGCATTATGTACATACTCATACATATTTTTCCTCTGACTTTAGCTCAATGGCTTCTGGCGTTATTTACATATGTATTGCCGGAGATTATAGTCCAAGTGGGATTCTGAATGGGGATCTTATTTTTAGCTACTTACATAAATAAATGTACATACCTACAATATACAAGTAGATATTCATTCATGTAGTAGATACATAAGGGCACACGCTTGCGTTGACCTCAGGGAAATCAATTTTAAGAAGCCTTCAATTCCAAGCAATCATGTTCTTTCTTTTCTGGCGTAACTTTATCGATTTTTGTTGCGGCATCCACAGAACAATTTCCCAATTGATCTCCTGATCAAATCTATACATCTCTTATTTCAAGGATGCAGATTCCTTGGCAATCTTCCTGTCATTGTCGGATTCCCACCCTTTTACCAAAATCTACATAGTTTGTTTTTCATTCCGTAAATCTTTCAAATTTTAAATTGGAATTGAATCCTTTTTTTAAGCCTATAATTTTTTAAACGCTCTCGTAATTACCAGGATTGTACGAGTGTGAAGAGTAAATCCTAATTAAAATCAATGGGAGATAACGTCCGTCATTTGCGGTACCTACTATTTCGGTAGATTAAAAGAATCTATCTTTACAGTTCGGAACAGCATCCCAAAGTAATAAATATTTTAATGGAAGAAGTTCAAGACTGAGATTCACTCCAAAACGAAGATCCCCTTTTATCTACATCTCCTTCTGGAAGTTCATTACAAGTAATTGAAGTCAAGGAAGAGCATCCAGGACATTGTATAATGTGCCCATAAAATCCAATTCATATGTCAGCGGGCCCTTGTGTTACGGGCTCTGGGACAGGCCATCCCATAAATGTCACTCGGACGTTTGATAATGACAATAATTGCCACGCTTATTCCCATTTGAGTAAATCTCATGAATTTCATTGCTAACACTGGCTTCCACATCCGAAAGAAATTTAGAGAATTCCAGGAATTATTGTAACTTTGAGAGTTACACATTTAACAACTAACAACTGGAAATAAGAGAATTCCAAATAAGGGGGAGAGGCTTTTGTTATCTTGACAGGAGCGCCGCAATGCTTCATGTTCTCTGTCGTCTCTAACGATGATAATCTTCCCTATCTCAGAGAGATACTCTCCGGCTTACATGCATAAGTCCTTATTATGAGACGCCTGAGTAGAGTGTCATGCAATCGCTTTTCCCTCTGTATTCTTTATCAGTTCGGGGACAGGAGTTCTTATTCGTATACCCCGAAAAGAGGGGTCCGAGCTCCGAACCCTACTCCCTGCTACTATCTATGTAGCTGTATAGGTTGATTGAAAAATGATGTTGCCTCATCAGAAATTTCCTATCTCCCTTGACAGACACCACAAGCTCTCAGCGCATATAAATATCTCACTCACTCACCAGTCAGCACATAGTTCAAAGAAATCCATGCTCTACTGCTTTCAATAATCTAATCTTTTTTTTTCGGCTCCTAACCCTAAAGTGCAATTCCGTAAGCATGATAAATGATGACTTGAAAATCGCCATTGATTTCCGGCAGACTATATTTAACCGCACAGGCTATATACCTAGTGTTTTGCATTGGGAGCAATTAAGACCTGAAAAGAGCAGTTTCATCATAATGGACAGATAATCGGTCGGAGCTAACGCACTGATAATGAACAACCTCAATGATTCTTTAATGTTTGTACAGGGTGACGGGATACCTTTCAGAGGACGCTCCCACTCTCTGCAAACAATACGAGCAGGACGGATATTTTGCTTTTAAACAATCCCTCCCGCAAACCTTGACACTGTCAGCGTCAATTCCTATTCTTACAATGTCACGCCCGAATTAGCACTAACTCAAAGCTGGCTCCTCTTTCCTGTGTGGATTTATTGAGCGATTTTAATTTAAATGTCCATCACAATTTACCTTGAGCAAACTAAGCCATAGTGTCAGCTTTTCCTATTTGTAAGGAAGGATTTTAGTGTTAAGTTAAATGCTTATAAGGCTCTGGGACAAATTCTACAGGAGCTAAAATATTTTAGACTTTCCTTTTAACGTTACATTTTTCTCTTTTTACGAGCTTACATATCGTTGCACTGAGAAGACAAAATTGTCTAGGTACAGCATGCATTTGCAGAGCACTTGGACCATTTTGCCTCTTTAGTGACGATATGCTGTGTGAACAGAAAAAATTGGGTATTTGTTCATGGAGAAAGTACGCTGTAATTTAATTTAAACTTATTTTCAACGGTTTGCAATGAAATTAAAATTCTTAGTAAATATTAGCTCATAGAGAATTTTCAGAGGGGAAGTTTGAGGAGTGAGGGGAGAGTCCCGGCATGTTCTGTCACCAGTCACCACCCTATACACACAACAGACCCAGGCACAAGGGAACAAGTGAATCAATGGGAAGTGGAAAGAAGCAGAAAGGAAAAGTTTCTGTATTTCTCTCCATCGGAGCATACAGAGAGGAAAAACTAAATTAAATGATGGAACTGTGTATATCTATAACATACATACATACTATATGAAGGGAAGCACTGGGGTATAGTTTCCACTGAGCCTGACTATGACAACATAATAATGCATTAGGTCATATGTGTTATGGTCCCTGGATCCTATAACATTGTCATTGTTACCCTGACGGAGATGATTCAACCTCATGTGTCCAAAATCATTGTGTGGAGTAATAATGCATAATTACGGACAAGGCATCCCTTTCAGGCTTCATCCTCGGTGAGGCAGAAATAGGGGGACGTGATCCTTTTTCTCCCCCATGGTTTTATCCACCGATTTCTTCCATTCTGCTCTGTATTATTCACACGTATATATATTTTCCCCATCCCCAATCCACTAGATTCTGTTTTTACTGTAGGGGTGAACATACTCACATATAATTATACATAGGGAAAAGTGAATATGTGTATAGAATTATTATACAATTTACAACTCCAGAGTACAAGTTGATTTTGACTTGTAAGAAAAAACCACAATTCCCAGTTTATGATGACGATGACCGTATTGTTGAACATACAGGAATTGAAGTTAGCAAAAACTTGTGCAATAACTTGCCAAAGCTGGGGATGGAATGGTAAGGGCATAAATAAGGTTGTCAGCTATGAAAAAGTGGGAAGTTACAATGTGCGGAGGGTTTTGCTGCGGTTCCGATTTACGATCCCTGGAGAGGGGTCTCTCAAATTCTTTCTATTAGAGCAAATGCAGCTATTATGTTCAGATCCAACAGAACCTGCATACTGGACAATAGAGCCTGCTGAACACAATCTGTACATATCTCATCGGCTAAGAGGGGAAAGGGAATTCTCAGGAAATTTTTCTCCAGAGGATAAAATAATATAGTTGAGACTTTAAAAGAAAAAAAAGCTTGTGCAAAACTATATGGGAATTAATTTATTCATAATTACTTACTTAGTACAAACAACTTTCCAGGTACTTGCTGATACGTTTTTTATTACAAACCTTCCGCACATTTGATTTCTGTTCTCAGTCAACACGCTATGGTTCTTAGCATACTGTACAGCCTTTGAAATTCAACTCACACAGTCAGAGCTACTTTTACTTGGGAAGAATAGAAAGATGGAGAGTGGAAACGGAACGGGAACTTTCCTCGTCTCTTGCAAAATGTAACCAAAAGTTTTGTTTCGTTCCGGCCTCGCTCCTTTGGCCAGGATGTCACTCCAAATGAACAGGAAAAGTGTTGGATGGACGATCCGTGATCAGAATGTCCTAACTACTTCTATCAAGCCCAATTTAATAGGAACATCTGCACTATTGCAGGATTCTAGTAGGCTCTAGCATCCGTAGTGCGTCCTGAAACCCAACTTTCCCTGGCCTTCAGAATAGAACAATAACTGCGCTCCGAGCCATAAGGGACAATAACATTTTACTCCGAGAGCTCCAGCCTATTTCCGGAATTCCGTCCCTGAGCTTGGACTCAATGTACAAAGAAGTATTTATTTACGGAGCTCTCATATGGCAATATTTTTTTCCCTTCCAGGAGATTGTCCCCAAGTGTTACACTTGAGAGTACAAATGCGGAGGAAGGACTGAGCTAGTAATAGAAATGGAACTGTCTGTGATAATAATTGAATTGATTGGAACAGCTTTCTCGGATTGTCCTAAAAATAATTACAGATACAAGGTATAGAAATAGATCTTTTCACCTCTGAGTCAATAACGAGGATAGGACTGGGTATAGGAATTGATACAGCGGAAGGAGAGACTTGACCGCATCTGCTCCGTTGTACTATTATTTTCTATTATTACGTACCATCAACGCTTTTGTGACGAGGGTTGAATTGAACCGTTCCGGCCTAATGAGTTCTATTGATTAATTAAAGACGAGACTATTGTCGTTTGTGAAGGGCTCCGACCTACAACACAAATGGTAGTGATTGGATTTGATTGGTGTGACATATAGTGTCAACATGATGGAGAGGGAAGACAAATTCGACACGAAGATATTTACCACAGTTATACAGAAACAGGTTATTCCAATGTGTTGTGGAACCAACTTATATTATGCTTTGGTGAAATAGTCCAGAACCTGTTTTTGTTAACAGGACTGTATTCCCAGTGTAGTACCTGACGGTTTTAAACCATATCCCTCACATTTATTAGCGTTTATTCCATTTACAACTCTTCAGTTTGAAAGGATTTGACACTATGGATATGCTCTTTTCTTTCAAATTCAGTTTCTCTCAGGAGTCGCAACTGTCACCCGCAATTTTTTAGCCGTATAAGGTTCCCCTCCGATTTAACCCACCCTCGCTTCTGAATTTCCCATTGTACTTTAGAGTACTAAGTTGCGAGGGGAACGAAAGGATCCAGAACTGTAAATGTGGGATGTTATTCTATGAATGATTTAAAAAAACATTTGGGAACACTAAAGGCCACTTTACAAAAATTTATTCCCCGGAAGGTATCGTTATGGCAACAATCATTTGAATATGTAGTCTCTTCCCAACTCGTGCGGGTTACATAACAGAGGCAGTTTTTTACTCAGCCAAAAAAAGCAGTCACACTTGCGTAATTTTCTTCAAAGGTTTTCAAAATATATTTATTTAGTGTCAGTGGTGTTTTAGAGGAACTCCAGACTAGGAAGAGGTCATTTAAAAAGTATGTTTTAGAATTATTGCAACTGGCATTAAAAAAAAAGATGTTTAATAATTATTACCGTTAAAATTTCTGTAACAAAACATTTAAGCTGACGTTAGGTTAGAGAGAAGCTAGAATTGAGCGTATTTTTTGTGGTCCTCAACCTGGCGGCTTAACCCATGAGTTTTGGGTGTTCTTACGCGGTACAGATTTTTTCATTCAATCCTGGGGCAATGTTATAAAGGTGAAACTATTCGAATGTATTCCTATTAGCTGTCACGTTAATTTTTTATTTTACAAGAACTTGCTATTATATGAAACAAAACTTGATTAATAATTTTAGGCACTAACTCAATACCTAGAGTTTACTGACTTGCTTTAAATCTCACGGATGGAGTTTTTATAAAAATGTAGTAATTTTTGTACAAATGGTTTGGCTTTCAGGTAATAACTAATAATAGGTTTTCCTGGAATTTTCGAGTGACATTTGGACCATACAGTTGTTTCTGAATATTTTCTTCTTAGCCTTGTCATAACAAAATCCAAGTTCAGAGTCAAGTTTGACTCAATGGAGTAGGAATTTAAATAATAAATAATGCTCGACTCTCTAATTTGATTAACGGTTGGAACTTAGGACCCGAATTTAAGATCCAGAGTCAGAATCAGCATACTGTATCTTTCCTTACTTGATGAGTCAATATTGTGCCAGGATTTCAAGAATGCCCAATTTTAAGACCCTTTTGGAAAATTCTATTCCTACAGGAGGAACAAATAAAACTGATTTCACTCAGATATTACAGCGTCCACGAAGGGAAGCCAAAGCTCAGATTTGAAAAATGTTGTGATAAGTTGACGCCTTATAATGAGGCGTACAGATTGATACATAAATTATATAAAACATAAATTACAGGGTAATTCCTATACCCTCACATTTCTGAAATACAATAATAAATATCAAGTACAATCAAACTCCCGGAATTCTAAGAGTCAAGAGCAGTCAAACTTATCTCCAAGACTCAAAACCAAGACTTTATAAGGGAGCTGCCACCAGCCCATCTTGAATAGCCCTAGAATCATTTTTCAAGATAAACCCATTTCAGAAGACTTGCTGTCGGCAAAACCATCCTCTGATCTTCTCCATTGATAAAACTCCCCTTCAAATTCGAATCGTAATTTCTGTTCTCAGATAGGACATATTCTCAAACCCAGAGGAAATTATATATACGCTTAGAATAGTAAATCAAGGAACAGTCTATCTATACCGTATCATACCGTTCTTGGTAACCCTTCCTCTGTCTGCAGTTCCTCCAGAATCGTCCCAACGAAGTACAACAACAAGCATCACAAAACTGTGAAACAAAGATTCTTCTTGAAGTACCATCAAAAATGCACATGGCATTGCCGGCGCCAGAGAAATCTAATTGTCAATGTCGTTCCTTTTTACATATAGTTGTCATCAAAGCTGTAAACAAGCCACTCCGGACGCCTCTCTCTCTCTCTCCTCACATTCTGATTGACAAGTAATTATATTGGATAGGAATACAAAGTAATACATAGGCAGGAGGGTGGTCGACAGGGGGAATGTAGCAAGTTGTCAGGTGGATTTAATCATTAGCCCGAGACTAAAGTCTCGAGCTGAAAGCTGACTGATCAAATCAGTCTTTCTTACTTTCAGAAAAAAAATCCCTGTTGGTTTAACAACTTGCTTGTATTAGCTAATGCATAATAAACAAATCATTTTTAACTCTGTAGAATCAACAATTTGGAACAGGTAAGATGTTCAAGCCGGGCTTAGAACTTATTGACCTGAGGCTTGTTAAGGGCACTTGTATAAATATATAATTGCTCAAAAAAATTCTGTCGATGTGTTTTGCATTCCAAGTGGTTTTTCCAGAAAGGGTTTCAAAAATAATTGGATTTTAAATCGAAAATAAATTTCCGAGCAATATAATCATGTATGTTTGACTGGCACATACATACATACAATGTATGAAAATACAGGGACAATCCGTTTATTGAGGTTTCCTCGTGAGGGCTACTTTTTTTAGTGTCCAATGTTGGGATGACAAAAATGTTAACAAATGTTTTTCTCTTTGACAGATTGTCTTCAGTTACAAATCTACCGGGATGAAAAGGATCGGGTGCGGAATGGTCATACAAAGGCATCTTTGTCACTCCAGCATTTCTTGGCTTCTGAGTCGGGTGAGACTTTTGCTATTCAATGTAAAGCAAGGATACTGAAAAATGTGCGGTTTCCCTGCTTATACACTGAGACAGCAGTGTCAAGTTGAAATATATACTTTGTATAGCTGCGGCAGAAAATAAAATGTATATTTCACAATTCTTCCAGCTGCGCGTGTACAAAAGAGGATGAGGAAATATCTGTATCTTGTAAAAGAATACTTGAATTTGTCTCAGTCGGGCGTGAAATTGTTTCACATAGCCCCTGGGTACATATTTATATCTGGAACATAATTTTTATTATGAGAGTATCCCTCAAAGAAGGGCTATCTGAGCAGTGAATCTTAACTATAATGGTTTATAGAAGACTATAGGGATGTGAGGGAATTTAATTCAAATTCTAAATGCATGTTATTTCACAACCTTTTTTTTTTCTTTCCAGGCTTCACGCTGGACAAAGAGTCTCAAACCCTGGCTATCATCTGTCAAGATCTTAACGTCGTATTGGCTTTTGATAATCGTGAGAGATTGATTGAGTGGAATGTCCGGATTGCGAATAACTTGGGAGAGGGGCATCAATTCCTGGTCCAACTGGCCAGTGCTCCAGCCAAGTCCAAGCTGACCCCAGGACCTGTCAAATTACACGTTACTGACAAGAAATTTTGTCTGACTGGTGGAATCCCTCCTAAACTTCTTGGGGCGTGGGAGGTCTCACATCTCCGGTGAGCAATTTGGCTCCTATTGTTTATTGTCTCTCCTGATAATGCCTCCATTCACTTTCTGCTGATGCACTTCTTTAGTGTGAGAGTACTCAGTCAGCAGAATATGGGCGATAATGAGGAGTCGTTTCCTCCGAACATGTGCATTTCCAGTGTTTTGATTGTCTGACGTGTCAAAATCGTAGGGATAAAATCTTTGGAGTGTTGTTTTGATGTCGCTACGGGAATTGCTCAAGTGGGACAAAAAATGACATGAAAGGGACAAAACTGATTTTTATGCATAGCACGCTGGAAATATATTTTGTAGTAAGCAGATGTATCTACTACATGCGAGAAGCATTTGAATCATCATCTGATTTGTATGCATTCAAATAGCACATGCAAAATTCAAGTGACAACATTGTTAACGCGTGTTATTTTGTCTTCCTTTGGAAGTAACAGCTATGAAGGAAGTTTGCAATTGTTTTTTTCCAACAAGGAGCTTTTTATGTATTAAAGTAGTTTGTCATAATGTGCGTATATATTTTGTAGGAATACATCAAAAGTTATTTTTAGTATCTACAAAATTTTATTTCCAAAAGACATAAATTTAGAATTATGACCCCAAAATTGTATGGACGCAGAACATAACTTAAATAATGTTCCTAAAATGTTCGCAAATGAACTGATTGTAAAACTAATTGGGATTTCACAGGCGCTACGGGATCGTGGAAGGGAGATTTGTCTTCGAAGGTGGTTCGAGATGTGGGAAGGGAGAAGGTGTCCATGTTTTGGTACCAGACCCCCCACAGATTCACCTCATAGTGGATGCTTTTGACATGTCAACCAAAGGACAACTCACACGAATGCCTTCCAGAAGATTCGGAACAGGTGATTAATTTGAAAACCTATATCTAGTATTACTTGGATTTTGGTAAAAAAAAATCTGCCCTTTAATTGCTCTTCCTCACATCCTAATATTTTCAAGATGTTAAAAACCCAGAGGAATATGCTACATAGGGATGAATTGTGAACATCTGGAAGGTACTATAAAAAATGATGTGTGCTCAAAAGTGTAGCACTTTAGAAAAATAAAAGGAGCCATTTGTAATGTTGTAGCTTCCAGAGATTAATGCTCACCTGACATCAAACGTTTGCAGAGACTCACTTTTCCCCCCAGAAGTCTTGCAGATTATCATGATTGCCTCTTATCTAGCAGAGCATGTTATTCCACATGTGACAAGGGACTTTCATATTATTAATGATTTGATTTTTTCTCTTTCTTGGAATTAATCGTCCTGGGAGGAAGCCAAAGTCGGAAACTAAGTATTGTTATTGATTTGTTAAAAAAAATAGATTCACCAAGGAAGTGTATGAACAGTCGGTTGCCGGATCTCCGGAACGCATCTCTGATGTCTGCTGAGTCGTCAACGAATATCTCCATGGGTGCTGTGACACCCTCGAGCCAGCCAGCATTGGGACTTTCTCTCCTGCAAAACATGACACCGACGCCGAAAGAAAGTGTGAGTGCGGAGGAGCTCTGTCATTCCTGCCCAGACTCCACTCCCATGGACCACTCCTCACACTCCCAACATCAGAATTCCTTCTGGATGTCCTCCGACTCCTCTTCCCGCTGTGACTTGGACAGCGTGGATAATCTATCCATGATAAATGGGGAGTCACGAGAGGTGAAATCCCCATCTCGGATGGCCTCACCAGTGAAAAATCATACGATTAGTAAGCCGCTTCCGTCAGCCATGGAGCGTTGTCTGTCTTGCATGAGCAAGCTGGGCTCTCAGGGTGGGCAGGATGTGTTGAGCCCTTCCTGGACCATGGATTTGAACAACGTCCCATCCAGCATGTCAACCTCCGTTAGTCAAAGTCATGTGGTCCAGAAATGCGGGAGTGTGGGGTCAGCAAATAGTGATCGTCTCTCGGTCTCATCGCATGGGAGTAGTGGCGGGGTGACGGAGTTTTATTATGACACCCCAAGATCCGTTCTTTTAGCTGAAATGCGTCGTCAAGCCAATGGCCGTTCCAATACTCCGCCAGCTCCGTCACATCCATCACCCAATTCGGGCCTGAGCTTCAATCCCCTGGTAAATGGTACTAGTCAAGGGGAATCGTTTTGTGCGGGAGGGAGTCACTCCACGGACTCACACACGGGTGGATTCCATAGTCATTTTACAACATCTTCGTCACCGCAGAGACATCCTTTGAGGAATGGTCCGGCCTGTGGATTTAATGGATGTCATTGTCACCCTCATGGTCCGGGCGGCGGAAATTTTCCTGGGTCTAAAGCTCCTCCGGAACACCATCAACAAGGTCCAATTTACTACAATACAAGCGAGGACGGTGCTTGTGAGCAGCAGTTCCTGGGAAAATCCCGGAGTGGAGCTAAAACTCCGATTAATCTTCATCCAGCAGCCTACGAGAATTACGATTTCCCTCGGTGTACTTCCCCACATCAGTCTCACGCTCCGAGTCAAGTCCATTGCTATAATGGTCACAATGGCTCCAAGCCATCCAATGGACCCTCTCCATGCAATAATATTGATTGGTCAAAGGTACGGGGGAAACATATGCTTACACACAGCTTTCACTCTATTTTTTTTATTGCAATGGAACCTTGAGCTCCAATGTATGTATATCATATATATTTCTTTACATTCCATTTCCCTTTCATCCAACTTTCTCCCGCAAGCTATGAGCTATCAATGGGGATGTTCTTCGGTAACCAAAATATATTCGCTCCCCCTCTATCCCAACCTACAGTAGTATGCATATACTGTGAGCCTCCACCTTCTACATTAGAGACGGGATCTTCTAGAACAGTTTTATAGTGGAATTATTCTGGGAGAAGAATAAACTTCATTCAGACATTTATTGCCTGTTCGTCTAAAAGACTCACTACTACAGGATCGCTCTAGTCACTTTTGTCATTCAAATAAATTTTTTATGGAGGTACATGTTTCCTCAACTCTCGTTTTTTAGTATGAAAATTTTTAGAGCTGTTTTGATGTGATACGGTATTTCTGGCGTTAAAAAGGGAAAACAGCTCCTAGGGCTTTCAGAATAGTATATACAATTTAAAGTAGTGTTTGGCTTACTCTGGAGGTTTTAGAAAATAAAACAAACTATGTTCTGTTTGACACGTTGCCAATTACCAGGAAGCCTTTTTTTTGGAAAAGAGTGCGACTGTGAGCTGAGAGAATTTCTTTTTGGACAGTTTATTTCAAAATAGGTAAAGATTTTTTGATGTTCAATTTAAACTGAAAAATGTAAACTTGCGAGCTGGAACATCTTGAATCATTTCATCTTTTCCCTTAGACAGTCCCTGATAATTAAGGACTAAGAATAGCGTCACAAGTGATTACCTTCTTTACTTTCTCTTTACTGTGGTTGTTGAGGGGAAGGGGTATTTATTTTTAGATACCCTGTCAACGCAGTACTTATAATGAAGTAATATTTCACATCTTTTCGTTATCCCTCTCCCGCCCAGCCCATAACCTCCTTCGTTGTAGTAAAACTGACTGACTGACATGATTGATTGATATGGATGCATCTGATCCACAGAAACACCCGATGGATAGAGGCTCCATTGCTTCATCATCCGCGATTGGTTCGGACCAAATGAGCGAATTTTATGACACGCCAAGGAGATTTAATGATGGACTTCCTGGGTCTTGTTGCCCTCATCTTCAAAATGGCCGCTCTCAAGCCCTAAACGGATCACACTGCTGCTGCTGTCCTCCGCATCCCAGTTCTGGATCATCGGAGTCCTCGATGACCTCATGTCAACGGAGTTGCTCCTCCAGTCGGCGTGTTGTGGATCCTTTAGAAAATTATGACGTTCCTCCTTGCAGTTACCCTCTGAGTCCCCAATCACTGCAGGCGTCAAACAAGTCTCAGCAAATATCAATGGTGTGCGGGACACCAAATAGTAACATGAGATTGAATGGGGAAGGTAAGATGCCATTAGTGACGGGAAACATAAGCGCTCTGAGATCCTCAGCGAATTCAATTCCCATCTACGCTCAAGTTGACAAGTCGAAAAAGACACCTCGGACGAATCTCGGAACTTCGTCAGTCTCCAACTGTGATATGCAGCACATTTACCAAAACGCACAACATACATTCCCTCAAAATCCGCAACAGCAACCGAATTACATGAACATTGAGCCTCCTTTAAGTCTTCCGCCGAAAAAATCCTCTATCATTGCCGGACACACGTCAAACGCTCAATTGCCTCCTGTCCCCGGAGTGACTGAGGATAAAGTTGGAGGAGGTAATTACATCAACATGGATTTCTCCGACTCCCTCTGTCTCTATGAGAACTCTAAAGACGTCCGGAGTTCCAGGCTGGAATTGTCGGGAGGAAGTTCTGAAAGTAAATTGTCAGTATCCACGGGACAAAAAGATCTAGTCGAAAATAAAAGCCATGCAAGTGAAACTTCAGAGCTACCGGCTCTGAATAAGTTGGAAAGCTCGGGGAATGTTGCAGGAGGCCAAGATAAGTTGAAAGAATCTGCCAACTTCACAGCTGCTTCTGAGGCTAGCAATAAAATTCATCATTCAGAAAATGATGATCGGGCATGCTTACCTTTGAGACGATCTTCAAGCGTTCCTTGTAAAGGTGGTCATGCCAATAGGGGCTCTGCAAGTTCTTGTGACTCAGGCGTTTCAGGCGATGAGGGACTTTTCTTTGAAGATGGTTCAGCTTTGGGAGAATTCAGAAGGTGGTAAATTGCCTAAATTCCTACAATTTTCTTCCAGAGTTTTGTCTTGCTCTAAAAAATTTTATTACTGTGCTGTAGGTATTTAAAAAAAATGTATTTCAGTGATTTGTTGGGTGGGAAAGTTAATAATGTATCAATGAAATTTTTATTTCAGCTTGTGCTTGCATGAATCTTTGCCAAGGAAAAGTCAACGCTCCTCACCCAGTTCATCCTCAGGTAGTAAAAATACACCAACGACATCTACACCCAAACCTCAAGACTCTACTGAGGCTGAACCACCAGAGGGAGAGATGAAGTCTGAGTCTGCGACTGCAATTTACTGTACTGTGAATGAGGCAGAAATGGATGCTTCCAACGACATCAGCAATAATGATACTTTAGCAAATCGTCACTATGAAACGATCGATGAAGTAGATTCCTCCAAAGTCCCTTTGATGTCTTCGGGGTCCAATCCCCGTGACCCCCACCATCATCATCTCCAAAGACCCAAGAACCATTCCCTATCTCACGTTTCTGATGCCAATAGCTTGAGCAGTGGAGCATCCGACATGTCCGACTACATTGAAACGTTGTCCTCCTGCTCGCGAGGCTCTAGTGACACTGTCCACAATCCTTTACTCCCCGTGTTTGGTCTCCATCAAGGGCTCATTAGCTCGTCAGATGTCTCAGCCTCCCCCAAGAGATCCGCGAGTATGAAGCCACGCTCAGGCAAAGAATACTTAAAGATTGATAGAAGTGCATTCACGAAAAATGACTGAAAGTAGAAATAATTTCACGGGAAGCGTTATATGAACGAAAGTTTGTATATGTAAATTGAAATTCATCGTTTTTTAAATTTTTCTACCATTTTCTAATCCTTTGTACTTACTGGTAAAAATGAAATGTTTTCATCAGTATTGCAAAACTACTGTCAATATATATGTATGTATTTGCTCGGAAGTAAGTATGTACCTTTAGACATTAGATGATATTCTCACCTTTACAACCACATTCATTACCCTGAAGTACGTATTAGAATGAGTAGTGTTTCAACGAGAAATTATTGTAAATTAAACGAAAAATTAATATTTGTGTAATTACGCGTAGCTATTTGCGCACTCTGAATGTAATACATATTGTTTGGTGCCCAGTTCTTATGCTCAACCCCAAATCCAGAAACTTATGTAAATATCACATTTTCATATTCATAATAGCTATATATGCATAATTAGATATATATATATATAATTTCGTGTAACCGGTTAGTTACATAGTGATTAGATCTTGTTGTTTTGCCATAAAATCCTCGTTATAGATTTCCATCGTGTTACTTCAATATCTACCAAATAATATTGTGAGAGTCGTTGTGAACTTGTCATTAAATTTGTATTTCGTAAATCATAGGAAAACGTGTATGTCAATTACTTTGAAAATAATTAGTGTGGAAATATCAATAATAAAAATAAAGTAGTTACTAATAAATACGATCACGATGTCGTCAATAAATTTGTGTAGATTGAGCCTGCAAACGTACACTCTAATGTACTAATTGTACTATTGTGTTCAATTGGTGCTAGACGTGAGCAGTGAAATTATAAGTGACTTAGCAAATAAGCACGCACAAAGTATATACAAAGAGTAGGGATACAAAGCTAACAATTGCACGGTGAAAGTACAAGATTCTTGGGTAGAGATTGTATATGTACGTAACCGAGGTTGTTGGTTACAGGAACTGCTAAAATATAATGCTACAAATAACCCGTGCAGTTTCAATAGTATTAAGTTTGTAAGTCGCCCTTTTATTGGATTATCGTGAACTTACACATAAGCTAGAGGGGAGATTGGGCACAGCGCAGGGATTGTTTATATAATATTATATGTAATTGTCCATTTCGAATTGTTGGTTATAGTCGTAAATACTCACTGTTAGTCATAATCCATTTCTGTTATTTTTGAGTAAGTTGTATTTTCTGCAGGAACAAGTCGATTATGTTTGCGTAGATTAGGTGTAAACGTGCGTCTTGGATACAACTGTTCGCAAATAAACTGAATTTAAAAACATTTTCTGCACTAATTCCTCCTCGATCAGTTTCTAAATTTTTCATTATAAAGTGGCAAAACTTACATGGCGTCAACTGAGTGAATTCATAAAAATTTTAACTAAGCATCTGGTACGGCAAAAACGCAAGGAATAGATTTGATTTCTCAATGCAGAATGAAAAAAGATATGGAATTTAGGCAGACACAAAGAAACTAAGCTTGCATAAATATCATGGTTTGAAAATTAAGAAATGCAATTTTTGCTTCCAAGCTTTGCGGTTGTCATATTTTTAATGTTTTTATTTTTATTTTCAGGTTTTTGAAATGTGGTTTTTGTTTCAGAAGGTTTTTACTCCAAGTAAATTGGTTACAACGGTTAATAGCGGTATTCATTTCATATAGGTTATAAAAATGTATTTTTGTTACATTTTAGGGAACAAATAATTAAGAAACAATACAAATATTCGTACAACCCAATTCATAATTGCAATTCTGGGAAAGCTTTTGGCAAAATGTGACAAAATGCAGGCGAATACCATTAAAAATTCGAGATTCTGTTAAACGAAAAGAACGTCCAGCACTTTTTCTTTCAATCTATTTCGTGTTTCAAGGATTATAAATATCATGACTGAAAAACTACAAAATAAATAGCAGGCCTCAGTACAGAAATGATGGCTACAACTCCAACAATTAAGGTTACCCTCAGAGGAACCAACATTTCGTATCAAGACAAAGTCCAAACCGAGGATACTATGGCAACAACCCTAACAACCAGGGTGACCGCCAATGGAATGACCAACAAATGAATCAAGGGTACAACCCACCCTACAACAGCTATAACAGCCAAGGATTCAACCAAAACCAAGGCTTCATACCACCTCCAGGGTTTATTCCGAGTCAAGGATACCCGCCACAACAGGGGTATGCACCATTCCAAGGTTACGTACCAGTTCAAGGTTACGGACCATCTCAAGGATACATACCACAACAAGGATACGGTCCAGGACCAAATGCAGGGTATTCCAACCCTGGCATGCAACAAATTCATGCCAGCCCACAGGGTTACCAGAACCCAGGCTATCAGCCTAACTACAACCCAGGAGGTCAAAGACCCCAACAATACAACAACAATAACAATAGGAGTAGCAGTAACTCCAGGGACCGGAACAGCCAGAGCACCGACATAAACAATTCCTTGAAGACACAACCAGAACGCCAGGAACAGCCGATACCGGGACAACTTGCGCTAGAACCCGCTCAAACCTACATGAAATGTTTCGGATGCGGAGAAATGGGTCACCCAAAGAGGAATTGCCCAAACAAAAGACCCGTCAGCCCATATCCGTCGGGAAACTACCCGAGGGGGGCGCACCCCCAGTAACTGAAGACATCCAAGATAGAATAGATGCAATAATCGCAACTAGAGTAGAAGGTCAGTCAGAAGATGACGGGGAGTTAGAAATTATTGATCTCAATTCATGTCGCTTGTCAAGCGGCAACAAATCAACTTTACAAGTACACATTTGCAGCATGGTGATACCAGGGGCCAATTCCACCATACGCTTTGCGCTTCGCACTTCGCGCTTTGCAAATCAAAATGCAAAGCGAGCGTTCCACCGACTCGCCTCGCTCGGAGAAGACGCGAAGTGCAAAGTGGAAACTTTGCAGAGGTCACTTTTCGTGTTTTGTTCCAACACACTTACTTATGCAAATGCGAAGATTAAAGGTCCTTCCACTTTGCGGCTCTCGCTGCAAATGCTCCGTTGACTTTGCAGATTACTTTCTACACTCATTTTAAACCAACTGATCCAGGGATAATTTTTTATTGTAATTTTAGTAAATACAATTTATTTAATAAATAATTTAACTTCACTTTACTTATTTTGTACGCCTTTGAATGTTTATTACAGTGGCTAATATGAACAGTGATCATCTTTTAGCCACCTTGATTAAATTCTAACTTGGGGCAAAACGTCCAACAACACGTTTCAGACGTACAATTAATTACTAAAATAATGTAACTGTCATGCATCGATAGCGTTCTGGATGGTTCGAAAAAATTGAACCGTACTAGATAATTATTGTGATCATTTATTCTAATTTTAGTTAAGTAAATTGGTAAAGTTTATTATTAAAATTAAAATACTACGCACTGTTTAGAATACAATTTGCGATGAAATAATGAAAACCTTGTTTATAAGTGTTGATGTGTTGCAGGGAAATTTAGCATGAAGACATGCAGGGACTTTTTTAAATGTAGGTACACTATTCACGTGTACGCTTACGTAACACGGAAACTACAAATTGGGACAACTGAACGGTCGCAACCATTCAAATGACTTCACCGTGTCGCTCGAACGCAAAGTAGTTCGTCCCACTTTGCAATGCAGAGGACCGAATGCGAAGAGGTTTCTTTTTCATTGTGGAACGCTTCGCGCTCTGCACTTCGCATTTCTCGCAAAGTGCAAAGTGCGAAGTGGGAAGTCGGTTTGGTGGAATGGGCCTCAGCTTTATTAGATTCAGGAGCAACAAGATCCTGTATCCAAAGAAATCTAGTACCTAGATGTGCAGAAATAAAAGAAGTTCCAAGTACCCTGCCAATAGGAGTGGCAAACGCAGAATTGGTAAAACCAATTTGTCTCACCAAATTCATAATGATGATTGAAGGTGAAAAACGTTTATTCAAAGGTCAAGTCATGGAAGCACTAGAACCAAGAATGATTATAGGAGAAGATCGTTTATCACTTTACGGGATAACGTTGGATTATAAGACCCATGAAACTCGGAGTGACCGATTTCAAACAGTTCCAATGACTAGGGATACTCATCTCTATGTCGGTGAAAACAAAGCTGACACAGAATTCGTCAGGTCAGTTTTGTCATTCAACGAAGTCAAAGAACCAAAGAACATGATGTGCAGGACTCGGAAAGCAGTCACAATCCAGCTTTGGGACACATGAAAGTGCCCATTCAGATTCCAAAAGGTGTCAAGAAGATTTTTTGTCTACAACCATCAGAAAAACTTTACACCAACAAGCGACTGTTAGTAGCCGCAGGTGTAGTACCTAATGAGGAACCTTTCGCATATGTCTTGAACCCAGCACCGTGCTCACAGACGATGTACGGTCGTACAGCTATAGGTCATGCTGAGGAGAACTTTGATCTTATTAAGATCAAGAGAAATAAATTACGTGATGCTCACAAAAGGCTCACGCAGGAACAGCTGGATTGTTTCGACATTAATGAAAGTCTCGATGAAGAAGGAAGAGCTAAATACCGAGCATTGCTAACCAGATACCCTCATTGTTTCGCGTTTAGTAAGGCAGATTTGAAGGAACCAGCGCGGATTGATCCCATTCGGAACCATACGGAAAATACTCCATCTGTTCAGGCAAAACCTTTCCCTTGCTCACCAATGGAGCGACAGAAAGTACGAGAGGAAGTACAAAAGATGCTAAATGCAGACATCATTAAGGAGGGAAACGGACCGTACAACAGTCCAATATTCATAATTAAAAAGAAAGATGGAAAATTCAGATCAGTTGTGGATTATCGAGCGTTAAATAACACCATCAAAGATCAAGTATATCCTTTAGCAAGAATAGATAACAAACTTATGCAATTTGGAAAATCTGCAATTTTCGACACTTGACGTGGAATCAGGTTTCTTTCAACTTTTAATACATGAGGATGACCAAGTCATAACCTCGTTCATCACACAGGATGGACTTTATGCATTCAAACGACTACCTATGTGAGTCAAGATGGCACCATCAGTTTTTCAGCGAGCAGCCGCTCAAATGCTAGGCTCACGCAAATTCAGAGGAGCCATGGTCTACCTAGATGACGGAATATCTTATGGAATCCATCTGTTGGACAAACTAGCATCACTTGAGGAATTGACGTTAAGAGCCAGTAACAAGAACTTTAAGTTTAAACCAAAGAAATGCAAATTCGGATATTTTGAAGTTATTGTATTGGGATTTAAAGTATCGCGGAAAGGCACCAGTCCAGATCCTGCAAAGGTGGACGCTATCAAAAACGTGCCAGTACCAAAATCTGAAACAGAAGCTCGGAGATTTTTCGGGATATGCAGGTTTTACAGAAAATACATCAAGGACTTCGCAAAAATTGCTGGTCCCATCTCAGAATCATGGATAGGAAGTAAGGGGAAATCTGAAGGACAAATACGCATACGATGCTTCCAGTGGAAGGCAGATGCAACAATTGCCTTCAACATTCTCAAAACCAAATTAATGAAACAACCAGTTCTCTCTCATTTTAACCCAGAACTTGATTGTATACTTCACACAGATCCATCAATCTCAGGATTAGGATGCTGTGTATTACAAGATGATGGAGAACATCCAATAGCTTAGGCTTCAAGAACATTGATTCAATTAGAGAAGAATTACTCAGTAACAGAATTAGAACTAGCAGCAGTCGTTTATGCAGCTCGCAAGTTCAGACAATACCTTTATTTGAGGAAATTTTTAATCAGATCAGATCATTTAGCATTATTATTACTTTTGATTCCATGTATAATGCCCTCGATTTCAAAATCGGTTCCCATGTACGATACTTCCTCCCCCAAAGAAAAATAGGCTTGCCAGACAAGCTTCTTTGTCGTTGCATCGGACCATATACTATTACTTACATAGACAAATTTAATAATGCTGATCTAGTACTAACATTTCCTTCCACGAAACTCCGTCCGGTAATAAAATGTCACCTCTCTCAACTTAAGATAGTTAACGTAGACTTGGGTGATGGCATAGTCCACCCCGAGTACATATATACTACCGATGACCAGGATGAGTTTCAAGCCTGGCAAGAATACATGTGTTCTTCGCGCTCGGATTCCCTCTCTCATCCGTCCGACAGTAATTCACCTAAACCATCTTCTCCAACCTCATCTCCCAAAGTTATAAAATCTCGTTCTAAAGTTCACACCGTTTCTCATCCCTCTCCTTGTAGCTCTGCACGGATTAAGGCACAAGTGTCTCATTCTTAAGTTTTATTTGTTTTCTACAAAACTCACATTGTGCCTCCGGAGTTTTACTATCAATTATTTCAACTATTCCACAGTTCAGTCAATTTTTCCTCATCCCTTATTCGTGTTTCTATTATCTACGGTTACCTTATGCCTTCAAATCATGTCAAGCTTTCTCCCACCGTACAACCCACTCGTCCCGTCTTATCCGACGATTCCGGGAGTAACCAAATTCTCCTCCACTCTCGCGATTCGAACGTCCATTCTCGTGGGCGATAACCCTTGGATCGAACTCATACCAGTTCAACTCCCGGGACTTCCCCAAACTCCAGTGTATTGCCCCGTGGCCGAAGCAACAGTCCGGATTTTTTCCTTCCAATATACAAATCCCCAGGGTCAGATGATGACTCACTCCGATCCATTAGTTCCAATATACCATCGGAATTTTCGACATGTGGCGGCGGGGATACTCCTCCCCAGCGCGATTCCTCCCCTGATGGAATACACAACGTACTGCTCCGCCAGTTACTCCTACGCAATGCAATCGAAGAATCTTCTCCAGGAAATGAGAGATCAACCACCCCTCCACCTGAGCGCCGTCCCAGTGAAACAGGTGGACGCTCAGATAGTAATATCAACGTTCCTGAAAGAGAATCTCCTGACAATGGACCTTCTGGGGAGACAGAAAAAACAGTCCATATTTCTTACGGCCCGGGATGTTAGGTTAATTCAGAATAATTATGTTTTCTCATGTAATAATTTAAGGAACATTTAGAGTACATTTTAGCTTGTGAGCTAAAACAATAAAAACTTTATTTTTGCTGACCTTATCCGGTCAGCGGCCTTGGCAACTTCCGTTGCCATCTTTCTATGTAGGTAATTAATCTAAAGTCAACAATAATTAGGACTAGATTGTCTAGTCCAGAATAGAATGTAAAAATAACATGGCAGTCTTGTATATGTCTTCGGATCGCCCTTACTAATTCAAATCTTTTTAATTCATTTCTCAATTATTTTGCATTTAATAAATAATATATCTATTTATAAATTTCTTTGAACTTCCATCTTCAAAGGTTTAAGTCATTTATTGGTTCATTGTATTGATTCTCATATTCCATTAATTTAGATTTACACATCTCATTCATAATTTTATACAAACTTGAGATTCAATCACATCAAGAAAGGATGGAACCTAACATAAACCAAAACTATTTACGATTACAAAGAGATCCTAATCACAGGATAAGTAAATTCGTGGAAAAATTACAAGAATTCGAATTTCAAGTCACTTACAAAAAAGGTTCATTACGTTTGGATGCAGACGTTTTATCAAGAACTCCATTACCCTATACAAAGGAAGATTTGGAGGATGTAGAAGACCGAGTGATCGAATTTGAACCAGACCCGGTCAAAGATCGAAAGATTGCCTTGGAGGAGCAAAACCAAATCCCTCAGGGGAACATAATAATGCCACCACCAGCGTGTGCAGCAAGCCCTACGACCAGGGAAAGCTACAAGGGAAGATATTGGACGGATGACGAAAGTCAATCCTCAGATGAAGAGGAAGTCGTAACCCCACAGCGACTAAATCCATGGTCAGGAAAATTAAAAGGTCAACCCAGACGTAAGGTCAAATCACAAGTGGAAATTTTAGCACCTCAACCGGAATTAGAAGAAAAGGATTGGGAGAACCCCACAATGAGCGTAAAGAGCCGTGTAAATGAAGTTACACACAGCTACTCAGCGCTCAAAGAATGGAAATTATCCGTAGACGACATCACTACAATCCACAAATTTCGGGAGTATGATCCAGAGGAAGATTATAATACCTGGAAATACACCAACGAGTATATCTTCGAGTAGAATCTCAAATTAATACAAGAAGTAGAGCTTCACAACGCAACAATAAATGATTTAGATATGAAAGAATGTTTAGCATCAAATAAGTCTCATAACCAAGAGGAAAAAGAAGTTTTTGACAGAAATACTACCACTGACAGTGGAATGGGGACTGATTTGTCTCCTACCCAAAAGCCAATGACAGCAACGACGTCACAAAGTCCAGCCAATGGGAAGGTTGACATTGTTTCACCAAAATTCCTAGGGCAGATGACACGGAGTACGGTGGAATTCACAACGATGGATGGGGCATGTGATGCTAAAATAAAAGCCGTACATCTACCACCAGCCATAATTGTACGGATACGGAAGTCAATGATCAAACGTTGAAGAATCAGGAAACAGCGGATCTGGTGAGTCAGGCAGCTGATACTACAAGAAAGAATTCCTCAACTTTCCCGCCCTCCCATCCCGCCAGTTTTAAAGAGGCCAAGAAATTGGTACTCATGGATGAAGCTAGGAACGTCCAAAAGGAATGTGGTCGACCGACACTGAAACAGGAAAAGCTCAGTGTGGAAAATCACATTCCATCCTGACACGATCCCATAGATGAAGAGGAAAAATTTGTATTTGAGGAGACATAGAGGAGTCCAACCGCAGCAACACGAGTTGAATGAAAACTCAAACAGGAAGTTATTTCGCAACTGAAAACATACACTGCACAATATGCCAGGAAGACC
The DNA here is from genome assembly GCA_947179485.1 of Allacma fusca. Classification (NCBI taxonomy): domain Eukaryota; kingdom Metazoa; phylum Arthropoda; class Collembola; order Symphypleona; family Sminthuridae; genus Allacma; species Allacma fusca. Next base: position 21,712,054 of record OX359246.1, on the reverse strand, counting down.
GATCAATTTCCGGATTTCCGAAAGTCCATGATATGCCCACAATCCGGATCGTGATGCCCTACAGCGGATCAAGGCGAAGTAAATTTCCAGGAATGTGGAGGAATGGATGGAAATTATCCAGCGAATATCTGCAGTATGTGAGACGGGGGAATATAAAAACCCTGCGCCGTCGCATACGTGCATATCCACAGAGAATCCCACTAATGAAGATAATTTCTCTCTACTGGCGACTACAGTAGAAGAGTTGAGGAAACATATCCAGGAAGGTGAAATCGAATTCACTGACGGAATATCATGGCAGATTCAACCTTTAAAAGGGCAGAGTGTTGTGACGATTGAGAAGACGTCTCATTCAAGTCTTTCACAGGCCGATGACCAAAAGATTTAAAAAAGCTCAGAAAACCCGAATGAAGTTCCCCGAAGGCTTCAAAGTTCACCCGGGATATGTTTGCAAATTGAAAAAGGACTCTACGGACTTAAGCAAAGTCCAACAAATTGGTATCATTGTATTGTTACGTATGCTTATATGTATGCAGTGCTAACATGTGTAGATGCTTTAACCATATTGTAATCATTAAGGAATGTGATACATAAGTTATAAGGCTCTATGTTATTGTTATGTCAAGTACAAGTGTAAACATCGCCGTGCATAAAATGATTGAACCACAGTTCAATCCTCAGTTCGTATTTGGCATTTGACTCGCAATTAGTAAAACCTAATCTGTAATCTTAATTGTATCTATCCTATATATTTATTTGGTCACGTACTCTCTCACTCCTAGCGAGTCCACTTCCCCTATTATAGTACATAAAAGCAACATACTTATCTTCATATCTTTAATATTACCTCTTATTCCCCGTCCGCGTTCCCCATAACATAGTGGAGGTGCACGATTCTCCGTACTTGTTATCAGTGCAGCCGTATTATAATATTTAAAAGTTACCCAGCATGTCAGAATGACTACACGAATATCCATTTGTGAAACCGTTATAATCCAGGAACACCAGTTACCTGAACTAATTAGGAAAATTATTGTTAACTTCTAACAAATATTCGTGAAAAATTCCGGCACTAATGACTCACCTATCCAGTGTTTAGAGACATACTTTGATAAGAATATCGAATTCGAGGAAATCCTAAAAGCCTACCGAGATACGCACCTACGCAGGCTTACGTTAGTGGATTCTGACATACTTCGACACGTTCGGTGTTGCCGACGACATAGTGGCTAACAAATCCAGTGATTGCCCCCTAATATGGTTGTAGTTTTATACCAAAATCAATGTCAAGCAACATAAAGATACTAAGATTCTCGCAGGCCCTACGGGGTAGTAACTTTATAAAATAGAATAACATATATTTTAGTAACTAGCGATGAAGTTTGTGGTGTAAATATAACATCAGCGGACCAAGATGATACACGACTGACTTTCCCTAACCACTCAGTAGAACGAGCTTTACATCTTTACAAATTTTATACCATATTCGAAAGTAAACGTTTGATAAATTGAAATGGTGATATACAACCACAACAATTTTTCGTGAAACATTTACGGTACTAGTGAAGGTTCAGCAAAATAATACGCCTACCGTAGCTCATTCACAAAATTTAATGGGTACTGAGGACGTAGATGAAATAAGAATAAGAGCGGCAACGAGCGATTTTAGTATTTTGGGGGATTTCAGGCCAATAACGCTCATACGAGACCTGGTCCCATAATACACAAGTGCACCACTGCACAGATTACAGGGAACGCCACAAACCTATTTTAAAGAAACCGTCAACGAAACTGTAAGTCCCAATATTTCAAATAGTAATCCTAATTATAGAGATAACATAAACTCACCATACCAACCTGCCAACCTTGAGGAAATCCTACAAGTACTTATCGAGGACCAAGCATCCCGAGTACTAGACTATGAAGAAGCAGAGGGTCCAGTACGAATGTTGCTAATCTACCAGAAGCATTTAGATATATTACGTCAGCTAGAAATCACCCAAGCAAGAACATCGAAAGGTTGGGAGTTTGCGAACTACGCTGGTTTTACTCGCGTACAGCACGCAGTTGATAACATTCTTAAGCAAAGTGATTATAGAGCAAATTACACCCTAATAACAAGAGAACTGGAACAGTTAAACAGCGCTGATTATCTGATGCGAAATAACGAAACTGGAACACCCGATAGAAATTCTAAACAATCTAGCCCTACTCCTCAAAGTACCCACACAACTACATATTCCACAGGCTCTACCATAAGTACTGCTAGCTCAATATAAACACTACCAGGTATATTTACAGAAGAAGATCAAACCAAGCTAATCCCCCACAGCTAGTACAGTGTCGCATAGCCACTGGTAATCATAATCAAGACAGAAGAATGGCCACCAAATAGGACATACTTATTTGAGAAGCCAACACTGAAGCCAACCGAGGTCTCCACAGACAGCCTGAAGACATTCTTCGAAAAGTGTGAAATATTTTTTCAGAACACCAAAGGAGGAAGCCAACAAGATCTTTGCCAAACGAAAATTGGCTGACTCATGCAAAACGGCAACAGATTTCATCAAACACTACAGCAACATGCTTAACACACGCTACCATACTTTCAAACAATTTCAAGAAACAATCATAAAAGAGATGTCAAGGGAAATCCCCGATACACAAGGGAAATTGCTAGTTGCACTATGAATGTCCCAACTACCAAACGAGGAACCCAGACTTTTGGCTTTAAGATTCGAAGCAGCAGCTAAGGACGAATAGAAAAACCTCCAGAAAGATCAAGCAGTTATCCATATTAAAGGAAGTCTCGATGACGCAGCAATCAGTTTCATTCGAAACTGCCAAGATGAGATTACGACATTCAAAGGTTTACTGACAGCCCTAAAAACATATGAAGAACGGTCAGTATGAAGGAAACAACCAGCAGTTATTGCCAGTCTTTCAATTGTCATAAAATTGGACACCCTTCGGACAGCTTTTACTCAACAACAAAGTCATACGGCAGTAATAGCCATGTACCCTAAACAAGGATTCAGCTCTAGACCACAGAAAAGAGTTTCAATACAGCAACAAGACAATTCCAGCAATGTACACAGGAGTGCATAGAAAAACAAAGGTTTTCAAGAAAGTTCTACTATTGCAAAAAGCCCGGACACAGAGCAAAGAATTGCCGCGAACAGGCCCAGCAATTTACAGAGATTAAATACCAGAGACTCCAGAAAATCGGACACAATGTTAGTGTGTAGGCAACCAGTGCCTATGCATTTCATGGAATATCAGGAACAGAGGAACTTCTAACCAAGGGACACAATGAACTATCAGCAAAACTATCCAGCTAATTTAAACTGGAATTCAGCCAAACCCAGACAACCTAATAGCCATGAACAAGATGGAACCTCCCACCACAAGTTAAGGGACCCAGTCTTTGTTTAAAATAACGGGATTTTCCCGCAAATTAATCAAAAATTATAGCATTATTGCAGCTCTCTTGATTGATCTAACACGAAAAGATACGCCATTCGAATGGACGACAGCATGTCAACATAGCTTTGAGTTTTTGAAAAATCAATTAACTACAGCCCATACTTGCACATTATGATCTCTCTCGAAAGACAAGAAAAGCAAACAAGAGACGGATTACCACATCAGATTACTAGAACTTAGGACAATTCCATGGGGAGTACAGAAACTTGGAGAAAATCTTTTGCTAATTCCGTTCACCGTCAGAACGGATCACTACTCATTATGCTATTTAATGAAGACAAGACATGATATTTCCCCCAAACTTCGGAGAATGAACCCACTATTATTGGAATACGAAATTACAATAGAATGTGTTAAATGCAAAACACACTACGTGGAACACTGTTTATCCAGAAATCTATTTGAAGAACCCAAATTTGAAGAAACTGAGGCAAACGTAGCCATCAACCTGATTAAAAATAGCAGGTAAAGAGAGAAACAAGATGGGATCCAGAAGTACGAGAAATAAAAAAACCTACACATGTCAGCACAACTTAGGAAATCCTATTATACGCAAAATAGACTATTATGCATATTCACAAGAATGCCATGGACTTTGTTAATCATCGTCGTACCAAACGCATTGACCAGGGATGTACTAACACGATACCACAATGAACTAGCCCATTTTGGCTTTTCAAAACCATTAAACAAAATCCAGGGAACATTCTATTGGGGTACTATGTTGTAAGATATTCGAAACTATATTCGAACATGTAACATTTGTCAAAAAAGGAACGCACCACGACTAAAGAAGCTAGAGAATTCCAGTTCATCCCAGATCCAACACCAGTACAGAGAATTGAAATTGATGTACATGAGCCGATAACGAACCCAGAAGGACAACCAAGATACATTATCACAGCCATTTGTTATTTAACGAAATTTTTGATTGCAGAAGTTGACCAGACACGTTGCAAAAAGTATACCAAACTTCATCATTAACAAAACAATGGCAAAGCACTCCACGCCAGAAATAATGCAAGCAGACCTGGGAACAGAATTCAAGAATAACGTGATCCAGGAACTTAGCCAACGTTTTGCATTTGAAATGGCCTATTCTACGGCTTTCAGATTACAAACCCTAGGAGCAATTGAAAGAGCTCACCAAACATTAGGTGACGCTAATGCCATGTATGAACAAGAAACTAAAGCAGATTGGATGAAGATTGTGCCGTCACTACTATATGGAATAACAACTAGCATTCAAACATCACATGGATTTACACCATTTTTCCTGCTACACTGGTACAACGCTCGAGACCCTATCACTAATGCTGTTCCACACACGAATCTGCAGGACCGAACGGTGGAAGACATAGCAAGAAATTGGAGACGAGCTGGGGAAATCATTGAAATCCAGAGAAACAAATATTCATAAAGAATAAACCAATCAAAACGAAACGTGGAATTTAACACTAGAGATCTAGTTATAATCAAGTCACGAGCTATTCGACCAGGTGTGAGAATGAAGGTACTACCGCGGTACACAGAACATTTCTCTATTATCCAGACAAATTCTCCGGTTAACTATACAACCAGAGCAAGAGATTGAGATCAATTTACACACACGATACATGTTAGCAGACCGAAGCCCTACCATCAGGGAATCTCACGTTTCACAGAAAAAACAATTCTGCCAGTACCATTATATCCTGAAATAATACAACAGGATCATATTAAAACTATACCAGAACCAGAAACTAAAGAACTGGCAAATAATGAGGAAATGACTTATATGGAACCGGGACTTCCCCGAAAATTCATCTCGCCATTTCCATAAAAGGATACAACGATAATCCCTAATAAAGTGAACACAACATATAACAGTATGCTTACAAGTATCCAACATTAGTAGAATTTACAAATTGAAAAGTCGCAACAATCATATACAGATGCCCTACTGAAACGTTAATAACAAACATAAATAAAACATAAAATACAAAAATGTGTCCCAATTTTAGCTCGTTTTATTTCCTCTCTAACACTGAGAAATTAACCAATGATGGATTGTTTGCAATTCGGCATTCTTCACCCTTAAGAATATAAAAACAAAGCATAAAGAAATTTATTCTTTCATTTCTTTAATTTTCGCTTGCATGCTCATAAATGATGAGCCATGCATTCCTATCTCTAGAAATATAAATTACTTGTATGCCGTGCAATCTTATCTCTGGAGATATAAATTACTTGTATTTTAAGAAATGTCATTTGAACGTGTAAACAAATTAAACGTAAACACAACTGATTTTCAGTCTCCAAAAATGTAAAAGCAGCGACCAGACGTCTACTCGCGTCAAACACTGAATCAACTAAAAGGCTTAAACCCTAATAAAAATTTTCGTTTCTCTCAAAACATAAAATTGTTATTTTCTCTACAGATGAATCTCTTCCTCCTCCTCCTTCCCAGTAGGGTAATTGGGACCCATAATCGTTTCCTCAGACGTCGCGAATATACTAAATACTATCCCGCAGTCCGCAGTACTAATTAAGTGGCTCATTCTGACATTACTCGGACGGATTTCTTTTGAGTTTTTTGTTCAAGCTACTTAAACTAAAAACCAACGTGTTAGTGACTGAATCGGGCAGACGTATTCAGCATCCCTAATCATTCCACTAACCTGCGCGCGGTAAAACAATCTACTCTTCCAATACGTATTCTTCACACTTTAAAAGTTCGAACTGGTAATAACGTACAAACTGTTGTACGACAATTCTCATTTCACAACGTCTACACATTAGCGTGTTTGCCGGCGTGCTGTGTCAAAATACTTCCAGTTTGGTGAACCAATAGGCCGATTATTGCGTGAGTTGAATTTAAAGGTCATTTAGCGGACTGGTACAGGAGTAACCAATTGCAAGGAGACCACGAACTCGCCACATAAAGGTCAGATAAACATTTATTTATTGTCTTGGGCTTAGCCTACAATCACACAAGCATATGCTGTTATATCATAGTTAGCAAACACGGCAGTGTACTCAGTTAGTTTTTGCGAATTATAAGTTAAACTTGCTAGAAGCCAGCGGTAAGGTTTTATGTACATACATATACCCTAAAAGCACCCGTCTGCAGTTTGAAACTTTATTAGTGATAAATCTCCACATCAGTGAAATAGGCTACATTTGTTCTTTCTTTTCTCGATTTCGTAGAAATTCATTAATGATAAATTTCCACATCAGTGAAATAGGCTACAATCTTTATTTCTTTTCTCGATTTCGTAGATTCATTACGAAATTACTTGTCCTACAATTCCAGGGTCAAAAGGATTTTACAAATTATAAGCAAATCTACGAGGAAAACGGAATTATCCACTGAGTTGCTTGATTACCTAAACATCACCCTTCCGTGTGGAGAAGACTGCAAGGTGGAGTATGATGCATTCCAAAGCTGTTTGATGGACGAGAACAAAAAGGCAATGACATTTTATTTTATCATTCCAATAGTTGTAGGAGCCCCTTGTGGGAGTAGAAGCAGATGTCGTTGACATTATGAAGAATGTCACTTGCAGATTGAAATATACAGGTCCTATCTTAGCGATCATTTCAGCAGAAGAGGATTGTGTATACAATACACAATTCCAAACGGAAACAAAGCAATTGTCATTGGACGTGTCTCTAAACTGTACAAATAGTTCCATAGAAGTTCACATTGAACGGGATAGAGTACAAAGGATCGCTACTGAAGACAATGTACAAAAAGAAAGATTATCCGTTGTTAATTAAGTAGAACAATTATCATTTAAATCCGAAGATCAACTGGACTAATCTCACAGCCGAGATTGATACAGATTGGAAGAAGAGTGAGCTAGAGATTGAAAGACAAGTGAAACACGTGTCTTTATTTCAGTACTTCAATACCTCATGGTCATAATTTGAAGCTGGACTGACTATAAGTGCTATTCAATCACATTCTAGGATTTCTTCTCCGACTCTAAAGTTCACACATTACTTATCCATCCCCACATCCATAAATCAACTGTTAGATTTTATGTACTTGCGTATTATTGTACTTCTTGTTAATACAACTTGTTAATAATTTACACTCTCCAGTAAGTGGATTTCCGTTACAATTCTTAAATATTTGGGTCAAATAATTGGGTTAAATAAATATTCATTATTGTAGACTAATTCCATTCTATTTTAAATATTTAATAATTTCTCTCTCTAATATATTACATTAACTAATTTTTGGGCAAAGTAATTCAATACTACTTTTAATTATTACAAATATTGTCTTAAAATCTATTTAAATATATTTAATTATCTAATTTTAATAATAATGTAAAAAAATTACAAGCATGAATTTATTAGTTGCTAATTTATGAATTTTTATAATTTATTTTATTTTTGGGTGTGGTACCCTTATATAATTTTATACATAAGTTCATTCTGGGTGTGGTAATTAAATCCTTATTAATACATACATATATTGTTTTGCAATATTTCCCATTAGTATCTTTAAAAATAACTACCAGCAGTTGCTTCACAACCGCGCATAATTATGTAAATGTTAGATAATATGAATGCAAATTAATTCTGTACATTATATTACAGTGACGAAGACGTAACAAACTCTACTGTCGAAACGCGTTGGATAATTTACCAATACAAATACAAGTCAATGTTTACATAAATTATTATTAAATTAAATATATAAGTATTCTCACATCACGTTTAATTCTAGCATCCTATTTTAAATATTAAACAATTGATTTTAATTTAAAAACCTAACCTAAAATTTACGAACCAAACCCCATTCTTTGACCTAACCTGACCCTCACGAATCAAACCACAGTTTTTAACCGAACCTGACTTTCAATAACCCTCCCCCTATGTAAAACCATTGAACTCTTAGTTGCAGCACGAAAATGAATTGAGAAGTTCAAATGTCAAACACAAGGACCAATTGCAACGATCAAAGAAGAAGAGAAGAGTAAAAAACAATTCACCTCCAAAACATCGTGGAAAATAATTTTTACAACTAAAAGATGCTTATAATTTTTTATATACGTGCATACATAGAGTAGTTTCATTGAAAAATTAAGGAGGATGTTGAATCGATTGTTAAGAATATTAGGGAATCAGAAAATTGACTAATTGTGTAAATGTCATGAATGAGTTTGTCACATATGAATTGTTCATGTTAAAAGTATTAATTCATGAATGTCAAGAGTAAACAGGAACTGAATGTGCTGACTGGACCAGAACACAACCACACAGAGTTTCAACAGGAGGAAACTTGACCGCAAGGATTTAACACACTGGACTGTGCTGACGCTACACACCAGATATTTTTATGACACCGATAAAACTCTCAGGACTCAAAACTCTCCAGACCAACTCAAGACTAGAATAAGAGCCTATAAGAATTTTGTATGACACAATGCCCGATGAAACTTCCTCTCTCAATTAAACTATTTAGATGCTAATAAATATTGTATTGTAAACATGGGCTAGATTATATGTTACATAAACCCGTGACGTCCTGACAATACAGACGATCGACGATTTAATATTGTAACAAAGTATAGGGAATACTGTTTTATTCAATACTTTCAACAAAAAATCCAATATTGGGGTGTGATAGCAGTAGTCCAACACTAATTCAAAGCTTCCAACACTATTTAATCTAAGATTTTGGAGCACCATCTGGGACACATACGGAGATTCACAGAAGTGGGCATCCAACGACTTAGAGAGCCAGTTCTATCAATTATAAATTGGAGACAATTTCGTGTCAAAAGCTAAACATTTATCAACACATTTGGGACAAATGAAGAAGCCAATATAGGATGATATGTTCATGAACAAAGTAGTGCCTGAACTAAGTCAGAATCCAAAATATCACCCTTTTGTGGAGTCTTGGAACACACTGTATTATACCAAACTATGTCAACATTCATCGCAAAATTGAAATACACATTAAATATTCTAAAGGCAAGAAAGTGAGGCAAGCGGAAACTGATATCAACTGATTTGGTGCTGTAGTTTCTACCAGGAACATATAAAAGAATTGCTCCAAGATCTGGTTTAGTCCTACAGAATGAAAATGAAATAGAAGGCAAGTATACTGTGCATTTTAAGTATATTCGAAATTATTGATTATTAATCGAAACTAAACATTATGACGTAGCATTATGACAGACATTAATTTAATTACAGTTCTTTTATTAGTGTATTTCTTAAATATTGTTAGGTATGTGAAGTAACTACATAGAGTAAGTAAGTACTCCCAGGAGTAAACGAATAAGTTGTGAATACTCACAACCATAGGTTAGACCAATTCTAAGTTTAGAGGTAATGGATAAAGTAATTAAATACACTCTTGAACAAAGGTACAGAGTAAGAACTTCTACACGGCTAAGGTCGACAATTGTCAACGTCCGGTTACGTCCAGTGAGATGTAACGTCTAGACTTAAGAATGTAAACGTCGGCTCCAGTAGCTACTTGATAAGATTAAGACTCTGCCAGGCTCTGCAGTAAATAACTGAGAGTAATTCCTGTAACATTTAATTTTAGTAGTTCAATCTTCGTTTCATCTTTCATTTAATTTCCGTTTTAATAAAAACAATTAGTTTTCGGATTGATGGAAAACTCCACTCAAGCCTTTATTCGGTCGTGGCCTTCATCCAGCACGATTATTAATTACTTACAAATCACTGATTTATTCCATATTTCTTATCAAATTAGTACGTAAGTATTCCATGAGTTAGTATTGGATGGCATGGAAAATTGCATTTTCCGTGCTGAAGGTCAAGTATTTAGCAACATTCTTATTTCTAAACCAAATTTATAACACGCTTATTGTTTTATGTTGTAATGAAGCATAGATTTTATGCTCTCATTTCAGAATATTTATATGCAAGCTGCTATCCTAGAAAACGGATAAAAACGATATGAAAACTATTCTGAATCAACTCGGATTGAATTCGCAAATGGAACCCTTGTGATCCGTAGCATTAGAATTAATGCTCTTATACAAAGAGAATGGATGTCAACATAAATTCATGATACTGGCGGTGACGATGCAAGAACGTAACGAAACTGCACAGATCGAAACGTATAAAAGCAGCTACACAAATCTCCACAAACCTCATTCGCAGTCCAGTTATAAATATGATACCACCATTGATGTCTAAGCGAATTTACAGAGGGTATGTAAGAGAATATGTCAACATCAACCCATGAGTAGCAGCCATACATTGATAAATAATGGACAAAGTTCTTGTTAGAACTACTATGTATGAAAAATCAATTGTAACTACCCAGAAGTATTTACTAAAATTAAATTAATCCACGCTCCTTTGTGGGTAAACTATAATTATGTAAAAACGAAATTCGTTCTAATTTAACTAACACAAAGCAAATTTAATGTTTTTCAAATAAAAAAGGATGTATTTAATATCTAAATCTTATATAACCAAAATAACCTTATTTGTCTTTGGAAACCCTATATAATATCCTATCCTATCAATCGACGAACATACCACCAGATCTAAACATATCCGGAACCAGGAAATTGCAACCACAACGAGACATCACCAAATCAGTTCAACAGTGATGGAATTAAACACTAACCAACAACGCTGCATGTATCAATGTAACTAAAACTTATATTACTAATACTTCAACGTTACGTAACATCATATAACCGGAAAAGGTAGAGGAAGTAGCGGATTTAGAGGTACAAGTAGAGGTAGGGGTTATGGCCCTAGTGGCCGATGGACATTCAACTTTAACACGACCCAAGCCAACATTTTGGTCAAAGCCCACTATGGAAATGTATATAATTATCTGACCATGCCGAACATGCTATGAACACATCAACAATGAGCTGTAAAGCACTGAAAAAACCGCTGGCATTAAGGCTACTTTTTAAGGCCTACGGAAAACAATTATCTCAGCTAAATACGAACAAATTAGAAAAACGTGGTAATGACCAGTTGTAGCTAGTATTGACAACCACATTGCCATATCACTTTTTAACCTGGACAATTACATGACCAGCCTAGCTATCTGGTATGTAATAACTACCCAATACTGTCATCCTTAATCTACATAAACTTACTCCTTGACAAATTAAAGACTGTATTACCACCTGGAAGACCGATATCTCACTGTTTAATATTTTATACATCTACTGCAGCTACTAGTTTAACCAAATCCTTATTTCAAATTATGATACGTATCAATAATCTAATTTATGATACTACTTTTTATAAATAAATTCAGATTATTTAATTCTGTTCCAACACTTAACAAATCAGGAATATGTTATAGCTCAGGTGGATATTGTAGTCATATATCCATCAATAAAACCTAGTTCCATTTTCAAAATATAGAGTTCTGTGAGACAGCTGTGAAAACTCTTAAAATTACGGATGTTCTTACCTTTTAATGTAATGAAAAATTTACTATTTGCTGTCCAGGAAGATATATGGATGTAAACGGTAGGTATTTTCATGGGGTCTATGTATAGTACTGGTTTTGTGAAATTGTTGTTTACTTAGAAATGAGAGAAATATTAACTACAATAGGTACCCCAATTGTTTTTTATGAAACATTATTGGACAATATCTTTTTGATATTTCTTAAAAGCTCGTCTCCAACTATGTCGGGTACATCAAAACGGTTAGATAACATTTTACACATCCCTATCTGAAATTTACGTTAACCACGTCTCTCACATCTCTCCAAACTCTCCCACGTCCCACTATCACACTGTCAAGCTGTGAATGTGAAGACATTACTTAATAATGCTAGAACTAGGAGCCTTACTGTATGAACTTGGTAGCGTGCGAATGGACACAGCTGGAGTACTGCCATTGTTAATGCTTTTCTAATGTATATATGTATCCATTCTTGTCGCTGAATTCTTGTCCATTTTCTATAACATTCCTGGGTGCAGTATATCATTTTGGTTCTTCTCTCGTTGTTAGCTATGTCAATGACAAAATGGTGAGTTTGAGTCCTCGGCGTTCCAATGCTCCACTCAGGATGGAGTTGTTTGAATTTGAGCAGGAAATGGGCTTTTGTCGCTAAAATATTGGATACTCAAATTAGGTAAATTGTTTTCATCTACCAAAATTAGCATCATATATTCACGTGGCAAAGTGTTGTTTTTAAACAATCTTAAACAAAAGCACTTTTCTAAGTATGTGTATACACATTCATACATATTTACATATATACATGATGTTAAAATCTCTTAAAAATTCATGCGTTGCACTACACCCAAATTTAATAAACGTGGAACAATAACTAATCCCATTTAAAACTGTTTCCGTTCGCATGGTATTGAAATGATGAGGTAGCTTCGTAATTTCATATGAAAACATTAATTACTGAATGTTTGGGAGTTTTTTGTTGTTCTAATCAGCATTCTTTTACCTAGTATTGTACAGTATTTACTTTACCATAACGAGTCTGACTAGCCCATCCACGAATTGGAAATATAATAATGTACGCCTTCGAATTTGTTCGTAAAAATCTTTTGGGATAATAATTTTAGTACAAAAATGGGCCTGAATCTACAGAGCAAAACGCACAAAGAAGTAAACACTTCGCTATAAAAATGCTTGCCCTCTTTTTACATCAATGGTCAAGTTTCGTTTCTACATTCGTTCATCTTTATGTCTATTAAAAATTAGATAATTACAACGCAATTCCCATTATGCTAACAAATTGGCAACAGCAATTTTGGAGTTCTTTGATTTTGGATAGCTCCAGGGGAAACCTATAAAATTTTCTACCGAGAACCGTTGAAACATGTTTGAGGAAAACATTTCAGTGAGATCAAGCTACTTTTAACTTGGAAACATTCAAGTTTTCCAAACAAATCCTGTCTGCTGTGCTCACTTCCATGACCACTGTATCTAGAGTTTTTAAACCTGTAGCATGGCATAAATTTAGAGACACCTAGTTAAAGAACCCAGTAAGCAAGTGTCAATGAAGGAGTAAAATTATCTTGATGTGTGTATTGTAAAGCGTTACATTGATTTCTCCTTTAGAAACCAATATTGCAGTAAAACTGGTGAATTTAAAAATACGAAAGTAATTGTGAAATAACATTTAAAAATTTAGCTCCAGCAATAATTCCCGCAATGTAAAATTTTTAGTCACAATTTTCTTCACGCGCCTGACTCCAACTGTAAATAAAAAGTTATACCAAAGCAATATTTTACTGAAGTCAACTACTGGTGGACTACAAGTAGTCCTGTAGGTAATAATAAGCAGTATAGAAAAATAGTTTCAGAAAAATAAACTTATGTTCAAAACGCTCATTTATCCACTTCAAAACTATTTAAAATTATTACAGATTTGGGTATTAACCAAGGGCATATATACATATTGTTGTCCGATAAAACTATTGATGGAAACACTGTAGAAGTCGTGATCTCACAATCAGTAGCAAACCAATTAGGTTATTGTAGCGTCTACCCGCATTAATGTACATAAGTATTTTCAATCCATCTGGCTGATAGTTTACATCAACTGATAAAATGATGGTAGCATAAAAGGAACTTATTCATTACATTACAGTCAACACCATCTATTACTGTTCCCCAATTACGACACTTCTCCGATGATTACAGTAGTTCCTTCCAAAAGCATGTTCGCATGACCATATGTTACATTAACCCCATTTAACGGCACTTCCATCTTAACAACGGCCACAAATGCTCCCAGAATAATGAATATAAGTAAATTAACTGTAATATCTAATAATTCAATATTATCGCAATTGAGAAAAATCAGTCGACTCACCAAAGTTAGGACGTGAACATGTAAGTAGCGCTGAGTTTTTCAGATTCCCCAACGGTCGGCACAACATTAAAAATTCCTTTATTTTTGATAGGAGAATATCCATTTTGGTAACTTGACTAAAATTGATTTTCTCCGAACCAAAGTACCTTTCAGGAAAAAATTCAGAATTATTTTACAATGTTAAAAATCCCAAATAGCAGCTCATAAAATTATGATGTTTTGTTTCTAGCTTAAAAAAATAAACGAAAGCTCTCAAAAACGGCTCAAAAGTTTCATCATCAAAATTAAGATGGATTGAAATTAATATCAAGGTTTAGATCAATTTATTTCCTCAAGATACGTTAGTTAGACGACCCAAAAGATAGCAAATGATGCTGACAACGCAATTTACCATTTTGATCAAAAAATCGTTTTAATTACATCTAATTATTTGAACATAAACCCTATTCCCCTGTTAAACTTGGAACTGAACTCAAGCAAGGAAGTTCACGAGAATTGTACACTTTAGATCACTCAAAGAAAAACTGAAGAGAAGTTTTTGTTACCAGCCATTTTATGTAAATATAGGAGGGTTAATTTCAAATGGAGAATAATTATATGTATCTGTGTAATATGTAATTATTCATTTCCAGGACTCGCAGCAGAAAATACTGGTTTTGTAGTAATGACTGTATTAAATTCTCCCCCGTTGCTTAAATAGTGTGACTTACAGTAAAATTTGAAAATCTCTGGGATAGTATTAAAGGAGGATTTTTTATACAGTATTTTATTTATTTATTATGTCTAAATCTAATATATAGGTCTTCCCCACTTTTAGTTCACATGTAAAATTAACTCTCTAGCTCTTCCTATTTAATTCTTTTACGAGCTGTAGATAAATTCATCAAAATCTAATAACATTTTTTAACTATCGTAAAAGCGTTCTTTGAAAAAATGTAGCAAACCTTTTATTAATTCTTCAGTTTAGCATCCTTAAAAATCTTGATGTGGCTTCACTAATCTGACAGTAATGGACTTCTGGATTGACCTAAATTAATTAATCATTTTTTAAAACTCACAAACAAATTCTTTTCAAAACATCTGTAAAAAAATCTCATCATCTGTGATCTGTAAAAAGTTTATATAGCAATCTATGGTCAAAATGGTAAGCAAACTGATGTACATAAGGATAGATGTCTTGATGATATAAGATGGAGTCTTGATTAAAATTTTTTGTTTCATTTCTTCCTGTTATAACTTCCCACGATCGTCCATTTCAATCGAATTCAGCATACACTTTTCATTTTTGTCCTCAAATTTTGAAAAACTAATGTTATTTGTATTGACTGGTATGTTTAAAATATTTCACTGCAATCAGAGGAACAATTCGGGAAAAAACAAAGATTTAATTCATTTCAATTTTTTTACGTACAAATACGTGGACCGATTTCAACCAATAACTAGCTCATCTGGGAATGTGGTTTAAAAAATGTTCACAAGCATTTTCAAAGAAATCGGTCAAGTAGTTTCAAAGGAAAAGTGCGGGAGCAAATTTTATTCATTTTTATTTTTTTACACATGAACACGCTGGCCGATTTCAACTAATAACGAGTTTTCGAACCAAACAATGTTAACAAAGATTTTGAACGAAATCGGTTTAAGTAATTTTATAGAAAAACTGCGGGACAAACAGGAAACGTACAACACTATTTTATAAGGGGACTGACGAAGTCCCACAAACTGCACACTGTGCATATAAACCAAAATCTTAAAAAATCTTCTAGTGCTATCAAACATTATATTGCAAAGCTGTCTTTCGTTACATGATAGTCAAACTCACTGACTGACATTTTACATTTACACTCATGTCAGCACAGCACGTCCTTGTATACATATACTCACTAATTGTAAGCTTGAACAAAATATTTAGTGCAAGTAAGTAATTTTTTATGAATGTAATCCATAATACATACGCACATACGTCAGTTACTGAAAAGCAGAGTAGTCAAACACTTCACTAGTATTTACATTTTATACGCGTTTTATTTTTTCCAGTAGCTAAGACTATTTTTGGTGCCTTGGTGTATTTATTCTTTTCGACTCGGCACCTTTAGTCACGGTTGGTTGCTTAAAAACGCTGCCTTTGCAGAAGTCTCATACTTTCCTATTCCAGCCTATAATTATCGGCTATTACATATTATGTATTATGCGGGTGTTGGGAAATATCATGTCGAAGCAATTATTCCTTTGATGGACTGTAAAAGAATTAGAAAGGTCAGCTGACTGAAGTCGTAACTTGTAGATATTCGTTCATAAATAGCTGCTCCCGGACCCCTGTTTTGAAACTTGACAGGATGCAGATTATTTAGATGCTCAACCAGACTAAACCAGTAGTGGATATTAAATGTGGTGACGTAAATCAGAGCCTCGTACAGAGGTATAGCAATAAGTTTAAATGTATTGGAAACAACAATTTGGCATTTAAGCAGGTACACGTGGATTTGAAGTACATAAAGCCTAACGGGAATTTTCCGCGATATCCTGTGTATTGATAATCATAGTTGTACATTAAATCAGGAAAAAGGTCCTATGAAATTAATCGCTGGAGATACATCGTCCTACCTAGTTTATGCTCTTAATGTTTTGGAATTGAACTGAATAAATTTATTACTCCGTTTTGAATTCATTTTTATTAAAATGTCGTAACAATGCAATACTTTTTAAATCAAAATAAAATGACTGACTTTAAAACTGTGCAAATACTTCATGGTAGTTATTTATAAAGAAATACAGAATGGAAGGGGGATTCGATTAATTACAGCTAAATGCCTGGCCAATGTATCAAAACTATTTGATTGGAGACAAATTTCCAGCTGCATTTATTTATATTAAAAATACAACACAGATTTACAGAAAGCCGTTAATTTCCATAGCGTGGAGGTCAATTAGCTATAAGCTACGTTTGTTAGTGTGTTGTCGACATCACATGGGGATATCAAATGCCGGTATTAATCACTGTAGGTTGACAACACTTATAAGTCATTGTAAGCATAGGTTACAATGAATCTAAAATATTTTTGTTAGATCATTTTACTCTACAATTAATACTTTTTTGGGTTTATCATTATTGATTACTCTTGTGGTTTGTGCTTTTCGAGCTCCGTCATCACTCGAAGTACTACTTCCTCTTGAAAAGGTTTCCCAACTATTTGAACACCAATTGGTAGACCTTGAGCTGTAAAGGCGTGCTACAAATATATTATTTTAACCGTCACAAATTTTAGACCATATATGTAGATATTTCGTAATCATATTTAAACAATATAGTGAGATAACATTTTTAACTCGCCTTCTTTGCAAGCTGCACAAAATAATCCCCTTCGTCGTCGTAAGAATCAATTTTTGTAGCAGTCTCTCTACCGAATGGAACAACTCCGGCCGGGAAATCCAACAGATTCCAAAAACCAATATAGCAGCATGGTCCTGAAAACAAATATTCCTCTGAATTTTTCAAAAGTTTACTTGTAATGAATACCTTCAGATATGCAAGGTTCAATAGTGAATTATCACGTACCCATGATTTGATCAGTCTCTGCAAACAATGGATCAGGATAAGGATACACTGGCATCAAAATCACATCCAACTCACATCGCCCCATCTCATCCAAAATCATAGTCTTGGTGGACATCAGTCGTAAAAATCTATATAGAAATTTGGATACTTCGAAATCCTCAACGTCAGTAACAGGCTTATTGTTAGTATTAATGATAATTCTAGCTAGCTTCGAAAACAATAATGACAAGGAAGATCGTCCACGCTTAAATAATGTTTTTGCTAGATCAATCTCATCAAATTGAAGTTTCTTGTGGGTTTGACTCCCATGGTCGGCTGTGAACATGAAACTTAGGATACTGTACATAAGCCATGGATCTGGTATTACAAAGGGGATCAAAATATGATCTACAGCCTCCAATGCTTCTTTAGCTTTCAGAATAGTGTCCGGAGTGTCTCCTAAGGAAGGAAATATTGGCATGGTCGTCAAGTAACCAATCCTCAACGGTTTCTTCGATTCGAATAACTGTCCAAAAATAATTTTTACAAGGTCATTCTGACATAAAAAACTTTTCATAAAGCGTTAATACAGTTATATCTGTCTCATACCTCTGACCTCCAACGAATAGGATTAAGTTGGTCTTGATGGTTTTGAACGGCGTCAGTTATCACAGTTCTGTAAACTCCCGCAAGAGTACTAGCTTTTGAAGCTATTATTCCACAGACACTGGTCACTATTCATCAAATTTAAAAAAAAATGCAACAAGTCAATCGCTCATGAATTTGCTCCAAGAGCTCATCGACAATTAATCTTCTCAGGAAGAATTCCACATAAAACGAAATAACTTTATAAACTTACTGCACTCAAAGATTGACATCTTGCCTCGACCGCTAATTCTCCTAGATGTTGATCTAAATGTTGACACGCCACAACAGTGCGAGGGAAGTCTAAAATAGTCGCCAATGTCCGAGCCCAAACCGAATAAAGCCCCCCCAGCTCCTACAAGGCACCCAGTCCCGCTGCTGGATCCCCCAGGACTCTGCGTTTTATTGATTGGGTTAAGCGTCGTCCCGGAAATTGGGTTGTCACTCGATCCAGATAATGTTGTCTGGGGGAGTTTTGTTTTACAAAATGGGACCGCACCCGCTTCTTGTAATATCTTCACAACCATGGCGCTCTCTGCTTTGGGCTTGTTCAAGTAAATTAACATCTCTGTGATGGAGTCCATATCCTCGACGTCATTGTCCTCCTTGATGCAGATTGGAACCCCATGCAGGGGTCCTTTGACTTCTGGGAGGGCGTCGAGCTCATTCGCCCATTCCTTCTCAAAACATGTATAACATACGTTAACAGAGAATATATTTTTGTCATGTCACATGTCATGTGGTAAATTGAAGACATACTATAGATTTGTCGATAAATTGGGCCACCCAATTGAATTCCTGTGTTACTAGAAGGGTTTTGGCAATGTACGCCTCAAGGACTTGTTTCGCCTTCAGCTCCCTCTTCTGGAGTTTATCCACGAGGACATCAAAAGGAAGGGCAACGATAGCGGCGCTTCCCTTGTCAAAAGGAAGTTGTAGCGCGAATTCCCTAAACTGTTCCTGTCTTTCCTTCTCCCTCAATTTTCTCAATCTTTTTAGGTGTTTTTGCTTCTGGGGAGAATTGGGAGACACATGTTACATTAGTTGTAAAAACTATTATAAAATTGTGGAGTTAAAAGGCAGTGTTTACTCCTACGTTATGGAACAAGTGTTCACATACGTTTTAATTACCTTGGAGTTTTTATTCCATAATATTAAGTAATAAGTCCCGACAGCCCCCAATCCAAAAGTCAATACAATAGCGGTAGAATTATTGTGACTTGATGAGCTTGTTGGTACCTCCATGCTACTGAGTGTAAAAATGGCTTTTTGTTGAACGATTCCAGTTTAATTTTGATATTTCACATTTTTTTGACCGATTATCCCAGATTTTTTAAACTGGATTGCATTTATCAAATACGTTCAGAAATTTCTTGGGGAGTAACTGTATAGAGTACATTGGCCAGAAATAAAAGGTAACTGCCTGTAAAAGAGCTCTCTGTAAAATTATATTTGGAAGGTTGTAAGGGCAGTTGATTCGGTACTTTGTTACAAGGAGTATCTACATTTGCTTTATTATCCTGAAGCATATTTGCTCAAATAATTTTGCCTCTTCTGAGAGATACGTTTTAACGTGGGGCGAGGGGGAAATTATGGCGAGAGTAAGAGTACACTGCTCTCACAATAAATGTTACATGCAACCATGCAAGTACCAAATGCATATACCAAATGCATTTGTTTTCATCCTGCAGTTTGAACTTGCATCCTCATCTATACGTAAATATTAATGTGGTCCTCCCCACACTGTGAAGGTATTGACCTTGAGTTGGGATTGTGTCAACAACTTGAGATATATATGACTACGAATATGAGATGTGATCATGCGACTTCTGCATTCACTTTCATACCAAATCTTGAGCTTAATGGTTTTTAAGACAATGGAACATGTACAGATATAAACGTTATACAGTGAATTTCGTATATAGTGGTTCCCAAGGGATGACAAAATACCTCCCAATATATAGAGATGTCACTATATTTTACTACAATGTAATTTAAATGTAATCCTAGGGAAATTTAAAACATGCCCATATAAAGGGAATGTTGTCTATGAGAAAACCACTTTATAGGAAATTCACTGTAGTAAGGTGTGAATAAGGTAATGTCAGTCTAAACAGGATTCAACAAAACTTGAGACGAAGATCTACGATAAGTCATGATTAAAACATGAAGTAAAACTTCCCTTCAATAAAACATTTCCGTTGTTATTGTTTTACTTTGCATTTATTTGCGACTTAAAAGTTACAAAATAAATTAGTCAAAAACCAGGTTCAAAAAGCACTTCGCAAGATTTAGCCAGTGCTAAAACCTACTCTTGAAAACTTCACAATTTAATATATGAGCTAGGGCTCCTCACAATTTCAAGTAGTAATTGCAACTATCAATTTCAAATACAATTTCAATTCAATTTCAATTGATGATAATCTGCAAGTTGTAAATTGAAATCAATTTCAAATAAAAATGACTTTTTAGTTGTTGATTCAATTTCAATTACAAATCAACTATCAATTTAGTCATTATAATTGGGAACTTCCACAATTTCAATTTCAAATAGCTGCGTTGCCAAAAATTGGAGCTATCACAGTAAGTCATTGACAAATTAGGACACAACCCTCAAGAAATCGGATGAGAGTTTGTAGAAGTTACCTTGAAGTATTTTGAAAATCTTCAAGCTCTGTTAAAATTCGAAGGACCAGTTCTTCTTGAAAAGGTTTTCCATTAGTTTAAACCCCGATTGGCATATCCTTACAAGATTGCATATTCTAAAATTTTTACTATACACAATTAACTTTCTTTGATTATTCAGTTTCAATGCAATAGTGACATTTTATTAAAAATATGATTACTTGTTTTGCCAACTTTAAAAACATGCCCCCCTCGTCGTTGTGGGCCTCTACTTTCGTGGCTGATTCATTCCCGAAAACCAAATGGAACCACACCAGCCGGAAGGTTCATGGCGTTCCAGACGAAAGCATAGAATAAATGTCCAAGAATGTATAAATTCATGCTCACCCAAATTAAAATACCTAACTGATGGGATTGGAGCCAGTAGGAGCGTTATATTCAAAAGTATAGTTCCATACATAGGGTTCGAGCTCTCACCAGATATGGTAGTATTTTGAGGAAGGTTAGTTTTGTAAAATGGCACGGCCCCATAATCTATTAAAATTTGGGTATTGTTGCATTCTTATTTTTTAGAAACATGGATATTCCAAGTGTGGAATACATTCCCACTATATCGTGATCTTCTTTAACGCAGATTGGAACTCTGTGTAGGGGACTTTTTATTACTGACAAGCAAAGTCTTCCGATGTGACCTCCAGAATTTAATGAAAATTGGTGGAATTGTAGGCACTACTAATAGTGTTCACACAAACCACAAACTTGATGCCATCTCCTCTGGGTTCGGGCAGTAGGACATTTGAAAATTTGATTTTTTTTGAAAGTTTGACAGGGGGGACCCTTCCTCGCTTGAATTTTTTCATGTTAAATCCCATAAGAAAAATCCATTTTCGCAACTCGAACAAAATCCAAACAAATGTTCACACATGCTCGAAACATGTTCATACATACAAATACTCTAGTCCCGTCTTCAAGGGTACACAATTTGAGCAGAAATAAGCCAATTCTCAACATTTTAGGATTTTTTTTATTTAATTCGCTTATAATTTGTTTCACATAAATATTATTATTTTCACTTTCACAACCGAAAAATAATTTAAATGGATCAACACGTACATACATACGTAAACCTTGTCTCAATTAATGAAATACAAATGCAATTTTACATTGGCCATTACCTTTTCAATCTAAAATTGCATTTGTATTTCATTAATTCAGAATGTACGTGTTGATACATTTACATTATTTTTCGGTTGCGAAATTGAATGGAATGGATTTTTCTTATGGGATTTAACATGAAAAAATTCAAGCGAGGAATGGTCCCCCCTGTCAAACTTTCAAAAAAAATCAAATTTTCAAATGTCCTACTGCCCGAACCCAGAGGAGATGGCATCAAGTTTGTGGTTTGTGTGAACACTATTAGTAGTGCCTACAATTCCACCAATTTTCATTAAATTCTGGAGGTCACATCGGAAGACTTTGCTTGTGAGAGTTCGTCCAGATGCTTCGCTAATTCCTTAATAAGGAACATAATTAGAAGAAATAATAAAATAATAATAATAAGAGTAACAAGATGAAATAGGAAAATTATATGATTTTTACCATTACCCCTAATGTTGGGTATGGCGGGACATCATTTATTACTTTTCACACAGCACATCGAGTGAAAATAATGCAACTGTAGTACAGTAGGGCTACAATATAGCCATCTGGAAGCTTTAGTGCTTTCCTATCAAAAACCATTTTGACCACCATCTTCAAACTAGAGCATCTCGGGCGGTTAAAATTTACGGGTAAGCCCGCAAAAAGCCCGGCCCGCACGGGCTTCGAGCGGGTACGGGTAAAAATTATTACGTTTGACGGGTTACGGGCGGATACGGTCTTTTCATCGCCGTTAAAAAAGACCGTGAAAGCCCGTAAAAGCCCGTGAGAAATTCCATTAGTTGTGAATGCAGGAGCAGCGGTTGTGAATGTACATAGACTTGAATGACTTGAACGAATTTCAGACGTTTGCAATTTTACCTTTCAAACAAACTAAGGCTTGGTGCACGATAGAGCATCACCCCGTGGGATATTTTGGCCCGTGCCCGTCTGTACGACTGTTACTAAATAACAAAAGCAGGTATGAAAGAAAGGTTTTCTTGCATACCTGCCTTTGTTATTTAGTAAGTTTCATTTGCTCCTCATTACTGTGGAAAATTCCATTTAGTCTAGAAGATGAATCCTGCTTGTAGTTCAAGTATTTGTAATAAGAATCCAGAAGTTAACATTGTAATAAATTCAAGAACGCCACCAGAAGTGCTTACCAAAGCCGAAATAGCAGCATAAGCTTTTGTATTGCCTTCTAGGTAGTTTAACGACTGTATGTAACAGTCAAGAACACCAATATTTTAAAATACAGTTTTTCAGTATTTAAGATGTATGGTATTTGCGGGCGGGCTTAATTTTGTGGGCCGGGCCGGGCTTTTTCGATAAACATTAATTTCGGGCCGGGCGGGTACGGGTAAAACGTTACGAGCCACGGGCGGGCACGGGCCTAAAATATCCCACGGGGTGATGCTCTACTTCAAACCGAGTAAAATGCATTGTGAATTCAAGTAACGAGTCATGTATGCTACCCTGAAAATTTTCGAAATTGATCTAGCTATTTTTTTAAGGTTTAACCGTAACGTTTAGAAATAACACTAAATTGTTATACATAAAACACGACGGCTGCCGTTCCAATAATACAGCGGCAAAGTACAAATAGATTAAAGCTAGTATAGGAGCTATGCAATTGACAATACCAGGGAGAAATCTTAAACGGGTCCTTTATTATCCATCAACAACGACACTGTTATTAAAGTACAATCAAATCGTATTTTACATATTAGATGTTCTACATATCATTCACGTGTACAAATATAAATCATATTTTAAGTATCAAATAAAATAACAACAGTGGTAGTATAAATCGTTTAGTGTACTGAAAGCAAAGAAAGCCAAACATTTTTTTCCAACCAGATCAGAAAAGTACGAAACGATTTTTAAATATTCTAGCAAAACATGTGGATTCAAAAGGAAACTGTTCCAGAAATATATTTCTGAAGTTGTGCTCATTATAAACTAGATACTTCAAAAGCCAAAAATTACACGTAGCGGCTGCGAAAAATATTTAAAAGGTGCTCTAGACTGGTGTCTATGAACCTAAAAGTAGTTTCCCAAAAATAATAATCCAATTTTTCGAAAAATGATAATGTGAGTATAAAGTTAAGAAAATATTGTTTTAACTTTAATATTAAGATTTCAAGGAATAATTCTGTGAATACAAATCAGAAATAAAGATAGAGCGTAATTACTGTCGAGGCATTTGAAAATGACACTTGGTCGCGGCCTATCAGAGGCAAGAGAGACGTGCCTAACTCAGCTGTCCTTAATTGGTCAAGCGTCATTTCCAAATACCTCGACAGTACTTCTCATTTTTTTCAACCTTTAATTTATTGAATCAATTAATCAACCGTTGGGTTGTTATTACCATTCGAATCATTTAAATCATTCATTAAAACACGATGCATTATTCATTTTCAATAAAAAATATTTAACCTTTAAAATAATATTGAATAACACAGCGAGTTTTAAATTTCCACTGCCTCAGTGCAGGACAGGCATACAATTATTTTCTCTAATTGCTCTCTCTCCTGCAAGAAAATTGTCTGTTTAGCATGTTGAGGAGATGTTTACAACTTTTATGTCCACAATGTTTTACGAGATTTTCGTGCTTACCAGCGCAACGTTTCTGTGCCATCTTGTGTCACCACTTCAACTTGTAATGTGTTATATTATAGACTACCATAGTAACATGAACACAATTACTTTTGACAGATTTATGGTTTTGGCAGCTACGTTTTTGGCCTTGTATTATAGTTATTAAAGCATTTTAGCATGTGCTTGAATATAATGATCTTCCAATAATCAAATTTAATTTATTAGATCTGGATACGATTGAATCTAATTTAGCTACTTTTAAACATTGTTCAAAATTTTAATTAGTTACCTTTAATACCTATGATTATTACTACACAATGATTTTCCAGCTTGATATTTGGTGTCCCCACTGACCGTTCAAACTAGAGGCACAAACGGGACTAGTGTATTCAATAATTAATACATTTATGTAGGACTTACTCACAAAGTAAAGTTGAGATTTCGAGAAGTTGAACTCATTCTACGCAACATAAAAATCCGTTTACAAGTTTTTGAATCCAGTAGTCCACTTGATGATTCTGTTTTATACACTTGTTACAATAACTCTCTACTTGATTAAGGAATACTTAACCTCGTCAACTATAATCTGACAGCATTTTAACAAATTAAGCTGCATTTTATAAATAGAACACCAGAGGTTCGTGTTTATTAAAAACAATTTGCACTTAAGGTAATTCAGGGTACTTTATACATTGAGGAATTGTATTTGCAATGCATTTGTGTAAACGTTTTGTATTTATCACATTTAGTTTATATTGACTACGATAATGGCGGAGAAGTCAGTTTCAAACAATCCTGCCACCCAACTAGCCAACCCCAGAAAAATTACGGACCAAGTTCTCACGGAGGCCATAACAAGTATTTCCAGAAGGAATGTAAACGGCCGACACTGGGGAAAATATCCGTGTGACGGAATACATTTCAACCGGATGTAATTCTAAGGACAGGAACAGCAAATTCGCATTTGAGGAGACTCCAGTTAATGAGCTCGAACGTAATTTTAAACGGGAAGTAATTTCGCAATTGCAAACATTCACTGCGCGGTCCGCTAGGAAGAATGGAAAACTTACTGTGGCAGATCGAGCAGGAGATGTTCATAATCCGGACTCAGATGACACTCAATAGACCAGGGCTAGGAAAATCTCCAAAGATATGAAGAAGTGGATGGATGAAGTTCAATGAAGATCTGTATTGTGTAAGACGGCGGGAATTAATACTCCAAACAACTATAAGTGCGCACACACACCAGACTCAGATTTTGATAGCAAATTCACTTTACTGGCTACATCATTAAATGTTCTAATGCGGAGTATCCAAAAAAGGTGAAATAAAATTCACTAATGGAAGCTCCTGTCGTTGTCAACTGTTAAGATAAAAGATAGCTGGGTAAGCTATCTTTTATGACTTTGTTTATAATCTTAGATAAGGTTTTCACAGGTCAACATTTTGTAAGAAGCTGACCTTTTCAATACTTAGGTTTATTGGAATGTCCCGTTATATCTTTGTAAGGGCATTCCGACTTTTATGGAACTGTAAAGGTAAAATCTGTAAGACGGATTTTACCTATTGTTTCCGTTCTGGAACTAGCAATAAAGATTGCTTAGTGACAGAATTCCATTGCATTGTATGCTAGAATATTAAGACACATAATATTTGGTCATGTATAAATACGTGGATTGATAACAGAATAAACGAGTCGCATTTTGACTGTAACGAAATACTGTTCCGAGTATCAGATTTCATTTCAAAATCTCAACATCAACACCTGTCCGTTTCTTTGCATATACTAATAATTAAGCAGGTTATTTTAGTATATTAGGATAGTTTCCCTTTAATTTACTGTTGGCTGCCATAAATAATTATAAGTTGCTGTGATTTTGATTACAATAAGCTTTATAATAATTATTATGAATTATTTTAATTTGCCGTGCAAGTGCATGATAATGTTGAATATTTTTGTTTTCAGTATGTAATTGATTGACTTCGTTTCATGGCTTTACCAGCAGTCCCGATTTCAACTGGGGAATTTTATTCCAGCCCGCAGGCCAATGTGTGCGCGACATTGCGCAAATGGGGAAGGTGTGATTGGGTTTGCTAAGTCACCAGCCGTTTGCAGTGAGCCTGACAATGTTCAAGAAAGGATAAATGCAAAAATTACAAAAATGGAAGGGGAGGAGACGGACGTAGATGGCGAATTAGAAATTGTGGATATAAATCCATCCCGCATAGCAAAAGGCAACAAATCAACATTACAAGTTCAAATCGGTAGCATGGTAACACCTAGAGCATTAGAATCAGGAGCTACCTGGTCATGTATTCAAAGAAATTTATTACCAGAATGTGCAGAAATTAAGGAAGTACCAAGTACATTAAGAGTTTAAGTCGCAAACACGGAGTTGGTAAAATCCATCTGTTTGACAAGATTCACACGGATGATAGAAGGTGTTCAACTACGATTCAAATGTCTAGTCATGGAAGCACTAGAACCAAAAATGATCATTGGAGAAAACCTGATGACAAAATATGGAATAACACTAGATTTCAACAATCTTAAAATTCGGAGCGACAGGTTTCGCACAGTGCCAATGGGCAGGGATACTCACCACTATATAGGAGAAAGAAAAGTCTTTACGAACGCAATATGACCAATCTTTTATTTCAAATATTTTATTATTCAAAAATAATTCTTTTCTCAATATTTCATACTAAAATATTTCGCCTTCTTCTATCCTAATCTATATCTAGATTAAGATAGCATTTGAAAGGCCGAGGTTATGAGCACACATATTTTTAAAAAATTCTTTTGAACTCCAAATTAATTAGTTAAGGATCCCTAGGTTAGAGAGGCAAATAATTAAAACTCTTTTTTCTCCAAATTACTTTTATTTATCTGATGTGTAGGTTTTACACGGGTAAAAATAAGAATCTATCTCAAATGTTTTCACATTTTCTTCTTCATTATTTTCATTTTTCTACCCGAAGGGCCGGATTGAGCACGGGGTAATCAGAGAATTATTTTACCATGGTTTTGGTAAATATCAGACAAATAAGAAATTAATCTGACGGGCCAGAATGAGCACAGATATGATCAGTTTCAGTTAGTCAATTTTTGCAAATTTTACCTAAATGGCTCAGGTAGAGAGCGCAGGTACATTAGACACTCGAAAGCATAGTTTTAAGGACACATAAAATGTTTAGGAAAGGCCGAGGTTTAAGACGAGCGCCTAGGTAATTCACAAATTAATTAAGAGTGACAAAATTTTGTTCCAAAAGCCGAAGTATACTGAGCGGAGACACATTCGCATTAACATATAGACATACGATAAAGAAAATCATAATTTAGTTAGTTTAGGGATTGAAGTGCCGAGGTGTGAGCGCAATCATTGTTGTGTATAGGATGTAATTTCATATGTAGAATTCCAGAGGCTAGAGAGGAAAAGAAGTTCATAAGGTTAAATTGAATTGAGTCATATCTCAAGCACGGAGGTGGTCGGAGAGGACGACAATAACCACCGATAAACCTGTCACCTACTAGAGGTAATCGGAGATTCTATGATTAAAGTGCCGACATAGGTATATGTTGTCTTGTGCCCAAGCTGGATGGGGTTAGGTAACAGTCAGAACTAACACCAGCGAGGATGTTCAAGGGAAGTGAATAGGATGACAGGGGACATGCCAGCCAAGGAATACCACTTTAAAATCTTAAGCATAGGCTCCAGCTATGGATATGCAGAAGGGACTTTCATTATTCCAACTGTTTTAGATGAATCATGGGATTTGATTGCATCATAAGGATAGCTGATCTCGAAGAAATGGGTTATAGTAGAAATATAGCTTTATTGCAAACATGATAATGAACATTAGTGTTATTCCACGAAATGGCATTCTTGTATCTTAGTATAAATATGTGATTATTTATAGAATAAACTCCAGTCTTAGAACTGATATTGCGTGGCAACAACTCCGGTCTTCAGTCTATTATTTTAATACGTTATCAGACACGCTCAAACTGCTTGTGCTTAAATTGCAAATTTTTCACACAACAAGGTCTGAGTTTCTTAGTCACTGAAATTTAATTTTTTTTCGAAAAAATATTTCAAGTTATTGCAAACAGGAGTCTAGAAAATTCTGCGTTTTCAGACTTCGGGGGACAGTTTAATGGGAGACAAACAAAAGTTAGTAAAATTCAAACGTGAGAGTTCTCCAACACTTAAGTATATTTATAAATAACTGAGAAAGTTATCAAAACTTGGGGACTAAGTGAATTCATCCCAAATAAAAAGTGAACAAACAGTTACAGTTTTCTCAGTTGACCCCACCAGCGACCTAATACGCCAACGTTTACAACGAAAATTTCCCGGATCGCTAGCTTCCGGTAAGGTTGCAGTTGGTTTGAGAAATTGAAAAGTTTGATCAAAGTGTTTGTGAGCTTCAGTTCAAAAAGTTATTGTTAGCGATCTAAAAATTCGAGAAGAATTTTAGTCAACAACAATTCATTTAAGGACAGGGAGGGACGCCGTCAAATCCAGGCAGTCCATCGCAAGTTAAGAAGCAGGCTCAAAGTCAAAACTCAAGAGCAGCAGTTACAACTAACCCAGTTCCAGTCATGTCAACAGTACATGGTATATACACAACTCCAATCTAAAAACTGATATTGTGTGAGTAACAACTCCGATCTTCAGTCTATTATTTTAATAATATGTATATCTATTACGTTGTGAATTATCACAACAGGTTGAAATATATTTTAGTTTATTTTTAACATGGTTCGTGGCAAAAAGTGATAATTTATTTGCTTTTTTTCAGGCTCACAGTACAGTAACAACGAGAAACGAGGTTCATTCAGAACCAGTCACATCAAGTGAGTGACTACTGAAAATACCTGTTACCGAAACAGCTGACATTGGAGGAATATGAATGGTTTGTATCCCAACCTGTGCCTTCCCACGTAGTTTCAGTGAGTAATAATCACGGCGTAATGTTTTGAATGCCAAAAACGTTGAAATGGCTAAGAAGAAAAATTTCAATTTGTAAAATATCCAATATGTGTTGCAAAGTACGTCAAACACTGCGTACATACCCTTACGACAAGGTGGAGTTTTCAGGACGGACGTTAAGAAAATCAACCCGATTGAATTTGTGTCAGAATTGCCTTTAGGGACTATTTATAGGACCCAATTACGATATCGAGGATCTGTGCACAAACGAAAATACAGTTGTGAAACTTGACACGTATGGTGCAAACACGTTCAGAAATAAACTACTGAAATATCAACGATTCTAAAATGCAGGGGGAAGTGGCAGCAAATTCCTTCAATCCGTTTTCGTTAGCGAACCTGGAAGCGCCGATAATTGTTGATAAATCTGTGCAAGGCATCTGTGAATTGAATATTCTATTTAAATATTAGTTGTATGTTTAATATATGTCCAATACGTTCACTATCAGTTTACATTGCCAAAACTGGTTACAACAGTACGGACTTAAGATCCATAAAATATTGAGAAGACATAATTAATCAACAGGAATCTCGATTGGCAAGTCTTCAAGGGACAAGGATGCCACCTCGAGAGACGTGAGATCAGCACATAACCCTTAATCCCAGGAGTGAGAAGTCTTCAAGGAACAAGGAGATCGTCCGGAAGGATGCGAAAGTGTCACAGAACCCTGAACCAATTACTGAGACATCATCGCTAGCTGAATCAGCACAATAACACACACAGATACGACCACGCAAACCACCAAAGGAAGTACAAGTGATCCAAGTTGAAGATGAGTTAGGAAAATGGCAACCTCATTTGATATGGAAGTTATGGGTTGAGGAATGCAAGCGGATATAACACATCAAAGTGACAACAACGCCAGCCAATCAATGGGGAATGTGAATAACATGAAAAGAGACTCAAGACAGAAAAACAAGACCAGAAAAGACGATCCGCAAGTTGGTACAAATAATGGCATGAAAAATTAAAGAACTATAGCCAAAATTAGATCCGATCCAAAGAGAAATTTTTGTTTAGGACTAGGTTAGGACGAAGTACGAGGAAATAGTTCGAGGCTTACAACATAACAACGCAACGATCCTGTATGCCCATGTGAAAGGACGGGATCTTGCCATCTTCATTGAGATTCGTATTCATGTAAAGGAAACACTGCACAAAATTATATTCGACTGGAGGGCCTGGTGAATCAAGCACAATTTCGTAGCATATATTGTGATGAAGATTGATCCGACCGGAAGCACCCCAACCCCCGGGACAATAACCGCAGGAAATATAAAGAGGGAGATGAGTCAAACATCTTAGGGACAAATGGTACCGGAATAAACAGGACGAAACCCATCTTGGAGAAAGCCTCCCCATCCCAGGATGGTGAATCAGCTCACAATCGCCTGCTTTAAGACAGCTCAAATCATTTTGCAAACACCACACCAGTTTTGACGGACGACATAGTTCAGGAGCTGTATAATTACTTAGATCCAAAGCAAATAAAGAATAGATTGAAGACAGTTTCAGTCCGATTTTGCAACTCCACCACATGGGATTTTAATAACAATGGATACGGAAGAATCCAGCCACAGCAAACACACACAGACAGCAACATACCAATTCTCAACGCGGAGGACCAATACCTGCCATCGTACACAACATGTTTACTTTCATGCTCGTATTGGGCATAATTACAATGGTACTTGGAATGGATACTAGAACAAATCTGCCAGGACCGACAACTTAAAGCAATAATTTACACGGACTTTGCACTTTGCGAGGAATGTGAAGTGCAGAGCGCGAAGCGTTCCACAATGAAAAACAAACCTTATCGCGTTCGCACCTCTGCATTGCTAAGAGGGACATTTGAATGGTTGCGACCGTTCCGTTGTCTCATTTAACTCCGGTCATATTTTTAAGGTACGGTATCGCAAATTAATGACAATTTGGGGGAAATGCGAATTAAAGGCGATATTTATGGTATGAATGTAAATATATGAAGTAAAACTTCAATTCAATAATTAGTTTAGCTTATGGCGTCAGGTCATCTTTGTAGCGTGTCAGGGCTTGTACGTACGTTCGTACACTTAATAAAGTGTAGTATGTGTTCATTCAGCGCACACCATACGCTTACTTTCATCAACAAATATATCCAGAGATTTGGGTTAGGATTTAATATTGCTGTTTTAGCTCTGCACATGGCTTGTAGAGGGAAAAACCACAATTTTATGAGCCTCCCACTAGATTGACGATATCGTATGGAGATACGAAATCGCTTAAAAAAGCGAGAATTATCATGGCTAAACCGTACCTCAATTTTGTACAGTAATTACGGTATTACCGTACTACAATACCGTAGTTGACATGTCCACTAAAAATATAATAAGCACTAGCTATTAAATCTTAAATATAAAACAGTAACAATTATAACAAATAATGTTTAGTAATTATCGTATAACCAATTGTTCCCATTATTGCCAAGAGCAATAATTTTGAATATGTTGGCAGGATATAGTTATTAGTGGTCGGACCAATTTAGTTTAAATTTCAATTTTACAATTCAGTTCAGTTCAATTCAGGGATTTTTCAATTCAATTCGATCGTTTATTGAACCGAATAATTCAATTCACCTTTTGAATCGAATTGAATGGTTTTCTTTGAATTCCAATTTAAAACAATTTCAGGCTCAATCAAAACCAATATTGTAAGGATAAGATTAGCACCATCTTAGCGTCAATATAACCAGCATTAAAATGTGTTAATATTTTAGGGTGGCGTCAGCCCCCTTATAAGATAGTGTTGTCCGTGGATGCTTGGAACTGTTTGTCCCGACGTTTTCCTCCGAACCAATTTTGTTCAAACGTTTTGTGAACATTCTTTAGGCCACTCTCTTGGAGGAGTTATTCTTTATTGGTTGAAATCGTAATGCGTGTTCGTACGTAAAAAAATCAAAAACGACTAACTGTTCCACCAATTTCAATGGAATTTTTTTTACACTTAATACCAGTCAGTACTACTAGCTTAATTTTTTCAAAAATTATCAAAATTTGTTTTTTTTCAAAATTTTGCATTTTTTAAACCAGCTCAACGTAATACTATAAAAAGGGTAAGGAGAGATGGCCTTAGCTGATGCGCGGACGCGCCACCCTAGCCACCTTTGCAGTATTTAAATATCCCGGCGAACCAAATGGTTTACAATTCAGTTCAGTTCATAGAGTGAACTGAATTGAATTGGTTTTTACTGAACCGAATTGAAACACAAATTTTAATCCAGTTCAGTACTCGAACTGGATTGAATTGTAAATTTTGAATTGAATTGAATTGTTCCGACCACTAATAGTTATTGATAGTATCATAGATTGAGCTTACTATTTACAGATCCATATATTGATTTGACTGTCGTTGATTATGTATTTGAGGCGTTTGGAGGCGCCATGATGATTCTTATCTAGAGGTGCTCAGGCGTAAAGATCCATTGCTCTCTTTGCCTTAAGTACTTCATATCACATCCACGTCTCACTTTTGCAAGTTTCGAATGTGAAGACAGAATTTAATAAGGCTAAAACTACTACCACTTACTCTAACAACCTGTTAGCGTAAGAATGAAAACACATGCGTACACTGCTGGAGTAATGACATTGGTAATTAATTTCTAATATATGCATATATACATATGCATCGATTCTTAACACTGAAACCTTTTCCCGTTGGAACATTTTCTATAATATCCATGGGTGCAATATCGTTGTCGTTCTGCTCTCGTTGTTAACTGTGTCAATGACAAAATGTTGTTTGAGTCCTCGAAGTTTCGGTCCTTCTACACAGGATGGAGTTTTTGTAATTCAGCAGTAAATGAGCGTTGTCGCTAAAATATTGATTGTAAACTCAAATTAGGTAAATCATTTTCATACTCAAAATTTCTCCTCATATAGTCCAGTGTCTAAAACAACTTTACGAATATGTATACACATATACGGTACGTGGATTTGAAACTCCCCGGTATTTTGGGTATGTTGCCTGGGCATTTTTTGAATTTTCATTTCAGAGCGGGAACGGCACACTATTGCATATTGGGCATGGGTAATGTGGGCATTTTCTGTCCGGGACAAATTGGGCATTTTGTACAGAATCGTGTAATAAAATAGCACAAATTATACAATTAGCAATCGATTTGAAAATGTCTTCGTAATGTTGGTGGAAAAGCGTTCGAAAATTAATGTCCGGATATTTTCATGGTTTGGCTCTGGTTTTGACTTATGTGGCAATATAAGATATTGATAAGTTATATAAGATGTTAAATTTTATTGTTCGAATTTTAAAGTCATCTTTAATCCACTTCGGTGTCTCAAAAATTATTCATACGGGTCTGAAATAGGTACTATACATAATATAAATTTTATACTAGATTTATGTCATTATGTTGATCAATGCAAGTTAATTCAGCAATTTACTACATGACTTGTGTTTGGATGGCATATGTAAGTCATATTGAACATTGCAATTTGTGAAGCACCTGTACTTGATAGGAGTACGATTATACATATAAACTAGCATTCAAGCCATCCACCAAGGTGGATGGGAAAACTGGGATTACAATGATTTGTAATTTATACAAAATATTAAACTTGACATTATATAATTAGGCTAATTTCTAATTTGAAAGCGTGGACCGTCTTGGTTGTGGACGGCTGCCCGTGCAATGCCGCCGCCCTTGCTAGTGTATAATGTTTTTATTTTTTTTATAATTTATTTAGTCAGCTATTACTGGCTCAGCAAATAAAAATAAAGCTCGCTTAAATTTGAATCTCAAATCCATAAAAAAACAATGTAGAAAAGTTTTTTTAATAATTTCAAATTATTAAGACTTTTTAGCATCCTTTTTCATTTTTGAGCAAAATTATTCAAAGAGGAAAAAGAAAAAGCACAAAACAGTATAATGCTTTAAATATTTTTTTTTATTTAAAAAAAATAATTTTAATAATTTATTTAGCCAGTTATTGCTGGCTCAGCCAATAAAAAAAGCGCGCGGATATTTGAATCTCAAATCCGTATTACACCAAGACGAAGACGTAGACGAAGACGGCCCACTCTTTCAACTTAGTAGAGAGGATAAATTATTCCAGATATTTTTTTTTCTAACTGCAGACGACGTAAAATTAACTTCCTCCATCCTGTAAATATGTATATATACCTATACGTGTGTTAATATTACGGATGGCCGAGCAGCCATTTTCTATTGAAGTTTGACTCCTTACAGTAATTTTTTCTCTACACTGGAAAACAACAACAAACAATAATTGAAGACCTGTGTGGAGGATGTACATTGGTTTTTACTCCAGCCATTTCCCCTGAAATTCGGGTCCATTATATTTTTATACTGCTTATTAATCATGTTATGTTGCAAAGAGCAGAAGATTGTGGTGAAAAATAAATTGAGCAACATATTCGACCTCACCACCCATTGAAATTTTGACGTATCCCTTGACATCTTTTTTAACCGATTTTTACTGTAGGGTTCAAACCTCAGAAGAAAATAGTTTTTCTGACCGCCATGTGCAAATCAAATTTATATTACTATTTAATTACATAAAAATTTATTTTGATGGGAGTGATAAATTATATCACCTCGTGTCATTGAAATTAAATTGATTTGGCTGTCAATGTTTCTGCAGTTATAACATTAAAGAGCAAGAGAATAACCAAACGTTCAAATTTGTGACTTTGCCTTCGCTGCGCTTCTATAATTTGGATATTCTGAATCTAAGCTAGTGATCCAGTTTTGTTGCTAAAAATGCCCAACTTGTCCTGCCCAAAGTGCCAAAAATTAAGGCATTTTCAACCAAAATACAAAGTAGTAAACACGTCGCTATAAAATAGCTTGCTCTTTTTTTACAAAAATGGGCAAGGTTCGTTTCTACAGCCGCTCATTGTTATACCTACTAAAGATTAGATAATTGCAACTAAAAGCTGAATAATCATTATTATAATAAAAGAAATGGCAACAGCAATCTCATTTCTTAGATTTGAGATCGCTGGCGGGGTTACCTACGATATTTCCTGCCGCAAACCCTTGAAACATGTTCGAGAAAAAGTGTTCAGCCTGATCAAGCTACTTTAAAATTAGAAATATTCAAGTTTTATAAACAAATTCTGAATTGGCTCCACTTCCGTGACAAAGTGGACGTCACGGGAACGGGTAATATTGGGGTACATGAAAACGGGAACACTCGACCACTGGGAACAGGAACAGGGGTTGGAACAGGAACCGATATCTTCATTTTGTTACAGTTCCCATAACGGATATAGCCTACGCATGATGCCTTTCCCACACCTGTTGTTCCTGGGTTCGAGTTGGTACTTTTAGTCTCCTAAAACACACTCAAAATTGATTTTGTAAGACTTGATAGTACTTTATTTATGCACCCAATTTAGTTAGTATATTCCATTACACTCTTTTTTCCGGAAGTTTCTAAACACATATGCTTGATTTCAAGATAATATTGTTAGAACTCCTGTTTCAGTAAAATTGTGATATTTTCTAATGATATTTGTTAATCTGTAAACGAAGGGTTTGGTAGTTACGGAAATCCTGATCATAATTTTTACCTTACCTAAGTACAATACCACTTGGACGGGGAACAACAGCTGTGACAACGGGCATGGGTTCACAACAGTTTCAATTTGTGGGTACGGGAGCAGGAAAGAGTTCGGGTACACGTTTTTATTAAATTCATGGGAACGGGTATCTAAAATACTGTTCACACAATGATCTGGAACGGGTCCCTGTACGGGAAAACTTAAAGACACACTTCACTCGCCTGACTTTAGCTTTAACCAAAACGTTGCCCCAAAGCAATGTCTTACTGAAGCCAGCTACCGTTGGACTGCAGGTACTATTAAATGTATGTAATAATAAGTATAGAAACATAGTTTCAGAAAAATACCTCTTGCATGGATGTGAAAGTGAAACCTGCCTTCCAAGATACAATAGCCCTAAACTAATATTTGGGTATGGGGGACCCTACTATATATTTGGGTATTAACCAAGGGTCGATTGTTTTCCTATGATACTATTGATTGAAATAAAAGTAGTGATCTCACCATTAGGAGCAAACCGATTAGTCAATTGTAGCGACTAGCCGCATGATTGTAAGTATTTTCAATCAATCTGGCTGATAGTTTACGTCAAGTGCTAAAATAGCGGTACCATAAAAATAATTTATTCATTACAATCAACACTCTCTATTAGAGTTCCATAATGAATACAAGTAATATCTAAAAATTCAATATTCAATCAATATGTAAAAGTCGACTCACCAAAGCTAGCAAATGCACATGTACATATGTAGCGCTGAATTTTTCAGATTCCACAACGATCGGCACAACAATGGAAATTCCGTTATTTTTGATAGTCGCATATCCATTGTGATAACTAGACTAAAATTGATTTGCTCCGAACCAAAATACCTTTCAGGAAAAAAAAATTTACAATGTCAAAAATCACACAAATCAGGTCAAAAAGTTATGAATTTGTAATCCTAGCAAAGGTGTCCAAATGGCTCAGCCTATCCTAAATCCTTCCTATTTATAAAATTTGAACCGAGCCTACATTTTAACCGCCGAATAGGCCAGCCTATCCTACATCCTTCCTATATGGGGAGCACCAAGCCTACATATTAGCCTATATTTCATTGACAAATTCGATCAACCAATTCTACACCCTTCCTACATTTTATATGCTGCTACTGACAGACTATATAAGGGCATTCTACTCTAATTCTATGACAACATATCCCAGTAAAACCTGTTTGAAATTTGAATTGTATTCAAACGAAATTTTTTGTTTCCGTGGTCGAGCTTATACCACAATCTGCAAGTACCAGTGTCGGATTATTCTTTAATTTTCATTTTGCCCGTTCCATATACCATTAAATGAAAATGATGTGTATCAATAGCCTACATATATGCCTATAATTCTATGATACCTCAGCCTACCTATTTTGTAGGCTAGGCTTTAAGCGTAAATTCTTGCACCCTATTTTGCCTACAAGCCTCTTTAATAAAATCCTCGCACCCTATAAATCGCCTACAAATAGGCCTATATGTAGGATAGGCGGACACCTTTGAATCCTAGCTTAAAAAAATAAACAAAGGTTCTCTAACGCGACTCAAAAGATCCAAAGTCAAAATTGAAATTAAGATCCTCGAAGGTTTAGATCAATTTATTTCCTAAAGATTCGTGTGTTAAACTACCCATAAGATAACAAATGATATTGACAAGATAATTTACCATTTAGCTCAAAAAATCCTTTTAGTTAGATCCAATTTTTACAGCATAATCCATATTCTCCTGTTCAAATTGGAGCTGAACTCAAGCAAGGAAGTTCACGGTAATTGCAAACTTTAAATGACTCAAAGGAAAACTGTAGAGAAGTTTTTGTTACTAGCCACTTTCAATATACGAGGGTTAATTTCAAATGGAGAATGTTTGCATAATATGTATAATTATCCATTTTATTTTTACGGCTGTAGAAAATTCGATTTCCATGAAAAGTTAAGTTAAGAATACAGAATTTAGTGGATTTTAGAATTATCAATATTTTGATTGTCTTTCGTTGGATAATAAAATGTATCGCTTGCTGAAAGAGTAATGAGTGTATATATTGTAGATGATTTGACACTGTGGTTCGCGTACAGTGTGCAGTTTCCCCATATTCAGTCCACATATAAAATTAACTCTCTATCTATAGCTCTTCTTTTTTAATTCTTTTACCAGCTGTAGATAAATTCATTAAAATCTAATAAAATTCCTTAATTATCGTAAACACGTTTTCTGGAAAAATGTAGCAAACCTTTTATTAATTGTTCAGTTTAAAATCCTAAAAAATCGCGATGAGGCTTCACTCATGTGGCAGTAATGTACTTCTGGATTGACCTAAATTAATTATTCATTTTCTTAGTTTCACAAACAAAATCTTGCCGAAATATGGGAGGTATGATAATTGTATATATAGCAATATGTGGTAAAAATGACAGAAAACTCAAGTACACAAGGATAGATGAAGATGATAGTCTTTGTTATAATATTCATTTCTTCATGTGATAACTTGTCACTACCATCAATTTCAATCGAATTCAGTATGCACTTTTCATTTATAAGAAAGGAACGGAATAACTTCAAACGATTAATTAGATACTGAATTCCAACCAGAAAAGGGATCAGCCGATTGCTACAGGAAGACAGCAAGAGTAATCCAGCACTGAACGAATAATAACGAGCTCGTCCGAGTTTTCGGAATAAATAATGTTAACAAAAATTTTGAACGAAATCCATTCAGTAGTTTTGGTGGAAATCTTCGGGACAAACAGAACCACGGACAACACTATTTTATAAGGGGACTGACGATGCCTTACAACCTGCGCATTGTGAGCAATCCAGAGTGTAAAATCTGTTACGGCTATATATCAATCATAATTCTTCATTGCTGTCTTTCATTTCATGATAATCAAAATCGCTGACATGACATTGTACATTTACAGTCACATCAACACAACACATGCTTTTACACACATACTCACTAAATGTAAGCTTGAACAAAATATTTAATGTAAGTAGGTCATTTTTTATGAATGTAATCTATACAAACGCATGTAAGTTACTGAAATGCAGAATAGTAAAGCTCTTTATTAGTAATTACATTTTATACGCGTTATATAATTTCCAGCAACTAATAATGTTTTTAAGCCTTGGTGTATTTATTCCTTTTCGACTCGGAATTTTTAGTGACGTTAGGTTGCTTAAATACGCTGCCCTTGCAGGATTCACATACTTTCTCAAGTTTCCCCCATACTTAATTATCGGCTATTACGAATTTTGTATTACGTGGCTGCTGGGAAATGTCATGTCAAAGCAATTTATTTTTTTCATTGACGGACTGCAAAAGAATTAGAAAAGGTCAACAGACTGCTGTCGTAACTTGTAGATATTCGATCATAAATAGCACCTTCCGGATACCAGTTTTGAAAGCTTTGAAACTTGACACAGGATGCAGATTTTTTAGATACTCAACCAGACTAAACCAGTAGTGGATATCATATGTGGTGGCGAAAATGAGAGCCCAGTACAGGTGTAGACCTAACAATAAGTTCAAATATATTGGAAGTAAAATATAATATGACATTTTCAATTTGGAAACCGGAACTGCTAATGTGAAGTATAATAGCTTAGGGGGATTTTTCGGGATACCCATTGTACTGATAATCACAGTTGTACATCCAATCAGGATAAAGGTCTTTATATGAATTTAAACGCCGGAGATACATACATATGTCCTCCTTCCTGGTTTATGCTATTAATGTTTTGAAATTTAACTGAATAAATTTATTACTCCCTTTTGAAGTCATTTTTACTAAAATGTCGTAGAAATGCAATACATTTTAAACAAAAATAAAATGACTATGAAACTGTGCAAACACCTCATGGTAGTTACTTATAAAGAAATACAATTTGAAGGAGACTTCGATTAATTACAGCTAAATACCTTGTCAATGTTTCAAAAACTATTTTTATGGAGGCACATTTCCAGCTGAATTTATTTATATTAAAAACACAATATAGATTTACAGAAATCCGTAGCGTGGAGATCAATTAGGCATTATTACAT
Source organism: Allacma fusca (assembly GCA_947179485.1). NCBI lineage: Eukaryota > Metazoa > Arthropoda > Collembola > Symphypleona > Sminthuridae > Allacma > Allacma fusca. The sequence continues at coordinate 21,671,568 of OX359246.1, read as the reverse complement.
TTATTAGTGAATTGTAAACACCACATGGTGATAACAAATGCAGGTATTAATCACTGTAGATTTACAACACCGAGTTATTGTGAGTATATTTTGACAAAATAATTTTTTTAGATCATTTTACTTTACAAGTAATAACTATTTAGGTTTATGATGATTGATTACTTCTGTGGTTGTTGCCTTTCGAGCTCAGTCAAAACTCGAAGTACAACTTCCTCTTGAAAAGGTTTCCCAACTATTTGAACACCAATTGGTAGACCTTGAGCTGTAGAGGCGCTCTGCAAAGATATATCATTTTAACCTTCACGAATTGTAGACCATAGCTGTAATTCTTACTCAAATTTAAACAATATAGTGACAACAAATTTTTAAACTCGCCTTCTTTGCAAGCTGCAAAAAATAATCCCCTTCGTCGTCGTAAGAATCAATCTTTGTAGCAGACTCTTTACCGAATGGAACAACTCCGGCCGGGAAATCCAACACATTCCAAAAACCAGTATAGCACCATGATCCTGAAAACGAATATTCCACTGAATTTTTTAAAAGTATACTTGTAAATGATTATCTTAAGGTATACAAGGTTCGTAATTATTACGTACCCATGATATGTTCAGTCTCTCCCAACAATGGAGCAGGATAAGGATACACTGGCATCAAAATCACATCCACCTCACATCGCTTCATCTCATCCAAAACCATATACTTGGCAGCCCTCTGTTGTGCCAAATATCCCCATAGAACTTCCGACCTTTCGACACCCTCAACGTCAATAACAGGCTTAGTATTAAGGAAAATTCTAGCTAGCTTCAAACACAATAATGACACGTAAGATCTTCCATGCTTAAATTTTTCTGTGGCTGGACCAATTTCATCATATTGAATTTTCTGGTAGGTTTGACTCCCAAGGTCGGCGGTGAATACGGCAATTAGGATTTTGTAAATATCCCATGAATTTGGTATTTCAAAGGGGATCAAAGTATGACCAACAGCCTCCAATGTTTCTTTAGCTTTCAGAATAGTGTCCGGAGTGTCTCCCAAGCAAGGAAATATTGGAATGGATGTCAAGTAACCAATCCTCAAAGGTTTCTTCGATTCGAATAACTGTCCAAAAGGAATTTTTACAAGATCAACCTGACAAAAAACACTTTTCATAAAACGTAAAAACAATTATATCTGTCTCATACCTCCGACCTCCAAGGAATAGGAACAACAAGTGGGTCATGCTGGTTTTGAAGGGCATCAGTTACCACAGTTTTGTAAACTCCTGCAAGAGTACTGGCTTTCGAAGCTATTATTCCAGAGACACTGATTACTATTCATCAAATTTAAAAAAAAATTAATCCAACAAGCACGTTCATGAATTACCGAAAGAGTTCATCGACGATTTAATCTTCTCAGGAAGAATTCCATTTAAAAGCGAAATCATTTTATGAACTTACGTCCAGCGCATTCCTCTAAGCATGGCATCATTCCTCGACCACTAAGCCTTCCAGTTGTTGATTTAAGCGTCGACACACCACAATAGTGCGAGGGAAGTCTCAAAGAGCCTCCAATGTCCGAGCCCAAACCGAATAAAGCTCCCCCTGCTCCTACGAGGCATCCAGTCCCGCTGCTAGATCCCCCAGGACTCCGCAATTTATTAATTGGGTTAAGCGTCGTCCCGTAAATTGGATTGTCACTCGATGCAGATAATGTTGTTTGGGGGAGATTTGTCTTACAAAATGGGACCGCACCCGCTTCTTGCAATACCTTCACCATCACGGCGCTCTCTGCTTTGGGCTTGTTCAAGTAAATGGACATCCCTAAGGTTGAGTCCATACCCTCGACGTCATGGTCCTCCTTGATGCAGATTGGAACCCCATGCAGGGGTCCTTTGACTTCTGGGAGGGCGTCGAGCTCATTGGCCCATTCCTACTCAAAATAAGTATTAAGTCAACAGAGAATACAATTTTGTCATATCATATGTCATGTGGTAAATTAATGACGTACAATAGCTTTGTCGATAAATTGGGTCACACAATTGAATTCCTGTGTTACTAGAAGGGTTTTGGCAATGTACGCCTCCAGGACTTGTTTCGCCTTCAGCTCCCTCTTCTGGAGTTTATCCACGAGGACATCAAAAGGAAGGTCGACGATAGTGGCACTGTCATTGTCAAAAGGAAATCGTATAGCGAAGTCTCCAAACTGTTCCTGTCTTTCCTTCTGCCTCAATTTCCTTAATTTTGTTAGGTGATTTCGCTTCTGGGGGCATTTGGAATCAAAATAGAGACACATGTTACAATGATTGTAATTGCTATATAAAACTTTGTAACTAAAAACGAATTTTACTCCTAGTTGTGGAACAAATATTCACATTAATTTTTAATTACCTTCGCGTTTTTCGCCCGTATTGTTAAGTAATAAGCTCCGACAGCCCCCAATCCACAACCTAATACAATAGCGGCAGAATTATTGTGGAGACTTGACAAGCTTGTTGGCATCTCCATGCTACTGAGTGTAAAAATGACACTTGGTTGAACGATTCCAGTTTAATTTTGATACTTCGTAGTTGACCAATTCTCCCAGATTTGTTACAACTAGAGTGGATTTATCAAATACGTTCAGACATTTCTTGGGGCTTAACTGTATAGAGTACAGGGGCCAGAAATAAAAGGGTTTAGGGAACTCCAAGAGCTAATCTAATCTACAAGAGCTCTTTGTAAAATTGTATTTGACAGGTAATAGGGGCAGTTATAAGTATCCTTCGTTATGGAGTATCTACAATTGCGGTACTCTGACACACAAATGTTCCCAAATAATTTTGCCTCTTCAGGAAGAAAAGTTGTAACGTGGATCGAGGGGGATATTATGGCAAGAGTATTATACAGCTCTCACAATAAATGTTGCATAATAAGCCAAATGTATGTGTTTCCATCCTGGAGTTTGAACTTGCATCCACATACTATAACGTAAATATCAATCTGCTCCTCTCCCTCACTCTCGAAGGAAGTGACCTTGAGTTGGGATTTAGTCAACAACTTGAGCTGCATTTGAGTATGAACGTGAGATGAGGTCATCCGACTGCTGCATTCACTTTCATGCCAAATCTTGAGTTAAATATTTTGGTAGACAATGGAACATATGTATGTAACCGCTAGTAAGGTATAAATAAGGTAATGTCAGTCTAAACAGGATTCAATAAAACTTGAGACGAAGATCTACATAAACATCCCTTCAAAAAAATATTTCCGTTGTTACTGTTTCATTTCTTTAGGGCTGAAAAGTGACAAAAAAATCAGTCGAAAAGCAGCGGCAAAAAGCATTTTTGACTTACGCCATTTAATATAAGAGCTAAAAAATTCATACGGAAATAGATATTTATACTTAATAATTTTTCCCACATCTTTTCATCACCCCACAAATCGTTGACGAATTGAGGGACAACACTTCGGTATTCAAATTCGGATGAGAGTTTGTAGAAGTTAACTTGAAGTACTTTTAAAATCTTCAAGTTCTGTTAAAATTCGAAGGACCAGTTCCCCCATTCAAAGCAGGACCGAGGGTGACGTGACAAGTAGCTGTAGTTGCTGATGACGGAAGTTAGAAGCATGCAAAAAATAATTCAGTTATTTACTTCAAAATGATTCTAAATTACATACTATACATTCGAGTATTAACCGGTCGTCTATATATTGTTGCCCTGTGAAACTAGAAGAAACTCACTGAAATACTGTAAAAGTAGTGATATCAAAATCAGTAGTAAACCGATTAGACCCGTGTAGTGTCTACCCGCATTAATGTAAGTATTTTCAATTAATCTGGCTGATAGTTTATGTCAAGTGATAAAATGATAGGAGCATAAAAATAACGTATTATCTAATTACAGCTAACTATGTCTATTACAGTTCCTGAATTACGACACTTTTCCTGTAACACTTATTGTTATGTACCGTTCACATTGCCACTTCAGCAAGCAAAACGTCGCCTCTGCAAGTATTTACTTGCAGCGCTGCAAGTTCTGTTCACATTGGTCGCCTCTGCAAGCATTTTACTTGCAGATGCGACTTGCAGAGGGTCGATTTTACTTGCAGAAGCGAAGTAGAACTCGCTTCTACTTTCCTCTGCAAGCTGATGAACATGCTTGCATTTCCCATTGAGTTCCTTGTTAACTTCTTCAACCAACTCCTATGCCGCGCAATGTTAAATTTCTGTCGATTTCTATTCTGCACCGTGTTAAATTTACGACGTATAGAAAAAGTCGCTAACCGTACGTTGCCAACAGACAAATTGCTTGCACTTGCAGCTGGAAACCAATGTGAACAAAACTTCCATACGTGCAAGTAAATCAACTTGCAGACCGTTCGCTCAGCAAGCTAGCTTGCCGACGAAAAAGTTTAGCTTGCAGAAGCGCAATGTGAACGGTACATTAGTTCGTAGAATTCTGTATGTAATGGAAAAATGTACCGAATTCGTACATATATTTATATACATATATACATATGTTACATTATACCCCTGCAATGGCACGCACTTTAATATAACAGCGCCGCACAAATGCTCCCATAATATTGAATACAAGTAAATTAACTGTAATATTTAATAATTAAATATTATCGCAACCGATAAAAATCAGTATGTAAAAGTCGACTCACCAAAGCTAGCATATGTACATGTATGTAGCGCTGAGTTTTTCAGATTTCACAACAATCAGGACAACACTTTCCTTTATTTTTGATAGTCGCACATCCATTGGGGCAAGTTGATTAAAATTGATTTACTCCGAAGACGGGAAGCATAAGCGCTCTGAGATCCTCAACGAACTCACTTCCCATCTGCTCTCAAGTTGACAAGTCGGAAAAGATGCAAGATTCTCGGAACTCCGTTAGTCTCCAACTGCGATATGCAACACATTTATCAAAACGCACAACATATGACTATAATTTTTGGTCCGAACCGGAACATTCCCCAGGACTAGGATACACTATGGTTGGGAATTTCTTCAGTCGTGACTTTAAACTCTGAATCTGAATACTCAGAGCTATACATTGGTCTTTAATTTTTCCCACCTCAAAACATTAAAAACAGTAAGCTAGATACGCTATTCCTCTGGCACATTATAATATTTAATGTTTGGAGGAAAGCCGGGCGTAAAGTTTATTTCATTTTTTGACAATGTAAAGGGCAGCTTATTGTTAATAGCTGTGATTGCCATTCAAGTATCAGCAATATTTTGATTTACAGTTTTAAGCTAATTTTGAAAACAGTGGTGCTCGGAAGTAAGACATGTACATATGTGCTTTTTACACTCCCTTAATTAAGAAAACGGTTCACTGGCGAATTTCTCTCTTTACCCTCATACAAAATTGGGAATTCTTCTTCAGAAATAATTTCCAGGAGTACCTCTTTGCATGTGTTTGGATTCGTACTTCTGCTTTAAAGGAATTTTGCAAGTCTAATAATGTCTGAGATTCTTATTTAATGTAAATAATAAGCATAGTCATACAGAATTACTTACACATACCACTGTCTCTCCTGGAACCAATATGGTAAGAATACTGGTATCGATACTTTGGGGTGGGGTTCCAAGACAAAATCGCGTCAATGATTTTTTCCTGCGCCATTCTATGCTCTGTGTTCAAAATTTAGTAAGAGGAGTACTGAGTGGTCAATAAATTGACAGGCAATTTTATGAAATCACCAAAATAAATTTCAGACTATTTTTTTCTACAACTTACCATTCGTCGCATATTTTCACCAGCGTCCAAGTCAGAGTCCCGAGCTATCACAGTATTAATTTCTCAATTCCAGTTTATTATCAGCCGGCAGCAAATCATGCAAACGATAAATTTGACCCTTTAAAATACACAGTGATTTTGGGAGAATATTCTTTATAATTATCATGAATTATGCCAGCTTTTCAGAGACACTGTCAATTACAACACCTCTAATCCAACGGAACAAATTGTAGTCAGACGCCCATTTCTCGTTTACGTTTAAAATGCCAGAATGTACATACCTCGCCGAAAAGTTGGAGCTCTGTCAAAATTATTGACATTGCGGGAGTCAGTTTAGTTATTTTTTGAAAAAGCTGTGTAGTAATTTTATTGGACTGGAAAAAGCAATGGTTTCAGTTCATAGGTTAAAATACTTGTGGGGGCACAGTTTTTACGTGTTTTACGACTAGGTGAAATTCACAATAGGCAAAAGTGCCAAAAGTATGTGGTGAAGGAAGTAGAAAGTTAGTGAAAGCGTACTGGATGACTACCTAACAGAGCTGTCCAAAATACATGGTATTTTAAATACATGTATTTCAAATCATGCTTGCAACAAGTTCGTTCAGTGAACTAGTTCCTGAACTGAACTTTTCAAAAATATTTAATATTTTGAGTGAACATGAATGAACGGAAATAAATTAATAGAATAAATGCCTGAACGTGAACTGAACTATTTTTCACTTTGAATGAACTTGAATTATTTACGATAAGTATAGCAAATCGCTGAACTGAACTTAGTTGAACTTCAGGAAATAACAGAACGTATAGTAATCGATATTTTATTTGACTCCATCTTCCCAACTGCAAATACCACGAGTTTATCGGGTTTGTTGTTTATGATGTGCTTTTATTATTTGTACCAGAGCGATTCATCTGGTAAATCCAGAGTGCATGAACAACACTCGTAAAATTGCTGCATGCCGAAATGAATTTCGAATTTTTGTCCATGTGTAATTAATTTATTTGTTAAGTAATTTTTGATAAAATCTGAATTTTATCAAAACTAGTATTTCAGAAATAAGCAGTGAATTATATTCTGTATTTAGTCTACCTTTTAATAGAAACCAAAAGTAAACCAGACAATGAATTGAATTTTTCTGCAATGCTGAGACTGGCATTTGTTTCCCCTTACTAGTCTTAAATACTCGGTTAAATAACCGACTTTTAATGCCAAATAAATTATTAGCTTAAATGCAGAATTGAATACAAAATTATTAAAAATGAGCTGAATTGAACGACTAACTGATTTAACTGAACTTGAACTGAACTGTTATAATTGCAAAATTAATTTGAACTGAACTAAATGAGCGGTAAACAAAATTACAGTGAACTTGAGTGAACGTCATATTTGTATTTGTACAGCGAACTGAGTTGGAATGAATGCGTTTGTAATCCATGGAGTAAGGAGTTGAACTTGAATTGAATTTTACCTCGAAGTTGCAAGCATGTTTCAAATACGTATTTCAAATACGTATTTCAAATACGTATTTCAAATACGTATTTCAAATACGTATTTCAAATACGTATTTCAAATACGTATTTCAAATACATTTTTGTATTTTGTATTTTAATGGCTAGATATGTATTTTGTAGTTTGTATTTTGTCTTACGAAGCAATGGATTTTGTAATTTGTATTTTGTCTTACGAAGCAATGTATTTTGTATTTTGTAGTTTGTATTTTGTCTTACTTAAGTAAAGTAAGCAATGTATTTTGTAGTTTGTATTTTGTTCGCTGTATAAGCTACTTGTGTTTTTTGTTGGCGCACTTTCTTTGGGTTTGAAATTTCCGTTTATGCCAAAAACCAAACACACCAATGAAGTAAAACGAAATTCAATCGTTTTAACATCCCATAAAGCTAAATTCAAGATTTTGTATTTTCTACGTTTCAAGTATGTGTTTAGTAATTTGTAGTTTGTATTTTCTACGTTTTGAGTATGTATTTTGTAGTTTGCATTTTCGTCGCCTGAAGAATGTATTTTGTATTTTGTAGTTTGTATTTTCGTCGCCTGAAGAATGTATTTTGTAGTTTGTATTTTCGTCGCCTGAAGAATGTATTTTGTAGTTTGTATTTTCGACGCCTGAAGAATGTATTTTGTAGTTTGTATTTTCGACGCCTGAAGAATGTATTTTGTATTTTGTAGTTTGTATTTTCGACGCCTGAAGAATGTATTTTGTAATTTGTATTTGGGGAGCATGTATTTTAGACAGCTCTGCTACCTAACAGAAATCAGTGTCTCGAGTTGGCAAGCAGGTTCTTTGTAAAATTTTCTGCCTTCATTTATCGCAATCACTATAATTTTTAAATCTGGGAGGTGTCTGCAGCTTAAAAATTTTGAAATTGGAATTTACACAATTGAGTGGTTACATGTAGGTTCTCATCGATTTCCAGTTTTTTTCGTTTAGAACATATCTCATTTACACAATTAATTCCTGGCATTGTTGTAGCCGAAATCGTGCGTGTAGGAAATGAGGTAGCTACGTACCTGTGCTTCTAAACTTGTCTAGGAGACGCGAGTACACAACAAAAAATAGTGTGATGATTACATTATCCCAGTGATTTTCTCTCTCACCGTTGTAGTGAGATAACAAAATTCAAGCTTTGAATTATTTTAGCCTACTGTTACCACCGTTCCTACACCTTTTATTGGAATTGTGAGGAGAGATAAGCAAACGAGGCGTCAAGATGAGAAGACGAGCATAAAACATCTACCGAGGGCAAGGGTCCGATTTCTGCAAAAATCCCTGGTCCAAGGATTATACTTACAAGTTTCATTAGAGACACAACCCCTATTTTTATTACGTAGGTTGAACCTTGATTTACTCAAGCAAAAAATTAAAAATTCAAAGAATCCCTGCTTTGCATTTTGCAACAAAATTCACTTTTATTTTGTTAATTTTACTTCTATAACAATGATGTACTGCCAGTGTCTTAATTTCGAAGTATGTACGTATTAAAATACTCATTAAGGCTTTAACAAGAATCTTGCATTCAACTGAAGTTAAGCAATATAATAATAATAATACAATAGCAATAATAATAATAGGTTTCATTGACCGATATAGTGGCCTAAGCCGTTGCAACCGTTCAATTTCCGTCTGGTGTCATCAGTTCAACTTGTACTGTGTTTTGAACCAGCACACCAGTTAACTGTGGTAACATGTTCACAATTATTATTAAAAGTTTTTGGTTTAGGTAGGTACGTTTTTGGCCTTGTATTATAGTTGCCAACGTATGTATCTGCTTGAATATAATGATCATCCAATTATCAGGCTTAATTTATTAAATCTAGATAGCATTGAATCTAATTTAGCTACTTTTAAGTGTTTGCTCATAATTTTAACTAGTTCACTTAGAAAATAGGATTATTGCTACTCAAGGCTTTTCCAGCTCCACAATTGACGTCCTCACTGACCGTTCACACTATAGGCGCAAACGGGAATAGCGTGTCCAATAATTATTGCTCTTATGTAGGACTTATACACAAAGTAAAGTTCAGATTTTGAGAAATTAACCTGCTTTAGTTTACGTAACATAAAAATCCTTTTAGTACAAGGCTTTTGTATCCAGTGGTCCACATGATAATTATATTTATACAGTTGTTACAATAACTCTTAATAATTTACTGTTACGTGATTAAGTAATAATTGTGTTGTTTCTGAATAAATTTAGCTCACAATATGTTTTACCTATATTATGGTCAACTATAATCTGACAGAATTTCAACGGATTTTCTAAATAGATTACCAGGTGTTCATTTGTTTTTAACGTTTTGAACTTCAATACTTCAGAGCAGAGCTTCTGCCGGAGGCAGGGACGTCCCGTCAGGACACTGGACGGACCGGGACGGGACGTCCCCGGGGACAAAATAATTGTCCCCATGTCGTATTCGGGACGGGACAGGGACAAAAAAAATTGTCCCCATTATATCAGGGACATGCTTTTTGGTCCTGTAAATAACGTGACGGGACGAGCAAGCATAGCAGAACAAGGATAACGTTTCAGCTTTAATGCTGATGAGTAAACTATTCTGTGAACACTATTTCACCGAATGTAAGATATTCGATTTTAGGTTGTAGAAAATGAGGCTTGTTGCTCAAAAAGTTCAGGAAGAATCTTGGAGCCACGATTCTATAAATGTGTTTTTATGTGTTTGGTACAAATATTGTTTGTACGAAATTTTCCTCATGTTCCGATTTTCGGTATGAGAATGTCGACAACTGTTTTCAGTAATTATCGGGACGGTACAGGAATTTTGTTCACATGCCACGATTTTCGGGACCGGGGACAATATTTTTTTTTAATTTTGGGGACGGGACGGGGACAACGTTTTTTAAAAATTTTTGGGGACGGGACGGGGACAAGATTTTTGTCCCCATGTCCCGACTTTCGGGACGGGACCGGGGACAACGTTTTTATAAACTTTTGGGGACGGGACGGGGACATGGTTTTTGTCCCCGTGTCCCGATTGTCGGGACGGGACTGGGGACAAAGTTTTTTAAAAAATATCGGGACGGGACGGGGACGGGACAAGAATTTTGTCCCCAACAGAAGCTCTGCTTCAGTGTATTTTATACATTCACCAATTGTATACACAATGTTATTTTTAAACGTTTTGTAATTATCACATTTAGACTACATTAACTACGCTATAACTGTTGACGCTCAACACATTTTTACCTTTTTAGCCTTATCGGCTCCTGTTGACTATGCAAAGGAGCCTCATTTGTACTCATAATCATTTGACCGCTTGACCAACTCATTGTAAGGTCAAGAGTATTTTTAGTTAATACATTCAAGATTATTTCCCTCCCGCTCTATGTACTAATTCCCTTTGTGACTAAGAAAATGTAGAATAAGAATAATGCCAACTCGTAGCAGACCTGTAATCATAAAAACACTCTTCTCTCAGGCTCTAACACGAGAACTTGTCTCCAGCTCCTTTTATTGTAAATAAATATTACATTTTATTTTGCTTAGGAATTGCCTCAGTTTACCCCTACTTTCTTTGACACTTCTCACTTCACGAATCGTACATATAGGGCTCATACATCCACAGCCATAACACCGGCAGAAACAATAACCTTAAATGAATGTCACAGCTATTCCTAGGAAAATGAACCCCATAATTTTGCTAATGTAAATCGCTTTATTGGCGACATTTCTTTATTTCCTACCGTTATTTATTCACCATTCTCTATTTATTTTGACTATGTCATTTCGTCTAATAAAATAGTAGTCGTTCATACCACATTTGATTTGGAGGGAAACGGGCAGATATCCCACGCAGCAGTAGCTGTAGTTGCTGATGACGGCAATTACAAGCAAAAAACAATTCATTTATTACTTCAAAATGGTTCTAAATTACTACACATTCGGTATTAACCGATCGTCTATATATTGTTGTCCATTGAAACTATTCATTGAAATACTGTAAAAGTAGTGATTTCAAAACGAGTAGTAAACCGATTAGGCCCTTGTAGTGTCTGCCCTCATTAACATAAGTATGTTCAATTAATCTGGCTGATAGTTTATGTCAAGAGATGAAATGATGGTAGCATAAAAAGAACTTATTTTTAACTAATGTTTAAAATCTTTCTACATTTCTCCTTGGTTATATGTCTGTTCCTGTTTGGATTCGCCACGAGTGAATGATGACCCCGAGTACATCAATAGCTCAAACTTATCCAAAAATTTTATGGTCAAGAAAATACACGGATACGTCTACACAGCCAATATACCAATAATCTTTCCGAAAACCAGACAACTACACACCAACCAGCTTACCAAATGACAAAACCAAGGACTTATAAACTTGTGTACAAAGTTCCCACGGGTAAGTGGTGCATTTAAGCACACTAGAATAACTAAACAAAACACAACAGCACATTAACACAATCAACGTCAACAAAATCATGATCAATGTTAGGAAACAAAAACGACAATTTTGCAATTTTTTAATACATTCAACTCATGGTGTTGTGGGGCTGTTAACCATGACGACTTTACACATAACACTTAACAAATAACAGTGACTAGTATTAGCCTACATAAAATCACATATCTACAAGACAGCGAAAAAACATGATTAATACAGTCCAAATAATCAACACCAATACAAAAATGCACGGGATATGATCAAGGCAAACTATGATAAAATACCAACCTTTAACCTAAAAAATTTTACGATAGAGGAACAAATGAACAAATTTAATTTGGTAAGTATAATAAAAACAACCTCCCTAATACAACTTCCTATTACAAAACTAGAACTAGACAGAAATTAAGATAGATAAAACAGGTCGTATAGCAGAGAACATCATCCCCCAAAATGTTATGGGAAAATATTACCTGGATCTCTTGTTACAATAGTATTTAATATTTTAAAGATTATGACAAAAGCAACCACTATCATAATTCAATCGTTCCTTAAAAATACCTAATAGTATAAATTTAACTGCTCTATATTTTTTTAATTAAGCCCTGACAAATTTTTAAACAATAAGTATGATCTAAAAACATAATTCAATTGCTCCTTAAAATTAGTAAAATTATAAATATCTTTTAAATAATAAATTACAAATTGAAATTGAAATAACAAAAAAAGGATACATGTAAACCGATGTAACAAAATTATAGTGGCGTAGATTAACAAAAAATCAAAATGCTGATTAGTTGCCTAAAAACACCTAAGTAAGACATAAGCCACGTCTTCCCATTCCCCATTATATCACACAAATAATCTTCTCTTACCTGTAATACCATAAAAACGCATTAAACCACAAAACACCTTCTCCTATACCAAAAAAAACAAAACCCCTGTACCAACTCAACCCAAAGGGTTTCACAAAAATGAAAACAAAACCAGGGAAGAACCCACATGATACAGAGGACAACCCATAAAAGCAGTAGTAACAAGATAAACAAACGCCAACCTGCAGCACCTAAAAACCAGCTGTAATCACCAAATCACGAACTCAACAAAAACTACCCCTAAAAATGTTCACTGGTAACCAAAAAGCAAATTATTGTTAGTTTAATTTGGAATAATTATGTTTTCTCATGCAATAATTTAAGGAACATTTAAAGTACATTTTAGCCTGTGAGCTAAAACATTAAAACTTTATTTTTGCTGACCGTATCCGGTCAGCGGCCTTGCAACTTCCGTTGCCAATTTCTTATGTATGTATTTAATCTAAAGTCAGCAATAATTAGGACTAGATTGTCTAGTCCAGAATAGAATGTAAAAATATATTTTAGTCTTGTTTTGGTCTTCGGATCACCCTTACCAATTTAAATCCTTTTGACTCCTTTTCAGTTATTTTTGATTTCATAAATTAAACAAATATTTTTAACTTTCTTTGAACTCACAGATCATTTTCAAAGGTTTCAGTTATTTATTGGCTCTGTGTTTTGATTCTCACGCTTCATTCATCTAGATTTACATAACTCATTTATAATAAGGTTCACAACTTGAGATCCTTTTACATCCAACATTGATAGACGAAAGCATAAACCAAAGATATTACGAAGATAACCACATGGTTGGAGAACAATACCCAAAAGGGAGAGCCATGGGTAGTGGAGGAAGGAGTGGAAGTAGAGTTAGGGGTTATGCCAATTGAGGCAGAGGCGCATCTAACTTCCAAGACCCATTATTTTGGGGAAAACTCCACATGCAGGCAGGTCCATCTATCAGATCTGGCAGAACTCCAAATGCAATATGAAGCAATCACAACACAAGAGGTAGAAAAATCCCAGCATTAAAAACACACTAGAACTAGTTACCACACACACGGAAGCAACCAAAACCCAAGGTATGACCAGGGATATTGCACTGGCTACATAGACAGGCAACACGATTTATCAATAGTCAATCTACGCAAAGCCTTGAACAAACTAGCGATATTGCCAATATTTACTCTCCCAAACACGGATAAAAACGTAGACCCCTTGCTAACAGACTATTGTAGTCTAATTACAGCATTCAGTAAAGTATTCCTCTATACCTATAAAGAACAGGTACTTAAAGAAGAATACGAACCAAGCTATGATATCTCTAAAGAGACACTCAAAGACGCAGTGGTATATTTCAAGACCACTGCGCAAATACAGTCAAACAGTATCAACATTAAAAGCGCAACGGATAAAGGGATAACAATAGCTTTCCTACAATTAATATTAATGCACACATACTTCCAAACAGTACCTTTGGCAATCTTTCAAAGTTGTAACTCACTTAGATTAGACTTTGCCAGAAATACCCAAGCGCAAATGATGAATGGCCAAAAACTACAAATCCAGTATAACATCCTGAAAGGCATACGAGAGCTAGCACCAACTGACATCATGGCCAATATAAGAACCCTCACCAAAGACAAACTGACTGAAATAATGAAAACAGAAACATGCTTATAAAATGCGAAAATGTCATTATGACATATTTCATGAGATAAAATAAGCCACCTAAACAATGGCAGCCTAAAGATAACAAAAACGTACCCGTCAGGTCAGCATGCAGACACAAAGAACAAGACACCCCTCCTAAACGACCAACATCAACTACAAATAAGGAATTTCACCTCAACATTGACAACGACACATTCAGTGTACCAATGTTAAAAAACTAGACACATAACCTAGCTACGTCTAACATGAAGAACCTACAAGAACCACGGCCACTAGACATACTGCCCCACCAAATTCCTCATTTTTTCGGGCTAATATGAGTATATCAGCAACCTCAAGCACACCCTCCAGAATAGCGAAATACAGATCCTATCAAGCTCAATAACGACGAAGACGTGTCACTAAAAGCCATGGTATACAATCCGCATCAAGGCATTCACCATCAAATCAAAACATTTCGAAGCAAATGACCAACAGAAGGTTTTTCAATTTTAACAAACTATTTCCAAGAATACAACGTAATTACGAAGATAACCACCTACAATATAGGTTATATAATATAACAAAAACCTCAGAATCATTATTAATTAATTGTAAATCAATAAATGTTCAAAAACATATAGAAGTAATCATAAACCTAGGACTAGGTTTTGCCTTCCCCATTGAAACCATAGACGATAGAGAGCATATGAAAGAAACATTCAGAAGAATAGAACGGATGGCATGTCAAAAAAAGAAGGGGTGGACAGTGAAATAAATGAGGACCCAACAATCATGTTTATGCACAACAAAAAATTTGGAATAAAACATGAGAGGAAAACATAATTAGCCCAGACAATAAAGAAATACATCGCATCAACCCACTGATGTAGCAAGATAATATAAAATTAAAAACAAGTATAAAAATCAATCATGGCCGAAATCAAGCTAGAATTATGGGGAAAATCCCAAATAACAGCCAATAGCAAACACGATAAGAGTAGCGACATCCTTCATTAAATAGAGAACCTAAATCAGAAGTCACGTTAGTATATAAGAAAATAATTTTTTGAATATACAGCTAACAAGATTTAGCGATAATAATCAGGCCGACATGGCAAACAAATGTTGTAAAAAATATAGTTTAAAACGAAACCTTTGATTTTGATAAACATACACCGCAAATATTAGACATTTTCATTTTTTTAAACAATACATTGGAATTATCATATAATCTAAAACATGTTCTTAAACAATTTATAATACAAAATAAAATTATGATTAAAATGGCAGATAAACATGTATGCATCCTAATCATGGACAAAGACAAATATATTCAACAATGTCTAATACAATTTAATGGTACCAACACCTACAGATTATCTGATACACAAGAATATGAAATAGCAATTAAAAAATAAATAGAATTATGACACAAGCAGATAGCAGGAAAAATAACACATTCGTTTTACTACAAAATGCCTCCCAACAGCGAACTACAATATAATCAAATTCTATGCATTAGCTAAAATACATAAGCTCAAACCTAAACAAATTAAAAATAAAATACAACCATCAGCTAGACCAATATCCCCTTGTATAAATTTATGCACATCAACTATAGCACACATCCTAACACGACTACATGAAATCATGATCAGAATCCCTAACGTAGCATTTGATATCACATACCTATTAAATAAAATGAGACTATTCAATGATTACCCATTTTTACAAAACATCCACATATCATAGCTACTATCGATATAGTAGCACTATACCCCGATATAAAACATACTTCCATTATGAAAATAATAGATTGCTACGATGAAATGTGCACAACACATGAAATAACTAAAAGAATCCCTAGAAGAGTCCTAGCTAGACTCCTTTTATTAGTTAATGTTAAAGATTAACAAATACCAGGATAAGCAGTTTTTATTGGTATGATATAATCTGAGATTAAAGGGTTTAGATGGGTCAACGTCTTTGGTAAATTAGCTGACCTGATATCTCATGGCTTATTAGGGATGTCCAATAAATGTGTTGTAAGGGCATTCCATCTCTTTTATGTATTAAAAAGGTAAAATCGGTTAGACTGATGTTATAAAGGTTATTATGTTATATTATGTCAGGAACTGCTGCCCATAAAGTTTGTCCAGCTTTGGGGATTCTTTCTATATATGCTATATATTAAATGACATAATATGCGGGTCTGTACATAAACTGGGCAAATTGAAAGAATAAACCAGTCGTTATTTGACTGTAAGCATAAACACTTGTGTTGTCAATAACTTTGATTTTAACAGTTACAGAGGATAACTATGTACAATTCCAAAATAAAATACTTAGACAGAAATCGGGTATATTTATGAGAGCATTACGTAGTCACATAATAATAATAACAACCCAGGTAACAACATTTGGGAAAATAGTACCAGATAAATTAACACTAAAAACAAACAACTATTAAAACCCATTTCTCCTTCCCCCAAAATAACCCACAAAAAGAAGGAAATTTCAATGGAACGATCAATGTTCACCGGCAAGCCCCAAGCACAGCGAGGCAATAACCATGCTAAAGGCGGGCAAAATTGCAATGCCAACAAAGGCAAAAATGCCTGGCAAATGTCATAACTGTGGCAAAAAGGGTCACTGGAAGGCCGAATGCCGCTCAGAGAAATAGGAGAAAAAAGAGGCTCCCCAGGGACAACAAGGAGAATGGCAATTGTAAAACCAAAGAAGTGAAAAGAACTGCCAAATTGGCTGACGGTAGAGACCACATGATCGGGCCTATTTATCCCAAGTCTAAGACAATTGCTCTTCACTCCTAAAACGCTCAGCCCGCAAATGGAAAAATCCGACGCTCAACAAAAAATTTGTTTACGTAAATAAATATTTTCCTGATATTGTACTCAATAAACAGGATAATCAAATAATGTGTAGTTTATATAAAATAACACAAATCACCATTTCATATAATTAATTGTTCTAGAGTTAATATTGTTAAGATAAAAGATAGCTGGGTAAGCTATCGTTTATGACTATGTTATAATCTTAGATAAGGTTTAAATAGGTCAGCATTTTGTAAGAAGCTGACCTGACAATTCGTAGGTTTATTGGAATGTCCAGTTATTCCTTTGTAAGGACATTTCGCCTTTTATGGAAGTGCAAAGGTAAAATTTGTAAGACGGATTTTACCTATTGTTTCCGTTCTGGAACTGGCAATAAAGATTGCCCAATGTCAGAACTTCTTTGTGTATATGCTTAGATATTAAGATACATAATGTCGGGTTCTGTATATATACTCGGGTTAAAAATTGAATAAAGCAGTCGTATTTTGACTGCAATGAAATACACTTCTTTGGTGTCGAATTTCATTTATCTCAACACGTTACCAGCACGAGGATGCCGATAGTTGATCTCACTCACTAGTAAAATTTTCTCTCTTGTAAAGACTAGGTTGAAAATAAATTTTTTCCTGTAACGACAGTTCAAAAGTTTCGAGTACATGAGCGAGAACAGTTTTACCAAGAGCTATTGGTGGTTACCTATGTGAAATAGTGTAAAAGGTGAAAAAGGAACCAGCGAAACGAGTAGCAAACATGGCAAGACGCAAGCGGAAAAATCCTGAGCCACAGCCAGGTCGATCTGCGAAAGTTATAGCTTCCTCCTCAAAGGGGGTGGAAGTGGAAGACGAGGTCATTATTATTTCTGACGACCGAGATGAAAAACGGTACGAAAATATGACTATTGGAGAAGATAGATTTATTCACTTGGATGGTGAATTCTTTTTGTGACAAGATTGGCTGGACCTCTTTCCAGAAGACCCAATAATCTACCCAAAAACCAACCAAAAGGCTGAGCGGGAAGAATTTCGGAATGCAACGGTAGGAAGACTCCATCTCAAATCCGACCCTCCTCGTAAAAAGAAGAAAAACGGAAAAAACGGATGCCCAGCCCCTTGTTCGCAAGGGTACCAAATCCATTTTTGGAGTGAGCCCATCACTCATGATACTTGTTTTGGCATTGCTCTCAGTTTTGAAAGTAGGAGGCCAAAAATTCATAGAAGGAGATGCAGTAGTATGGAAGAAGTCCTACACACCTGCTATTGAAGGTTACAACACAGTGATGATGAAAGTTCATTTGTACTCACCGTGTGAACGTCTCCCTCTTGATGGATTAATTACCTCTGTAAGTAAAAGAGTCAAGTCACAGTGCGAAAAACAGTATAAGAGATTGTTTTTGGATGAGCTCTGGAATTTTCCCCCCTCGTGGAACCTCATTATTACGAGTTGAACGGGAGCCGGTAACATTCATCCTATGCTTACTAGTTGCAGCCGCAGACAGCACTGGAATTGGGATGGGAATATTTTTATTTCATGAGGTGAATGAACTTTAAGTTTCTCAGCTAGAGATCGAAAGAACTCTCGACGACCTGGAAAACAAAGTCATGCAGAACAGTGCACACATAAAGATGTTGCAAGATGAAATAAAGAAAATGTCCGTGGAAGTAAATACGTTAATTCAAGATATTAATTTATTCCGGGACAAAATAATCGAAATCCAGTATCTTGTGTCCTACGTCAGCTCCAGGCTGTTGATAGGAAGAGGGTATTACAAGATACACGTAGGAAGTGGAAAGAAAAAAGAATGAATCATAATTTCTTTGATTATCTAAACATCTCACTACCCTGCGGTGATACCTGTCTACTGGAATTCGGAGAATTTAATAGATGCCAGTTGGATCCGACCGGGACTGAATTGGAGCTTCAGTTTGCTGTGCCAAAGAAATCAAATTTGACAGTATTAGAAACGGACCCACTTACCCTATTGTTAAAGGACAAATGGCAAACATGTCGACTGGAATACATTGGACCAAGAAATGCATTGCTCTCACCAAAAGAGGAATGTATCCAAGCCATGGATATGACCAATGAGCCATAAAATGGCTTGTTCGTAACACGATGTCGGAAGTGTGTGAACCACACATTACCTCAAAGACAGGAAAACTTGTTCAAGGTTGAGAGTCGGAAGTCGTAACCTGAGGACGAGAAAGAATTCGTTCAAATAAAAATTCACAATAACAAATTTCATGTCTACTGTCCAGGCAGAGTTTATACACGGGGCGACAGAGCTGTGGTTAAGTGTCCAAATAATGTTTTCACACTTCCACTAACTCACACGTTTAGATTGACGATATCAGCTACGGAGGGGATATTCTGAATTTGATATACAAGGAGAAAAATGAGCCATTGCTTCATGAGAAGATAGACTGGCATTTAACTCCTGAAGTAAATTGGGACGAGTTAAACCAGACTTTTCCTATACTTACGGAAATGGATCACCAACACTGGAATGCTGCACACGGGAGTTCTACCTGGAACACGGTACGAGACCTGGGATTGGGAGCAGGGCTTACCGCTCTGGTGCTGCTTATCTGGGCTATATGGATGAAGATCTCAAAGAGAAATAAGAAGTCCATAGTGCCCGTGAAGACGAATAGCAGAGGAGCCATGGACTGAGCAAAACGTGACGTGACCACCCCAGCAGAACGACTCAGCTATTTACTCTGAGCACAACGATGTCAAGGACACATTTTTAGAGTATGTAATATTTTTTGAGTGTATGTTTATTTTCGATTTCTAGGAGTATCAAGATTAAAGGGGGTGTTAAGATAAAAGATAGCTGCTGGGTAAGCTATCGTTTATGACTATGTTATATTTTTAGATAAGGTTTAAATAGGTCAGCATTTTGTAAGAAGCTGACCTGACAATTCGTAGGTTTATTGGAATGTCCAGTTATTCCTTTGTAAGGACATTCCGCCTTTTATGGAAGTGTAAAGGTAAAATCTGTAAGACGGATTTTACCTATTGTTTCCGTTCTGGAACTGGCAATAAAGATTGCCCAATGTCAGAACTTCTTTGTGTATATGCTTAGATATTAAGATACATAATGTCGGGTTCTGTATACATACTCGGGTTAAAAATTGAATAAACCAGTCGTATTTTGACTGTAATGAAATACACTTCTTTGGTGTCGAATTTCATTTATCTCAACAAATATTAATATGGGTATTGAAATAATTTTAAACTTAGGTTTGGGATTTACGTTCCCTCCAACTAATATTAATTATTTTGCTTTAATTTTTGATTTTCTGAGAAAAATAGAATGACCAGTCTAGAGAAGGACTTCTGAAGGAAAAATAAGAATATGACTCCTAATAAGTAGATTTTGCGTAAGACATAAAATAATGTTTGGGTTCCAAGATAAAAATAGATGTAATATATAAGTACATTTGACACGGAATTATATATCAAATTAATTGTGGACAATTTAAAATTTGAAAATTTGTCATGGGAATTATCGGTTAATTAAAAATATATATTAAAAACTTTTATGGTTGAAAATAATTGGTTATTAAGGTAGCGGATAAACAGGTAGGCGTAGTAATTATGGAAAAGCATAGATATTTAGAACATAAGGCTAATCCAATGATAAACAAAGATGAAAAATCAACTGGTTACTTATCGGGAGTAAGTCAAAGACTGATTTATATAGCAAACGTGTCGTCGTATTAATACATGAATTGATTGCAAAAATGTCATAAAAAAGGAATATATTAAGGAATGTTTTTGGTGTCTGAAAAGTGTTATAAAGTAGGACTCCAAGGAATAGGTTCCTTACAAAGTATCGGGCAGGAATGTCGCAATTACTTGTGAAATGATAAAACAGGAAAGTATCTGAAAATAAATATAAATCCTATACACCGATTTTTCTTTAACTCATGTAGAGTTGAAGATTAGTGATCGGAAAACTCTAAAGGTTGAGTTGACATAACGTACATAACGTCCTTTTAGAAGAGATTTATCTGGTTAGCTATTAACCTAAGACAAACGACAGCACACTATATGAAAGCATACAAAGTCATATAAATTCACGGCTAAATATATGGTAGCAGCATCTGTTCACAAAGATATGCAAACCTCAGATACCATGAGATGTGTGCAGTCAAGAAACATGTATTCAGAAACCTTATTCAAAAGGTTAAAATGATACAGTTCACCACCCTGGTGATGCTGTATATGCCGGTTTCTAGCTCCTTACTAACAATAGTGACAGCAAATTCGTTATTTAATTTGACAGTGAAGAATCGTCCTTCCGAAAACTGATTTTCAACGAAATAATGACTGAACAGCGACTAATAGCATGAATATAATTAATTTCATTAGCAACAAAACTGAAAAAAACCAGTGTCGATTTTCCTGTTCAGATAATTGGACCGCGGTATTTATATAAACTGAAAAAATTCTCTTTGTACAAAAGAATTCTGCATGGCTACGCTGCCCCGCAACCCCGCAAATAATTGGACTTTAAATTCCTAACCTTAGACATTTTGACATTAAACTGTCATTAAAAGATAATACAATAACACTGGGAAATGGCGTTTCAGAAAACTCCATCTCTTCGTCATGTGAATATAACTGGGTACAAAGCATGCGCTCATTTTCTTCATTTCCACTTACAACTAAAAACCTATAACGCAGTTCAATATTCCACGTAGTTTACATAATACAAATATTTTGTAAACGTTCTTATGGAACAACTAATCTGAAAATTATATTAAGGTCTTACAACTAAAGAACGTTTCAATAATTCTTATTTATTGTCTTAAAACCAATTGCTCTCTATGTCGGAAAGAGCAAAGAACAATCATTTTGAATGTATTAGCCTAGTATAGCTATTAATAATGGCTAAAAATCTATACATATCAGAAGAAGGAAAGACTCAAATGAAAGGTTTATTCATCGCCCCAGGGCATAATTGTCTATAAAAAATGTCTATAAACCGGTTCACATCCGGCATTAGTGAATGTCAGTTGCCGTGCGTTGTTATAAAATGTCTATAAACCGGTTCACATCCGGCATTAGTGAATGTCAGTTGCCGTGCGTTGTTATAAAAAATGTCTATAGACCGGTTCACATCCGGTAATAATGAATGTCAGTTGCTGTGCATTGTTATAAAGCATCTCATTTCACATTCGAAATTGAAACCGTCATTCCAGTTCACAATGATAATAAATTATTGACACTAAACCCAAAATTAAAAATACCACATTAAGCATCCATCATTACAGTTGTTAATTTGTATTGGTGTTGCTGGAGATGGAATGATGTCGTAAGAGACGCACGGTGATTGGAGTCCTGGGGCTACCCGTCCAGATTCCGAGAAGACGAGCAGGGATTGGTGCGTAAGTTATTTTTTTTGTTTCTACTGTCGCGTAATTAGTTACCTTGTGGAACGTTTCAGTTGGGCAGCTATGAAGTTTAGAATTGTTCTTTTGGATTCCCTTATCGTTGTGCGAGCATCTTATGTTTTTTGTCGTGGCCTAAATTATTATTGTTGTATTTTTTTTGTTACAAGTTTATTTCAACTTGTTTTTATTATTGTTTAACTTGTTTTTGTTTCGCTAAAGCAATGGCTAGTGGTAAGAGACTACTTGTTGAGAGTGTACATTTAATATTATTTTTAAATTTCATGACTTTGGTGTGAATAATAATTATTTTATTTAATGTTTCCGCCGTCTCAAATAAATCACGCAGTGAAATATTTTTTTTTGCTTTATTTTTAGTGTGTGCTTCCTTCCTCTCTTGCCTGGACTGCACTAAAAACCCACGCTGTGACTGGGGGATAATTTTCGGACAAGTAGGGAAATGTTTTGAGGACCTTGCTGATCTTGGGGATGATGTGCTTGGAGTTGCTCGGTTTCCGGAAGACTGTTCAGAGCCCGAGTGCGCAGAAACAATTGTTATGAATATTCCCACAATTAATTGGTCTGCAACAGGTAATTAATGACTCAATTTTTAATTCTAATTCTGTGTCTGACTTGGGAACCAATGTTGGACTTGGGAACCAATGCTGGACTTGGGAACCAATGTTGGACTTGGGAACCAATGCTGCTGGTCTTGGGAACCAATGCTGGACTTGGGAACCAATGTTGTTGGACTTGGGAACCAATGTTGGACTTGGGAACCAATGCTGGACTTGGGAACCAATGTTGGACTTGGGAACCAATGTTGGACTTGGGAACCAATACTGGACTTGGGAACCAATGTTGGACTTGGGAACCAATGCTGCTGGACTTGGGAACCAATGCTGGACTTGGGAACCAATGCACTTTTGTTTCGCTCGTTGTGTTCATGTGTGAAAAAAGTGGAATTAATGTTTTTCTTCAAATGTGTTGTCTTTCAGGGGGTTTAAGCATAGTAGGATCTCTGTTGCTCGGTGCGCTGGGATTTGCTGCCTTCTTCTTGTACCAACGCCGTTTCGGCCAACAACGCTTACCCCATGTCGGCCCACAAGATCTGGCCAATATCCAGGGATTCGTCCCAGCAGGAAATAGATTTGCACGTCGGCAATCTATTCGGGGTTGGCTAGACGAGTTGATGCGACACGAGGCGGATGCTGAAGACGTTGCCCTTGGACAACACGGTAGGAAATAGTTTTTTTAAACGTTTTAAAAATACAAATGGTAATTAAATATAGTACAAAAACGTTGGTATAACTAAGCGTGATTAATTTCTTTGCATTTTCTGTAGTGTTAAATCAGCTTGGTGCTGGGGGCGCAGCGGCCAACGAAGCCAACGAAGTATTAGGCATACTTCAGCAGGAGGGACCTGGACCTATCCCACGTGTTCGAAGAGTTCATCAGGCCCAAATTCCAGCGGAGCCAGAGCCACGCTACGTCGATCCTCCTCGTCGCGTTAACCCAATGTTGGTTGTGGCACAAAATTTTGATGTGCAAGCCGAAGATGATATGCCTGCAATTTTGAATGTAGACGACAACGGCGGGGGTAGGTACGTCGAGCTGGAAATGGAGATGGAAGAGCTGCACTTTGTCGGATAAGAAGTCCCACCGGGCCCTGCTAATGCTGCTGCCGCTTTTTTTGTTGACGAGCCAGAGGAAGACGTCCCACAACAACATTTGGGACGGGCTCCACTTCCCAGGCAAGCCAAAAATGAAGCAAACGCGAGACTACACCGTCTTTTTCGTCACTGATATTTATTGCATTTGTCATTATAATTACTAATTGTTGTTTTGTTTATTAAATTGTAAACTTGTTACCTTGTTATTATTTTTGATCTCAATTAAATGTGTTTTTCTAATGAATTGTTTGAACGATTTAAATGTATTTAATGTTCTAGTCAAGATGTACATTGCTACGTATTTTTGTGATGACAATACGATGTGTGGGTTTGATAACCCTGTAGGGATTGCTTGCAAATAAAGACTAGCCCTTTGGCATATAAAATTGAATCGGTTTTCGTCAGAGTTTCTCAGTTGCAAGGAATAGTTGGTCTGGAGTGGTCGAGTGTGCTGAATTTTCGAAATGACTAAAATAAAAATAAAAGACGTCCAGTGTCACTCATGTAAATTTAGTTATTTGTATAGGCTCAAGTCAAAACATATAATAGAGCTACAAGTTCATGATTTTAAGCGGTACTGTAAGAGGTGCTCCACAATTTACTTGACTAAAAAGACTATTGGAACAATTGATAGTGCAGCACGAGAAATCTCGGATAGTCGAAATATTTCGAAGTTAGATAAAGTTTTCGATCCTGCCTTTTGGCTAAAGACGTACAAATCATTTTGGAATTACAAGTGCATATTTTGTAAATCCGACTCACTGGAGGAGGAAATAGTTGAGCGTCAATTTCACCTTGAGACAATCTCGGATTATAAAGATTTGAGCAAGGGAATCATTGTGTACGAATTTGCTCTCCTGGACGCCATAAAATTGTGTGGGATTTGTTTTTCGACATTTGTGCTTGGACCAAATCCAGACAGTGAGGCTTTCAGTCCGTTCAGAAAAGTTTTGGAAACTGCAAAATGAGTAGTGGTAGCAGTATTAGTAGTAGTGCAGGTGAAATTAAACGAAGCTACTTAAATCAACGCCTTTCCGGTTCCTTTTCTGGTCTACACGGATTTTTAAATCAAAGAAAAAATGGACCAACAAGGACGCTGTACAGAGAGAATTACAAAAAATTTAGACTTTCAGTTTGCATCGGCCAATTAGAAGAAAATTTAAGAGGAGGCAAGTTCAAGTTAGTTTGGTTAATTCGACGTGGTGTGCAGACTTGAAAATTCTTTCGGATAAGTGGGTGCCCTACAATAACTGTAACAAGTGTGTGTTTGTGTGCATTGACTTTTTGAGTAAATATGCTTACTGCAGAATGCTCAAGTCAAAGAGTGCCGAGCACGTGGTTCGAGCCTTCAAATCGATTCTGAAAGAGGCTGATCCCGTTTGCCCAGATTATCTTTGGACTGACGAAGGTTTGCATTGTATTAAATTAATAGGAATTCAAGTGAATCTCCGAGCTTTGATAATATAATAATTGGTATTCAATTTAGGGATGGAATTTAAATCTCGCGCCTTTCAAAGCGTTTTAGGGGAAAACAAAATTCAGTGGTATGCTACTGCGTCCCCTATTAAAAGTGGCCCAGTCGAGCGTTTCATTCGCACTCTCTTTACAAGAATTCAGCGATACTTGACGCATAATAATACGCTTAAATTTGACGACAAGCTGCAGGATTTCGTCAACACCTATAACCACACCATTCACAGCACCATTAATCGGACGCCAGCCTCTGTAAAGTTTGAGGACAGTTTTGACGTGTGGTGGCACATGTATAAGAAATATATGCAAGAAACATCCGTGCCCAGAAAGCCCCCAGCATTGGCAGTCGGAGATCACGTCAGAATTGGGAAAAACAAGATCATTTTTGAGAAAGGTATACCCGGAATATTTTAGTTGTATTGGTCACATTGCAAAAATCGGAATTTAGTAATTTATTTGGAATTTATGTCGTTGTCAGGCTACTCGGAAAATTTCTCTCGGGAGATATTCGTTGTAAGCAAAGTACACCATACGCTGCCTTATACATTCAGCTTGATTACACAAGGCACGAACGAACCACTGGAGGGCAAATTCTACGTTGAAGAACTGTCGCCGGTTGTAAACAAAAAGGGCGAAGCAGAGATCGATCGATCGAAGGAGACAGTGGTCGGCTCGGAGGAAGATGTTGTCCAGCCAGAATCTAGTGCCGAATCCGGAACCGACACCCAAATGGGTGACGCTAAGCAGTAAATGCAGCGAGAGTTCAACTCCAAACAATTTAGTTGTAACATTTAAAAATCCTATCGTCTGTCCACACAGCGCATACGAAATTGGCGTAGTTTCGCTGAGGTATTTACCACGAGACCCACGCAGTGAGATTGTTCCTATTCCGACCGACAACACCCCGACGAACAAACCAATCGTCCCCTTACCACCACAAACACCACCTCCACCAGTTTTTCCTAATATCAAAATTCCAAATGTGAAAAAAATTACATTTACCAATTCTACCGATAGTTTGATCGATTTTATTGGTCGTTTAAACGATCTTCTAAAGGATAAAAAAATTCCAGTGTGGTTTAAGTTGACAATAATTTCGAACAAGCCGGAATTGGAGGTTCTAGTTGAGATCACTGTGGGACAGCTTGGCCGGAATGAGCACCTTCGTATTCCAATTAAGTTAGCTACACTGTTTGGATTTGAGAGGTTGCATTTTTATCTGGGAACATATTCGGCGAAGGAGACGTGTACACAAAGTTCTTTTACTCGCTTAATTGGTGAGAATGAGACGATTGAACTTGAGTTGGTTAAATACGCAAATGACAACGCATCATTCGAGAATATAATATTTTTGGACAACGTATATGAGTCGCTGTATGCATACATATTTGAGAGTCCTGCGCCAATAAATACGTTTGTAGCAACACTCAACAACAGCTTGGAGAGAAATCATTATGATTTGAAATTTACAGTGCTAGCAGATGGATATGTTCAGCTAGATTTTAAGCTCTACTCCACAAGGAAACAGGGAGAGTTTGTAATTGTATCACCCAAAATATTGGACATTTTTGGTTTTTCGAGCAATAAATTCGCAGTGGGGACCCATTACAGCAATCGTCCTGTCAGCGACGCAGAGTTTAAAAAACTTGTAACGAGAGAAAGAATATATTTTACATTCGGTCTATTTGGCCGGCAATTTTATTACATGTCTGAGCCTCGAAGTCGTGATGTAGACGATGTTGTTGCGGATATAAATGCAACGTTTGCGTCCCAAAAATACAACGAATTTAACATTACATTTAAAATTGAGAGGGGGAAAGTGTTTGTTGAAAGTCTGCCTCCGTTTGTCTCAATTTTTTTGTCTTCAGAACTGAATGCTTACTTTGGTATCCCTGAAAAGGCCATATTTAAACATGGGACAAGCTATACTGTGTCTGCAAAGATTATCGCAGAGGAAAACCAAGAAAATTTTAGGAATGACAACCCGGGAGCCTACTTCCCTCCCCCTGAGGCAGGGGATCCCAAGCGGTTGTTAATTTTGACAGGTTGCATAGAAAATCAGTACTATGGTAATTTTACGGTCCCCTTATTAAGAGATGTAGAATTGGAGTGTGGTCAATATATAAAACCTACAACAATTACATTCGAACCAGTTGTCTATCTCGGAATGAATACGAACGTTCTGCAAAAAATAAGAGTCAAGTTCGTTGACGAGTTTTTACGAAACATTGATTTTCATCCAGATTCTGAGACTCTGGTCAGTCTTCATATAAGGCCAAGGTACTGAGAGTAAAAACAAACCCAAAATCGAAATGAGGGAAGTGTTGTGCAAAGACGACGAAGAGGCGTGTACTTTGGCCCCTCCACGACACTCCAAAGTCAACGAAAACAGTGACGAAAATATTGACTACCAAGTTGGGGGGCGATATGATACTGGACTTGGCATGACAACAATGGGAGGAGGAAACGGTCTTTCAACTGACAGTTCTTCTTATTTGGTCCCACTAACTCAATCGCGGAAGCAATCAGCATCTGGTAGTCGACGTCGCAAGAGGCAAACTGGTGGTAGGGTGAGAAAGCGAAAATCGCAAGTTGGTGGACGAAGACGGAATAAAAAACAAAGGCCCATGCAAATTGGTGGGGCAAGACGTAGAAGGAAAACGAACGGTGTAAGACGAAATTGTTCCAGAAAATAGCGTTATCAGCCTCAGTCATCAATAATATGGAATCGACAATATTTGAAGGAGATCCCACTGTATTCAGTGGTTCCACTGAATCAATTCGGAGTGAACTATTGCCCTTTGCAAATTATCCAACGGACATTTCTACATTAAACAGCACAGATTACATTTCATTCTACCCCATAGAGTCATTTTCAGACAACTATCAGCCAATTCAGTTTGTCGTTTCGGGAGATGGGCAGAGCTACTTTGATTTGGCGGATAGCTTTTTGAAGATCAAGGCCAAGATTGTGCAAAGTAATGGAAACGTTTGCGATGCAAATGACGACGTCTGTCCTACAAACCTATTCTTTGACGCATTGTTTTCAAACGTGCAGTTATTTCTAAATAACGTTCAAGTGTCCGACTCTTACAATAACTACCCACATCTGGCGTATGTCCACAAGGTACTGTGCAGCTCACCACAAGAGAAATCTGGAAAATTGCAGGATTCATTCTACTATCCAGACGAAAAATTCAATGCATACATCAGTTCAGATAGTGGATATCAGAAGAGATATAATATTGTAAAAAATTCGCAGCAGTTTGTCGTCACGGGGAATATAATTGCCAATTTACTGATGCAGACGCGCTATTTGCCAGCGAGTGTTGAACTCAAGCTCATTTTACGCCGATCAATTCCTGAATTTTGCCTGGATTCCAAAAGTGATTCCAAGACGGGAATATCAGGTTGTCCCTACACGGTCGTAATAAACGAAGCAACCTTGTATATCAGTCGGAAAGTCGTTTCGCGAGGAGTTCTTGATTTTCATCGTAAAATGCTTAATGACGGAAAGTCCTTCAAATTCCCTTGTCCCACGACAGATCTGAAATGCATTAACATAGCCTCGGGACTTTCTAGCTATATATCTGACTCCATAATCCTACCCCGAATACCAAAGTGTATAATTGTTGGATTTGTCTCAACGGCAGCCTACCTATGCAAGTTATCAGCCAGTGCCTTTAATTTTGAGCACAAGAACATATCAAGTGTAAACTTTTCATGGAACAACGACACGATTGAACAGAGGGAATTCACGTATGAATTTCAAAATGATACTGCAGGATGTCTTGATTTCACATTCGCCCTGAGATCGTTGAGAAGACTAGCTGCTTCGCAAATCGTGGGAAACGGGATAACATCGGAGAAGTGGAGAGACGGTAATATATATATATATATGTATCATAAAATAAAGGCAGTATAATTAATTTAAAAGTGATTTTTATTCTATTAAATTTTTTTGGTGTTGTTTATAGGCTATGCGTTTACGTGCATAGAGCTGCTGCCACTATCATCAAATTCTTTGTCGGTTAATAAGGCTGGCCAATGTAAAATTTCTCTGAGATTCTCCCAAGCTCTGACGGAAAATATAACCGTGATAATGTTTTTGCTCGGCCAAACCTGCATCGAAATTGATAAGGCTCGGAACGTTACAACAGATTAGGATTTTAACAAGCAGCAGACCCGAAATCCTACTCATCCTCTTTATCCTGTAATTACGACGATGAATACGTCCAGCTTGGAACGTGGCTTACACATACTTTACAATTCGAAATGTCTCGATATCCCCATTGTGGTATGTCCTGCGGACAAAGTCCAAGAAGTGGTCGGGGGCATGCGAAAGTTTCCCGCTGCCGTAATTATAAACACATCCAGAAGCTTTGAACCTGGTATATAATTATATATTAATATTTATGTGACTTTTTTGTAATGAGAAACATTACCGTATTTTGTGTATGTAATTATTACAATTGTAATTTTAGGGGAGCATTGGATTGCTTTATATATTATGTCCCAAGACAAATGCTATTATATGGATTCATTTGGTCAAACAATTGACACTTATAAACACGTGGAACTGTCACCCTTTCAAACAATTGTCAAAGAAAACTGCAGGACTTTGCAGAGCGGCTCAAGTAATGCTTGTGGATTTTATTGTATTTTATTTCTCTATACTATGGGATTGGGACAAAGTTTTGAAAATTTCCTCCGTAGGTTTGGTAGAAATACGCGGCGTAATGATTATTTGGTTACACATTTTGTAAAAAATATTAATGGGTTTAATCCCTATGGGTTTTATGATAAGAAAAAAAATGTTCAAATAAATAAAGTAAAATGTTTATGCAGCCGGTATTAAAAGAATGATGGGTATTCTGGTTGAAATGTTTAAATAAAAATAAATAAAACCAGGTTGTAAATGGTGATGGGGAACCAGTGGACTTGCGTACTCTCATTTGTGCACACATTAACATTTTTTCGGTTCCCTGTGCGTTTTCATTTTCTTATGGATTATGAAAATAGTATTCCCTGTCAAATCCCGGTTCCATCAACAATCCAGATATATGGTCAATCAATGACAGGGAAGACCCGGATGGTGTTGGAACTCATTCGGAGGCGAAACGAAATCTTTACTGAGCATATAGAAAAGGTGATTTATTTGTGTGATTATATTCAAGACGAGTTTACGGACTTTCAACTTAATGACCCTCAAGTGAGTTTTGTGACTTCACTTACCGAATCCCAAATCGAAGCCAATTCCTTTGTAGTTGTGGACGATCAACTTTCGGCTTTAAAAAAACGCTGTGAATTATCTGAGCTAGTGAACAATTTGTTCACGAAAATTTCCCATCATCGGAAGGTGTGTGTTGCTGTAATTCTACAGCAGCCTTTTGTTTCCACCATACGAGACAGTGTGCTTAATACACAAATATTGTTTCTCTTTCCCTTCAACCGTGACAAACGAATCATACGATACATTGCTAGTCAAGTGTGCCCCGACGACACGGCATTCATCCGAGCAGCCTATGACCGAGCCTTAAAATCACGAGACTTTAGCTACCTAATGTTAGACTTCCACCCTCAACACAGACGGTTTCGATACTTTGCTCGAAATAACGTATTTTTGTCGGATGAAACCTGTGAGGTGTATGGCCCAAAATAGCCAAACTAAATATTCTGAGAACGTATAAATGAGATGCAAGAGTGTACACGATTGGAATCTCAATGTGAGAATTTATACAAGATACTGTTAGCTTCAAACAGCAGGCAATACAAGGCGTTAGTTAAGGAGGCGTCAAAGGAAACGTTGTTGGCATTATGCGATCTTTTCTGTAACTTAGACGTATTTTTGACAAAATCGTTGTCAAATGCCGTAAGCAGGCGCTTGCAATACATTTTCAGAGGAATATGTAAGTGCAGTGAAATATCTGGAGACCAGAGCAAACGAAAATCGCGGTCATTGACTCAAGTACTGTTGAGAGAAGAGAAAACTGTAAGGTATATCCTGACTACAGTATACCGATGCATTATTAATGTAGAGTGCCTGTTACATTTTTCCGCCGACGATGGAGGGTAGTCGCTCAATTAATATATATAAGGTCATGCCACCAGAAGTATATTTTAAGTTATTGAATCTGTACAATGAGCAACAAAGTGTAATAAAGCAGCAAAAACAAGAAAAACTTCCTGCTGTGGATATACGAAGTGCCGTCGAGAGTAGCATAATTCCTCAGGAGCAACCAACCGGAAAAAATCCGGAATTTGTGGCTGTGGAAGCGAAAGGTTCACATGCAGAGGAAAATGATTATGGAGTACAAGGAGATGACGAATCTGATAAGAATGAAAAACTGCAAAGAGGTGGTGGTGGTGGCAGGACGACTACCGAGGCTCAGTCCCCCGTGGGAAAGTTTACGCACATACCCAGAAGAGAGGATGCGACAGAGATAACAGACACAAGCAGGCCTCCGACTGCCTTACAACAGGCAGCAACTACAAAAAACAGTGCTGAAAAAAATTGGCGCCCTATTGAATACGAAGCACAATTATTCAATAATAAGGCAATAACAAGTGTTCGACCACGGAAACGTCGTGGTAACGTGTCAAGAAAGCAAAAGCATTATAGTGCTGAGTGGAAGCGACCGCATCAAAAACCCTTGTCTGACACAAAGAAGGAGAAGAAGAGGAAATTCACACAAATAAAAAGACGCTAAGCATTGAAATTTACTTTAGTATTTGCACATCTCTTGGCCAGTGCTATCCAAACAATATCATTCGTCCAAGAAATGAAGAAATTACAAACGATTACAATTTACATTGTTCTATGGCTTCAGTTTGTGTTCACCGCTACTATTTCTTCACGTACTTCCATTATTTCCCCCTTCTCAAATGACAGCGCCATTTTTGGGGAAAACACAACGGTATCAGTGAAACGTTCTGCTCAGGATTTAAATGTGAAAAAATATTTAAGTAGCTCAGCATCCAAGGCAGCCAATGAGTTCATATTCGAAATACTTGAAAGTGAAAAATTGTTAGTGAGAACATTTCGTTTGTTGCTCCATCGAATTTCTCATCACGACGACACTGAATTCGTCTTACAAAGTCCAACAGTTGGTAACTTGGAAAAAAGGATTATTGATAGATTGTGTAAATCCAAGGAGCAGAAGTCGCAACGAGAAAAATTCGAAGAGTTTGGAAATTGCTTGGAGTTTAGTAATAAAAGTAATGGTCTGCAATAATATTAATTATTATAACGTTTACGGTATTCCGGCCGGGCCTTGGACAGTTGTGAATTAATTTATATTATAATAAAATTCCAGTGCTGTACGCTTTGTGTGCCATGATGTCAACGCAAGTTGCTATAAAGTCGTTCTGGTTTTTCCACGAGAAACTGTCATGTAGACAACGCAGCGAGAGGAAACAACGCAGTGGTCTGCGCACAACATCCGATGACGACCATCTCGATAACCTTTAAATGCGATCATTTACACTGCCCATGTTCCTTTTTCTCATATCCTTTTTATAGTATTACATAATAATATTTGTGAGGTAGTTAGTTTTGAAAATTATTTATCGCTTAAATGGCTGACGGCGGCGACTTTTCTCCCACCCAATACCCACGTGCAACTGTTTCTGGCAGATCCAATTATGTAAGAATGGCTTAAAAATATGCACACGTCAAAATATTTATATGTGAAGGCATTGTTCAAATAAATTCACTATATAACACCCAAAATAATGCTGTAGACTTTTTTCCACACATAGGTTTTTCATTGCTCCGTGCCCAACTGCCCATTTTACTGCCGTAACAAAATTCCTTATGACAGACATATTCGGGCAGAGCATTTTTGCCCCGTGTGTGAACTGTACTGCATTTCTATTGGAATACATGTATGCAATCGTCATCATCACCATGACTCGGTGAACCATCAAGTTGGGGATGGCGGAGGAGCAGTGGCGGACGCCGAGAATGTCGTCAGCGCCTCCAACTCTGCTGCAGTAGAAGCATCAGCAGTAACAACGGCTCCTGATCGGACGACTACTGAACGACTGGATTTGTCCATCTTTAGAGAATTCAGCAGGTCTCACCATGGATCTATAATCTCATACATTCATCGTTTTACAGCAGAAGATATTGTACATATTGATGACGTGTTTAGCATTCTCTATGAACCACTAAAAAAATTATTAGAACAACTTATTCGTATACGCGGATCTTTGAGAATCTCTTTGAAATTAGGTGTGGAACTTGAGCAGTTCATTGTACAGGCTGAGGAAGTTATACGAACAAAACTCGTCTTGTTTTTCTTCCAAAGCGAGCATCATATACTGTTTACGCCAGATAATATTTCCAATACAATAATGGCTTGCGCAGATGATATTGCAACTAAACAATCTACTTTTATTCAAAATGGGAGCAATTTCCATGTGAAATCAATTAAATCTTTAGAGGTTAAAATTGCTGAATATCGGCCATTGGAATCAGTTCGAATTCGTGCGTATGTTAAAATGCCATTTAGAGCACAGGGAATAATCAATTTTAAGACAAAAACAGAATGTTTTAAGGTATGTGTCACTGCTGGCCTTTTTTGGGAGGAAGCAGTTAATGCTAACAAACTAATACCAAAAAATCGAAAATATAATTTAAAAAACTGTGGGACATGGCGCCGTTATTACTCCAAACTCGATTTTACCGGAGTTTGTACAGAGTGCCAAGATATTAGTGGAATTTATGAAAGCATCACTCGATTTGAAATTAATAACAAGGTGTGTATTAACATCCTGTCACATGAAAATAAACGCATGCTTGTCATACGTAAGAGTGTCTACTCGTATTCAAGCACTGTCAATTTATTTCTGATTAAACTATCGCCGTCAAATGGTGGTGGTGTTGAACCTGATAAATTTCATTTTGTACTTGTAAATTGTCTGGACAAATTCTTGGCCCGTTTAAGCCCAAGAAGATGCAATACACGTGTGTGTACAGAATGTCTTCGTTATTTTAGCACGGAGAAACCTTTTCGTGCCCACATTGCAAACCAGTGTAAGTTGAGTGCAGTCAATAATACAATTAATATCGCAAAGGGCAATCTTCCAAATGATTATCAAAGCTCACGCTGTATACACGATGAGCCCGAAGAAAATATTCCACCGGTAGGAGCCAAGTTAGAATTCTTTCGGTTTGACTTAACATTGCCTTTTCCGTTTGTCATATACGCTTCATTCCAGACTAAAGAACGGGGAGACGTAAAAGGGAAGATGACAGAAGAGGCGTCTTCTGATTTAGGGGCATATACATTTGTGCTTGTACGCAGAGATTCAATGGAGCAATGTAATACAACTACAAAAAATGTGCACGTTGTGACTGTTGAGCATTACACGGCTGAAGAAGGAGTGACTGAACATTTTTTTCGACGAATGTTTTTTTGGGCTCAAGATATATTGACAGTTATTCGGAATACAAATTTATTTCGACAGCCAACCATGGAAGAGCTCATTGAATACGAAAGTGTAAGTTATTGTCAGCTTTGCCAGTCCGCCTTTACAAATAAATGTAAAGTGAACAACCAGTATAGTTATAAAATACCTTGGGATTATGAAAACTGGCAAGATGGACTCACATCAATTCCGGAAGAGGAGCAGGAATTTATAATAGGTGAAGATACAAATTTGTTACAGTCCTGTTCAACAAGGCCTGTACTTCGAACGTTCCATCACAACCATTTTGCTGACGGAGGAAAAATTGAAGCCGTAATATGCCAGCACTGCAACTTGCGTATTTTATCAAAAACCTGCGTACCTATAATTTGTCACTCGAGCAAACCAATAAATTTCATGTCTATTATAACTGGTCTTAGTTCCGGTCTATACAAGACTTCTGATATAAAAATACTAGCTAAATCTCCAACTGAAATTATTCATGCTGAAATTGTTTCTAAAAATATGTATATTCCCAAGCTAGGCGGGGTGGAAAAATTTCCATGCAGGCCGCTAGCTGAGAGAGAGTTTAGAGGATCGCGAAAGGCAAAAATAAGAATCACCAATTCCATGAATTTTGTAAACGAACCAATATCCAGCATATTTGCTGCAACATTGGGATTAGGAGAGTCTAGCTCAGCAGGTATTTTGGAGAAATGCCTCAAGACATTTTTCCCTCGCATCATTACCTCAACTGACAAGCTGCAGGAGGTGACACAATTAATTTGTAAATTACCCTCGCTCCAAAATATTCTGCAATGTGGACTGCTAGACGTGCGAGAAGAATCCTGCAACTCCGCGAGACGCGTCAGTTTAAAGAGGAACATAGAAAGGCAAGAATCGAGGCAAGAAAGCGACCATTTTGGCGATGAACAATTTTGTAGTTTCAATTTAATGTGTGAGTTGTTTCAAATTAAAGACGTAGTTGGGCTGAAGCAATTTTATATTTGCATCGAATCTAGTATGCTTGCCTGCTTTTGGGAGACATATAGGCAGAGCGCATACAATTCATTTAAGCTTGACCCAACCGGAGTGGCCACCATATCAGCATATACATTTCAGGCATTTTTATATCACAGCAAAACGAAAATTGATATGTGTAGAGATCCCAGTATAACTAAGTTGATTCAAGCCAATATAAGGGGCGGAATTTGTTATAATACTACAAGAATAAAGCGAGCCAATAATGTTTGGAATACTAAACATGGCGGCTTTGATTCCAGATCGCCACGGTCATTTCTCGCGCATTTCGACGTTAATTCAATGTATCCATTCACGATGAAGACCTTTTATTTTCCGTCAGGCAAATACGAATGGATGGACAGGACAGAGCTAGATGCATTAGTTTTTCCTCCAAGACAGCACTGGCGAGAAATTACCATTGAGGAGCCATCACGAGATGTTGATTACATTCTCGAAGTAGATCTTTTGTATCCTGACGATCTCCACAGGGATACGGCGAGTCTGCCCTTAGGGTTTCAGCATTTAATACTTTCCTATTTTCTAAAAGACCAAGTGCTTACCAGTAGTAGTAGTAGTAGTAGCAACTGTGAAGAAGGGGTTCGTATTGCATGGCAATCTGACAAGAAATTAATGGCAACATGTTTTGATAAAACCAAGTATTTAGTGCACGGTAGACTACTAAGATATTTTACCTCGTTTGGCCTGAAAATTGGGAAAATTCACCGTGGAATTAAATTCGAGCAGACAAACTTATTCGAGTCCTACGTTGATTTTCTTCTCCTGCAAAGAAAGAATGCTACCAATGAAATTTTAGGTAACCTGAATAAAGCGTGCGCGAATAACTTGAGCGGTAAATTCGTGTCTTCTAATAAGTATTGGAACACTATAGTATTTTGTAACAGCAGGGCTCAGTGCCATAAATTAACTGCATCGCCTCATTGCAGAGATTACGATGCTCTTAGCCCAGATTGTAGTGTCTTTAGCATGGCTCCAAAACGTCTAAACAGTAACAATGTTCAATTAATCGGGTTTTCTATTTTAGAACTAAGCAAGCTTTATCTATACTACACATACTACCAGAAATGTAAAAATATATTTGACTGCAATTTGCTATATGTAGATACAGATGGGTATTTTCTGGAAATAGTTTGTGATTCTGAGCTACAGTTTCTAGATGTAATTGCTAGAAATAACAATTTCTTTGATTTTTCAAAGCTTCCTGAATCACACCTACTTTTTAAATTGTACGGATCAAAGTATTCAAATTTCCGATCAAGAGGCCGCCAGGTTGCGGGTAAATTAAAGGTGGAAAGTATTTGTATAGGCGAATTAATTGCCCTGCGGGCAAAAGAATACTCTGTGTCGACGTTTACTGGTGATGGTCAAACAATTCGATGCGGGTCTGTTTCTAAAGCCGTAAGCAGCCACTTTACTCATGATACATATAGAAATGCTATGAGGAAACATCAGCCTGTCAAATTAGACATGAGCTCAATTCACTGCGAAGGCAGTACTATATATGTTGGTTTAGAATGTATGACTGGGTTTAACTATTTAAACATTGTAAGAATCTTCCAGGATGAACAAAATAATAATTATGGTAGCATTCCATATGGATTTTGTGATCCCAAAAAAGTTTTCGATTAATTTTATTAGCACTCACCACAACAAAATATTGAAAAAAACATTAGGTTAGTTAATTAATTTTATACCCATAAAATCCATTACAAAAAATTCGAATAAATATTGATAATGCTTTTTGTAAAACCAAAAGAGAATGTAAAATCAAAATGTTATTGCATTCGTCTAGCATTCCGCAGCGTCCATAGCTTTCGCAATCGAGCCATTTCAAACTTTTGCAGTTTGGAAGCTTGACAAACCTCATCAGATTTTTCTGTTAGCCGGTCATTAGCAATGTGGCTATCAGTAAACATTATTTGGTCCCATCTTTGTACTCGAGACAAGCAAAGATAGTCCATCTTGGTCCATAGCTCTTTGACGCCCATATGAACTGCCAGCTTTGTAAGGGATAAACCCTGGACTTTATGCATAGTAGTTGCATAACCAATTTCCAAAGGAAAAGTTTTCACTTGAACATACTCCTTGACATCGTGGCAATATACGTTTTCAGCATACTTGAAGATTGGAAATCCTTGTCCCCGTGTAGTTGTATATGTTGGACCACTGTAGCCAACAATATCTACAATGATGCATTTCACTTTACGCGCTGACAAAAGGCCCTGGAAATTGGCTGCTAGTGTGCCCTCCTCAAGGATAATATCACGTACAAAGCCTCGGGCACCATTTGTCACGCCTAGTTCCGTAATTATATTTTTCGTTATAAACACGGGAGCAGATATGGCCAGATGTAACGGATAGATTCCATTCGAAATACTTATTATTTCATTTTCTGGGAATTCTTGGCGCAACGTTCTCCTTTTAATAAAAGCAAAATATTAATTATTCTGCATTATAGAGCTCTCCCGATTATCATCATACTGATATCATTTTGCAATTAATCATTGAATGACAAGTAATAACAATGGTTTTGGGCGTACATATTATGAGCTCGCACACCGCACTTCAACGAGAATACGTGTAGAGCTCGCCGAAATCCTTCCTGTTCTTCCGCAGGTAAATTTATTTGCTGTCGTGAGCGAAGGTAATCAATGTCTTCGGGCAGTGTGCAGTCAAAGCGTAGACGAATTAGAAAGCTGCGAAACATTTTCTGGTTATCACAATCACCAAATTGTCGCTGTTGTTTTGTCAAACGGAATACATCGGTTATGTGGTAGTACGCACGGGATGTTTCATAAAAAGGGTGGCGATCCAATTGGTATGCTGGATAGAAGACTGCGTGGTCCGCAACAGTCAATGGCTATAAAGGTTTGCAAAACGATCTTTTTATAATTTCGTTATTACTATAAATCAACGAGGAAAATATATTTACTTACTTGCAAGGGATCACCACAAATCACTATAGATCTCGCTGCAAAGGGCTCGTCCTTGAAGAAATCGTCAGCAGAGCGCATTATCAGATCAATAGCATGTAATAGTCGCAGCGAAATCAAACTCATTTCATCGAGTATTAACCAACGAACTTTCCTAAATTCTGCAAGAACCGTGGGAGTATAGGCAGTCCCATTTTTAATTTGTTCCAAAAATTCATGCGAAAATTTTACTGGCAACTTGAACGCACTGTGGATTGTTTGTATTTTGAGTTGGAAGGCAAGTGTGCCAGTTAGTACGGCGAATTTAAAATCAAACTCTGGATCACTCCTTTTTTTCGTTTCCAATAAAAATTTGATATGGGCCAGTGTAGTTGTTTTTCCAGTTCCCGGGGGAGAAACAAGTATTATTCGAACCGGACTTTCGTACTGTTCGTCCTGGGGTGCGTTGAGACGAGCATCTACTAAATTCACCAATCGCTGTTGTTCCCTTGTGAGCTGCTCAAATCTAATTTCGGGGGATGAAATTTCTGTTTGCATACTGCTTTCAATGCATCGTTCTTTCCAAGTCTGAAGTAAATTTTTGTTTAAAATTTGATTAGCCCTGGTGGTGATGGTGGTTGCACTTATGCTGCTGCTCGAACAATAAGATGAACTGTTTGTTACTATTGCCACCTTTTGCCTCTACGTACGTATGTGTGTGTGTGTTGGTCGAACTACAAACCAACGATGCTTTCAATGCTCTCGTACGCATAATAATTAACGTCTGTGGGTTGCTGAACAGGACTCAGGGAAAATTGTTACTTTCTCTAGGGGATGAAATAGAGAGATAGACAAAGAGCGCCTCTGTGAAATAAATTGCGGGTGGAATTCCCTCCCATCTTCCTACGAACATAATAAATAAGCTTCGCCAACCAAATTAAATTGCATTCACAACCAGAACCCGGAGAGCTTCTCTCACTAAATCAAAGTTTTTTGCCTTGCAATCAAGCGAAACAATTTCAATTTCAAATGGACAGCGGTAGTAATTTTGGTAGTTTAGAAACGCTGGAGCAAGAGGCTCAAGAAAATTTCATCAGCGTCAACCCCGACAAAAAAGACGACGGGATGTCCGTGAGCAGTTCCATTCAGGCTTCAATTAATTCTCCAAACTCCAAAGGTATATAATAAATTTATTTATTATTTGTTCTTAATTATCCTTATTTTCTTTTAATTGATTCCCCTGTGCTCGTGTTCAATAGCTTGGGGATCTCTTGAACCCGACTTGGGTTCAACACCAAAACATATTCGGAAGGTCAAGTTGAACCACTATAATCCAAACGCTGTTCCGGTTGTAATTCCGAAGCCGAATACAGCCGCATCGAAAATGACGCCGAATGATTCGGAATTTTGGGAACAGCCGGATGCCTTTGTCGTAAGCAAAATATTACATACTACACAATTGTGGGTTTACCCCATTCTAATTACAATTCTTTATTTTGATCAATTCGTTAGTTGAACGAAAATCAAGAATATTTTGCCAAAAAGGTGTACAACCAGAGTGCTCGTGCCACCTATTTACATATTGGCAAGAGAACTCCTCGTTCCTGGCAACGTATTCGATTTACGCAATACGAGGCTATGAAGATTCGCCCGTTGATTGAGAAGGTACTCGATCAAATTGAACGTCATCAGAGGAGCAACAAAACCGAAGATGATCCACTCGAATATTTTGCGGCAGATCCGGATCGTGCCTTCCAGTTTGACCCGAAAGGAATTCCGGAATTTTGGGCACTTCCTGCTGATATTGAGACTCATAATCTCAAGGTACGTATCCAATTCAACAGGAGGTCGGGAGTTTTTGAATTTGGATTTCTGAATCCTGTTCCAGAAGAAACGGCCAAAAAGTTCAAAAATTGGGCGGTGAGTATGATATTTTATTTATTACTAACACCTCATGTGTATATGTGATGATATATTTATAATGATGAAATTTGTTTATTTTTAGGGGCCTGCAATGTGGTTCAACGCGGATCACATGACGGCAATCTTGTCTTTTATTGATCAGCCGGAATAATGAACTTGCGAAAGGAACAAGCTTCAACAAAATAAAGTTAGCGGGAATTCATTCAATCCCCCCCCCAAGGATTCAAGAGTTGATGGTGGCGGTGGTGCTGGTGGGAGCAAAACTCCATATTTTGTTTTTCATGCTGCGGGCTATTTTGTTTTATTTATTATACTTAAACAACAATGTTGTTGTGTATGGGCGCTGTTTTTATTTGGTGAACTTCAAAAATAAATGATCTGCTATGATTGCCGAATATTTGAATTTTTCCCCAACACAATTTATTTTCCCATATTTTCCAAAGATACACTGAACCAAATAATATGCACGTTATATGTTGAAGAAGCATTTTTATCTCAAGTGATTTATACTAAGTAAAATATTATTTAACGCCAATACCAAAACCAATAACATGGTTATATTTCTTGAGACACTGATTCTATATCACATCACCAACCAACTATATACCAACATATTACCTATATTCTTACATTTTCCTTCAAATAAATATCAATTTTGAAGCAACCCAGCTTATGGGTCCGACAACTGGGTGGCAACGTAGTCTGGCGATTTTGATGGGGATGTACAGCCATTGTCGTCCTGATCCACACCCTTCATGTAGCCACAGCTGGCAAGCATTGAGTCGGAATTTCCGCCGTCCGTACTTCCTGCGTAATCTGTATCTGATGATGCTCCTTGTGTATTCCGATTACTCTTTTGCATTATTTTGTATGGATTTATGTATTGCACATGGTTTGTTGGAATCGTTTCCTCAGAATCTTTCTCCTCGTGTTCGTCTTTGGAGACGTCGTCGTCATCAATGTCAATTACATCAATTTTCCTTTTTGGAGGATTGAGTGTTTGAGCAGCACTATCCATGAATTTATTTAGAATTTCAGCCACTTCCGTTGCACGCTTCTGTGAAGTATCAAGTTCATTGCCCGTTAGGGGGAAATTTTGTTGTGTGCTTCCTTCTAGCAGAAACCAAATAAGGCCGATCAATGCTATCTTCATAGGCTATGAGGTACTACTACGCCAAAAAACAGTCTAAAAATGTAATAGAAAATTAATACTATCGGCTCACCAGTTTGGAGTAACGACTGTTTTTCATTGTGCTCCGAAGCCATCTTTTTTAGCATCTGATAAACGTCCCCAAATTTTTCTGGCTTCTTCTCCTTTATAAGAATTGCCTCACCTGTAGCACTTGCTTCAGTAGTGTTGCTGCTGTGAGTGTAAGAGAAACTTGCAACATTGCATTTTGATTTCCTCTTCTTGGGCGATTGCAGAACCTCTTGCATAGCATCTTCTCGTGTAGGAGGAAGGTTTGAGTAACCAGAGGCGCGTGCAATTTGATGCTCTGTCCGTGGAACAGGTCTACGGGAAATATCTCTGGCACGAGTTTTCATTGCCGCACGGAACAATGCTAATCTTGCCTTCTTGTCCCGAAACATGTCCAGGTTCAAATCCGAAGGGTAGTAGTTGGTTGATGGAAGTGGTGGAAGTTGGGGACAGTAGTGCCAATCCACGTCAAACTCTTCATGCTTGATAAATCGCAGATGTCGAATGTGTCGAAATTGTCTTTTGCAACATACTCCCTGTGTAAAGCCTGGGCAGTAGAGAAGAAGGTCCTCGTCACTCCAGCCGGACTCTTCGAAAATTATCATGTAGATTTCTTGTGCAAACTTTGCAATACATGGCATATGGAAGAAATGGGTGCAACTTGTCACAGGTAGATTCGGATCTTGTTCTAGAGCCACAGCGTAACCCTTTTCGAATCTTTCCAAATGACGAGAAGTGTAGTCGTCAAGAAATGTATACGAACAGAAGCGGGTTGTTAAACGGGTCTCTTGTAGTCTTTCGTGAAGCAGAAAGTCGGATTCAACGTCCGAAAAAATATCCCCACGACAAAGAGTGCAGACCAATACTTTGGTCAAGTTTTTATCCGACATATTGTTAATACTACAGCCAAGCACAATTGTTGTATGCTTCCAGGTTAAAATTTAAAATGCAACTGCTCACAGCCTTGTGGTAATTTTCAAATGAGAAAATGAGCATGAAACCAGTTACATATGATTTCTGTAGTATTTACGAATGAAAACATGTAATATATTAGTT
Organism: Allacma fusca; assembly: GCA_947179485.1. NCBI lineage: Eukaryota > Metazoa > Arthropoda > Collembola > Symphypleona > Sminthuridae > Allacma > Allacma fusca. The sequence goes on along the minus strand of OX359246.1, from coordinate 21,628,486 downwards.
TTAATAATGGTATTAAATGCACACAGATATAACTACATAATCTGGAAAAACACATAAAGTTACACAAAAACATCTGCAGAATAATTAATCTTTTTTCTTATCTGTTTTGTATTCTCTTTGAAGTATCTTGGCTTGTGTAGGAAGACTAGGGGAAATAGTCAACGTAAAAACATATGTTAAAATATAATACGTATAATATGGTAGGTTGTACTTTGGGTTCTTGAGGCGGATGGTCAACCTGATAGGAATAATTATTGTAATACTTGAGATATGCTCCCAGTCTACTGCTCACTACTTTTTTGTTCTTTGTTTACAAATAGGAACATTAAATTAATTGGTGAACACTAATGGTAATACAATGCAATAAGAATGAAATAAAAAATAATTATATATGCCAAGAGCAAAAAATAATAATTAAAAGTCAGCCTCCCACTCTGACAAGGAAGTGGTGTCGCTGCGTTTCTTCACGACCCGAACTTTCCCAGCCTTTCCCCACATGCGAAGCTTTTGAAGCAGTCGTTCGTCTTCAGCATCGTCGTCGTCATCGTTTCCGGCAGCCACTCCAACAGTAGTAATTACAGCAACATCATTGTAATTTCGCGATGGCAGATTGTATGGACTCTCATTCAATCGACGTCGCTGATTACTGGGTCCAACACTTTCCCGCGGTGGAGCTAGTGGTAGTCGACCTGTGGAAGGAATAACATATGCACGTGGCTCTTCAACCAAAGGAACTTGGTCGTACAAGGGCTCCTCGTCCACATTCTCAGAATCCCCCACTCCACGTGCTGATGCAATGGAGCCATAGGAGCTCTGTAATCCACGTGCTGCTGGAGTTGTCTGCTCTGGTCTTCCATTTCCTTCTGCGGAAACAACGGGGTTTTGATTGTTGAGAAGAGTTGCAGCCTCTCTAGCCATGCTGTCATTTTCTCGTTCGCGGCTTGGAGCAGCATTCCCAGCAGTAGCAGCAGAAGGATTCGTCAAAAGAGGAGTCATCTCAATATCCGCTGTGGTCAGAGTGGCAGAGTTGGCGGAGCGTCCAGAATTTCCCCGACGACGACGACTGCCCCAGCATTTTAAAATGCATCTCCAAAGACAACAACCAGCAACAAAAATTCCTCCAGCACAGGCAGCTCCTGTTAATTAAATTAATTTGACAGAAAATAAGAGCCGTAATAAAGCGAAACATTCATTCAAAATTTGCTCAAAATTAAAAATTATAATTTATTCTGTCCTATATCAAATATTTTTTCCCATAGCGGATAGTAATTATCATGGTTGAAAGCAATTAATAATATTAATGAATTCTGCTGGGAAATAAAAGCTCATAGTAATGATGAAAGTGATTGCCAGTACCTATTGCTGCCGATGAGAGCAGAGGGGCGAGTCCAAAGACACCAGATCCATCATCAGCATTTTGCCCATTATTATTTGTAATGACTGGGCAAGCGGTTACGTTCCGGATGACACTGACAATTCCACCGCTGACTGCAGACAGGTCGTAAGTGCAGCAATATGAGTTGTTGAAGAGACGAAAGAATTCCCCTCCGTCCAGAATGCAAGAAGGACAATGCTGTTCTCCCAACTGCAGGAAGCAACCTGAAAAAATAGTTAAATAATGACACGACGTTTCAGTCTCTGCTTACTCCCACATTTCCGTTCTCATCGAGATATTTCCAAAATTCACAAAAAAAAATTCTCCAACACTATTCGTAAAAATTAATTGAGTTAATAATTACCGTATAAAATTATTTACTACTTACTGTAATCAGGCATGTCACTCATTTCGGGAAAGTAAACTCTTCTTCAGTGTATTTGCACGTCTCAATTTTAAAATCCTTACAACTTTCTCAGAAAATAATAATAATTCCCACAATACAAAACGAATCTGTGGACTTGTACAGATGTCAAATGCGTAATGAGTGACAGTGGGACAAGAACAGGATTGAGTCATGATTGTCATGTTTCTAATTGTGGCATAACGTTTCTGTCTTTAAGTTTTTCGTTTGGGATTTTAGCTGGATCAGCGTAATTTAATACGAAGCTCAAGGTTTAGCGGCTCCTAGCTATCGTTTCTTCTCTCCTTCGAGTGTCTTCTCTTTGGCTTGAAAACATTTTCCTTTGAGAATGAAATGACACGTGTAATTACTAAAGCAAAAGAAAATGTAAACAATTGTGAAAATATATTTTACACTTTATGTTTTATAAGGGGAAAGTGGACTGAAGGCATGGCTTAGTGTTTTAAATGATTTTAATTTATTAACATTCCATTAGCCAAAAACTTAGAAATATGGGCATCCAAATATTTGCATACAATAAAGAAATTTGTGGTAGACTGATTTTTTCCTACTTTTGATTTTTGTACAGTGCACTCCAGACTACGTATGGACAAACCCCTCATAATCTCACAATTGTTTCTTTTATGGGAGAACAATATATCCAGAGTACATTTGCTTCTTGAATAAATAAAAATAATACTATTGGTTCCCAAGTCCAGCATTGGTTCCCAAGTCCAGCAGCATTGGTTCCCAAGTCCAGCATTGGTTCCCAAGTCCAGCATTGGTTCCCAAGTCCAGCAGCATTGGTTCCCAAGTCCAACAGCATTGGTTCTTAAGTCCAGCAGCATTGGTTCCCAAGTCCAGCAGCATTGGTTCCCAAGTCCGCACTATTGGTTCCCAAGTCCAACATTGGTTCCCAAGTCCAACATTGGTTCCCAAGTCCAGCAGCATTGGTTCCCAAGTCCAGCAGCATTGGTTCCCAAGTCCAGCAGCATTGGTTCCCAAGTTAGACACAGAATTAGAATTAAAAATCAAATAATTAATTACCTGTTGCAGACCAATTAATTGTGGGAATATTCCTAACAATTGTTTCTGCACACTCGGGCTCTGAACAGTCTTCCGGAAACCGAGCAACTCCAAGCACATCATCCCCAAGATCAGCAAGGTCCTCAAAACATTTCCCTACTTGTCCGAAAATTATCCCCCAGTCACAGCGTGGGTTTTTAGTGCAGTCCAGGCAAGAGAGGAAGGAAGCACACACTAAAAATAAAGCAAAAAAAAATATTTCACTGCGTGATTTATTTGAGACGGCGGAAACATTAAATAAAATAATTATTATTCACACCAAAGTCATGAAATTTAAAAATAATATTAAATGTACACTCTCAACAAGTAGTCTCTTACCACTAGCCATTGCTTTAGCGAAACAAAAACAAGTTAAACAATAATAAAAACAAGTTGAAATAAACTTGTAACAAAAAAAATACAACAATAATAATTTATGCCACGACAAAAAACATAAGATGCTCGCACAACGATAAGGGAATCCAAAAGAACAATTCTAAACTTCATAGCTGCCCAACTGAAACGTTCCACAAGGTAACTAATTACGCGACAGTAGAAACAAAAAAAATAACTTACGCACCAATCCCTGCTCGTCTTCTCGGAATCTGGACGGGTAGCCCCAGGACTCCAATCACCGTGCGTCTCTTACGACATCATTCCATCTCCAGCAACACCAATACAAATTAACAACTGTAATGATGGATGCTTAATGTGGTATTTTTAATTTTGGGTTTAGTGTCAATAATTTATTATCATTGTGAACTGGAATGACGGTTTCAATTTCGAATGTGAAATGAGATGCTTTATAACAATGCACAGCAACTGACATTCATTATTACCGGATGTGAACCGGTCTATAGACATTTTTTATAACAACGCACGGCAACTGACATTCACTAATGCCGGATGTGAACCGGTTTATAGACATTTTATAACAACGCACGGCAACTGACATTCACTAATGCCGGATGTGAACCGGTTTATAGACATTTTTTATAGACAATTATGCCCTGGGGCGATGAATAAACCTTTCATTTGAGTCTTTCCTTCTTCTCATATCTATCTTACTGTTTACATATATTGATTACTAACTTTGAGTTTGTACTTGAGGCGTCTGAAGAACTCTCACAATTCTTTTCTAGAGCTAATCAGTCATCAAGATCCGTTGCGCTCTTCCCGTTAACCACATCCCATGTTTCGCTATCGCAAATTATGTATGTGAAGACAATACTTAATAAGGCTAGAACTAGAAGCCCTACTCTATCAATTTTGTTTCGTGAGAATGAGCACCGCTGATGTACTGTCATTGGTTATGCTTTTCCAATGTATACATATAAGTATCAATTGCTGTCACTGAATCCTTGTCCCGTTAGCAAATTTTCTATAACATTCCTGGGTGCAATATATTTTTGGTCCTGCTCTCGTTGTTAGATATCTCAATGACAAAATGTTGAGTTTGAGCCCTCCACGTTCCAGTGCTTCACACAGGATGGATTTGGTGTAATTCGTCAGGAAATGAGCTTTTGTCGCTAAAATGTCGTATATTCAAAGTAGGTAAATTGTTTTGATGCACAAAAATTCACATCATATATTCAAGTTACAAATGGTTGTCTTCAAATAATCTTAAACATATTTTTTTGTAAAGAACGAGTATACACATATGTACATACATAAATACATGCTGTTAAACTCACTTAATAGTTCAAGCTTTGTAGTGCCCCCCAATTAAATAGTTGTGGTACAAGAATTAATCCCATTTAAAACTGTTTCCGCTCTCCAGGTATTGAAATGATGAGCAAACCTTCGTTTCGCACGTAATTTCCTATGAAGACATTTATTTTAAGCACTACGTTTGGGAGTTTATTTTGTTCTAATCAGTATTATTGGACCTATTTTGTATTTACTTTACGCTAACGAGTCTGACTAGTCCATCCACGAATTATAAATATAATAATGTACGACTACGAATTTGTTGTAAGAACCTCTAGGGACAATAAGTTTAGTACCAAAATACACCATAACCTACAAAGCAAAACTCACAAAGGAATAAGCACTTCGCTATAAAAATGCTTGCACGCTTTTTACAAAAATGGTCAAGGTTCGTTTTTACAGCCATTCATCGTTGTATCTACCAAAGATTAGATAATTACAACGCAATCGCCATTATAATGAACAAAATGGCAACAACAATCGCAATTGTTTCATTGGAGATAGCTCCCGGGGAAACATACGAAACTTGCTACCCAAAACCGTTGAAGCATGTTTGAGAAAAACTGTTCAGCGAGATCAAACTACTTTTAACTCGGAAACATTCAAGTTTACCAAAGAAACCCTGCCTTTGCTCCACTTACGTGACTACTGTATCTAGAGTTTGAACTAGCAGCATGAAATAAATTTATAAAAACCAGACTTTGAAAAATATTATTATTTATTTATTAATATTAATTATTTTTATTCTCATTCTGCATAGACATATAGTATGTGCTAACTAAATGAAACGAGACATGAGTCCAATTTAACTAAAAACGAAAAATTTGCAATTAAACAGCTATTTATTTTATGTGCCTCTATAACGTCGTTCCCTTATAACGTCACTTTTTGGGAGATTTATTGATGTCGTTATAAAGAGAGTCGACTGTAAACCGGCTAGGTCATTGTGGCGTCTAGCCGCATTAACGTAAGTATTTTCAATCAATCTGGCTGATAGTTTACATGAACTGATAAAATGACAAAATAATGGTAGCATAAAAGGAACTTATTCATTACATTACAGCCAACACCCTGTATTACTGTTCCCCAATTACGACACTTCTCCTCCGACGATTAGTTCCTTCCAAAAGTATGTTCGTGTGACCATACCGTCGGTGAAGGGGCAAAATGATGTAGGTGCATGATCGATTAGAATCAAAATGATCTACTTGCAGTTTCACTAAAGGCAAAATGATCTACTTGCATTGAATTTTAAAAGCAAAATGATCTAGATGCAGCTTTTCCTAAAAGCAAAATGATCTAGATACAAATTATAATAAAAACAATATAAGAAAACACATTCTAATGCCGGTGTACAAAAATTCGAGGTATTCAAAATCTTTTATATATGCATTTAATTCCCCAATGCCTCCATTTCGTTGTTTCAGTAACATTGAAAAAAAAAGTTGTCAATTATGATTTAACATTTGAAAATGATTCCGAATGTTATGATAATGGTCATGATCGTAGAATACGATTTGAAAAAACTCCACGTTGAGAATTATTAAAGGGAAAACCAATTCAATGTGCACACTAACACATGAGCTTACTGTTATTTTGATTCGTCTTTTAATTCGTCGATTTTAAAATAAATGAATCTTGCAGTTTTCGTAACTAAAAATGTATTAGATGCAATAAGTGAAATTAACTTTATATGCCGGAATGATGCTTAGTAATAGCAAACCCCTCAGAGAATATTAACCCACAACCCTAGGTCAATTACAGTCATGGTTAGCCCTTATAAGCCACGTGTCCTCCTTACAGATGCTAGTTTTCTCACACAAAAAATTAGACCAGCACTTAGATCATTTTACTTTTAAGGAAAATTGTATGTAGATCAGTTTGCTTTTAAAGAGGCTTGCACCCAGTTCATTTTGCCTTTAGGGAAAAAGTTATGTAGATCATTTTGATTCTAATCGATTATGCACCTAGATCATTTTGCCTCTTCACCGACGATATGTTAGATTAACCCTATTTAACGGCGCGTCCATTTTAACAACGGCCACAAATGTTCCCAGAATAACGAATGCAAGTAAATTAGCTGTAATATCTAATAATTCAATATTATCGCAATTGAGAAAAATCAGTTGACTCACCAAAGTTAGGATGTGCACATGTAAGTAGTGTTGAGTTATTCAGATTCCCCAACGGTCGGCACAACACTAAAAATTCCTTTATTTTTGATAGGAGAATAACCATTTTGGTAACTTGACTAAAATTGATTGACTTCGAACCAAAATACCTTTCAAGAAAAAATTCAGAATTATTTTACAATGTCAAAAATCCCAAATAGCAGCTCATAAAATTATGATGTTTTGTTTCTAGCTTTAAAAAATAAACAAAAGCTCTCAAAAACGGCTCAAAAGTTCCATGATCAAAATTAGATAGATTGAAATTAATATCAAGGTTTAGATCAATTTATTTCCTCAAGATGCATTAGTTCCCTGTAATACCCAAGCTATGGCAGTGCCTGCCAGCTAACTGCGTAATTTGCGGTTCAAGCCTAAAAGTGACAGGTCAAAGTTTAGCAACATGGCTGATATTTTTTCTAATCGTTCCCCATCATTTTTACTACAACTTGACCCAGTCACAAGGTCGGGGGAATTTCGGTTTACGAGAAAAAAAAATCAAAAGGAGGCAAAGTTGGCTTCCCGCGGCCATTTTCAATGTTAAGTGAACGGTAATGCGTATTAAGTAGGGGTCATTCAGACATTTCCAAACTTTTTAAAATGGTTTGATTCGCGTTCTACGCGGAAATGGGACCCATTATTAGCATGAATAATTAGATTTACATTGTTTCTATCTTTCCGAAGTGATTTTACCCGGGTAACGGCTACCCGGGAATTTCAATAATGGCACCCGTAGGATAAAATGAAAAGTCGCCCTAGGCAATTTTTCTCATGCTGTAATACAATTCACAGTTAAATAACTGGTTGGGCTTTTATCCTGGCAGCATGATACCCGGGTGGCATCCGGAATTTCAAATTTGCGCCAATATCATTATACGTAATTATATGTTGGACGTAATGAACACAGTTCAAGCAAAAATAGACACTTACAAATTCTGCAGTTCTGATTCGGGCAATACAACTGTAATACCCGGGTACTGTAATACCCGGGATTTGTAACAAAAATCCTAGATTATGCAAAATTTAATGTTACATAAAATTTAATACCCTTTGTGCATCCTAATGCATGACTGTTAAAATTCGCCAATAGGACACGTGGGTATCATAATACCCTGTAAAGAATTGATCTGAAAAATGACTTGTATAATAGTAGCAAACATCGGATAATTTTCGTGGACTAATCTGAACAAAGAACCGTTTAATAATTTTTCGACAACTCAACAAATTTCAGAAAGACAAAATCTAAATTTCAATGGGTTACGTTTAAGTTGTTACGAGTGCTTATAGTTGTTGTTTTTGTTCTAGAATTGGAACACGAACACTAATTTTACTTTTAATTATTATTGTTCCGATAGAAGAAAAGAATTTTAAAACTAATTTTGTTGCTACAATGAATTATTACGCTTGTGCAAATGAAAATGCCCTAGGTTATATGCGTGTCCACATAAAAATTCCCAGAAAATGCCTTATTCCGTAAATCTGTATATATAGTATATATTTTATATAGTATATATTATCCATAGTGTGTAATATACATATAATTTAAAATGTATACAAATATATATATATGTATACTATATTGTTACGACTTTATTAGAATAACTGTAGTTGTTATTATTGAGTCAAACAATTATTGCTAGTTTTAGAAATAATGAATTATAATATTATGAAAGATATTAACCAATACTTACTACACAATACTTAGCTAACTAAATGACTACGATCTATTCGGTTAAATAAATGAAGGGAATCATTCCTGTCACAATCAGGGAAACCCCTGCCAAAAATTTCACTAATTTTCAAAAAAACGTTTTTTTAAAAAAGTGTACTAATTGGGGAAACCCCTGCCAAAATTTTTCAAAAATTTCAGAAACTCAGAATTTTTTATTAATTATAAAATTCGAGAAATATGAATAAAAAGTGATATCAGCTGAACAAATCCATGCTCAATTTTTTTTAAACATTATTTTTAACTGTGGAAGTCGCCGCGACCGGATAATCTCACTGCCAACCCCATGGTCCTCATGAACATAATACTGACAGTCAGTAATAGATATTAACTATGACTTCATTCTTACCGAACGAAATATTCTCCAACATTCCCACCTACGATGGACAATCATCATGTAAAACTTGGCTGAAATCCTTAAACTATCGATGTACTCATTTCAAACTGACTGACAAATGGAAATTCGAAAATATGGATTATCTACTCAAAGGAACTGCTCTACATTGGTGGAATTTTTCAAACGACAATTTTCTAGAGAATTTAAACATCGCCAACTCCCAACAACGTTTCAAGGAATTCGAAGAACAAATCCAGAATGCATTTTCAGAAATGGACGATAAAGCCATTGCTACAGCAGAAAATTCAACCACTATATTTCATGCTGAAACAGACAACGCTCGCGATTACATCTACAATTAAGTATTTTTAAACGTATGGACCCTACAATGACTGACTCCTGTAAACTCGACTATCTATATCAAGGACTACCTCGAGATCTGACCTGGAATTTACAACTAAAACTTGGCGCTGACGGTACCATTGAACAATTTCAAAAACAATTAGATTTCTATACCTCTAAATTACAATCCTACAATGCTCAAGTTCTACAACAACAACCTCCAACAGACATGTCCAAACTTTACGAATTCCCAATAAGAAACACCAGCCAATCACTACTTCAAACTCTGAATACGCCTATAACGACAGACCAGATACCAACTCAACTACCCCAAACAACTACAACTACATCCCACACTTGCCCCTTCTGTAATACAAACACCCACCAACTACGCCACTGTCATACTTTCAAACGATGGCTAAATGAGACTAACATCTTTACCAGCAACCCAAATAATCACTATCAACAACGAAACTACCCTGCAACTCAACAACAATTCAGACAACTCGACCAACAATTTCCTAATCACAACTCACATCAACTCAATCATCTCAATACCACCTACGATTTAAACCGTGACCAATACCCTGCAAGTCAAGATCAAAACTGGAAACCGGGAAACTAGACCGCCTGATGAAGAAGGGAGATCATCAGGCTACACAACAAGTCATCACGGAAACCTCCCACCGTATCAACAATAATTATAGAACCAACCCAAATCTCATCCCATTAATGTCAATCGTATTTGATAGTCCTCCCACTCCCCCACCAAAACGGAAATATCCACCTTCGTTATCCCTTATTCCCAAAACGTTCCCAAATTCTCCATTTACCCCCGATTATCCCCGTTACTTCCCCCGACAAGGATCTAATCCACAACATCACCGATTTCATCCCACTACCAAGCAAACCATCTCTAACTCCCAAATCCCAAACATCCAATAACCCCTACCTGTTCTCGAAGATCTACACCGACACATGATACAAATTCACACACTTCCCCACACATCATTCAAGAATGCAAAAACTCGCAACCGAATAAGCAATCACTCATTGTTTTCCAATTATTCATACATACTTCCCCAAACAAATAATTTCAGAGATCTGAACGAACAACACAGATGGAATAACCAACATAAATACCACCCTCAGAATAATTCCAATAAAAGACATGCCAACTTCCCAAGAAAGGACTTACAACAACGAAGACGCTTTAGTAACCACTATACAGAAAACAAGAATTACCCTGCCCACACTTTACGAATCTCCACAAAAACAACATTACCACCAACTTGTTCATTCTGTAATACTGGCAATCACAAATTACGTGACTGTTATGCCTTCAGACAATGGACAACAATACATTCAAGAGCACTACGACTACTACCAGAATAAATGCGAATTAGTTAATTCCAATCCATTGCTATGACCAGAAGTGCTTGACCTATAACTCTCCCATGACGGAGAGATGTCCCAGTCTCAAAACACCCCACCCCGGGAAGGAGAAGTGTTACGACATTATTAGAATAACTGTAGTTGTTATTATTGAGTCAAACAATTATTGCTAGTTTTAGAAATAATGAATTATAATATTATGAAAGATATTAACCAATATTTACTACACAATACTTAGCTAACTAAATGACTACGATCTATTCGGTTAAATAAATGAAGGGAATCATTCCTGGTTTAGCACTTGACATAACTTGACCTATATTTACTACTCTCTACCACTGAGCCACCCTACACTATTTCACTTATACATTTTACATTCCTACAATATATACTATATATTTGTATACATTTTAAATTACGTATTTAAATTTAACTTTACTTTACGTATATTACCGTTATTTTCATGGAAATTTTTTGGAGGTATATATGTATTTTCATGGTGGATATACGGGCAGCAATTATAAATTGGGTGGTAGATTAATTTTCATTCTAAAACTACCGGAACCTATCAAACTTTATACTTCTTATACTATACTTACATATATCTTACATAATTTATTTAAAATGGGTATAAGTGCAGTGTACTAGCCCTTCTCCGATGTTTATGAAACTGGAAGAACAGGGTGATTTCAGGGCGTCGATACTGCAGATAACAAATCTGAAGCATATCTGGTGCGTCATAAAAGTGATAAAACAAGGATACCGGTAATGTTAGGGAAATCCCGAGTAGCTCACAGGACGGACTGACAAAAACATCAGTCCGGACGGATTGGGAGTGGGATTGGGATTGACTATTTGAATGTACAGAGGGATTGAGACGGAGTGGGATTGACGCAAATATGTAGAAAACTGAGTGGGATTGATGATCAGAAATTAAACCACATTAATTTAATTAATTTGGTTAATTTAATTTAATTTAATTAATTAGAGGCGCTTTTTTAAATTTACGCGGTATTTATGCATGCGCGCGCAGCGCGAGAGATTGAGTGGGATTGACTATCGAGAGTGTGTGTGTGCATCAGAGGGATTGGGAGTTTTCTCTATGGTACATAAAGTGATTGGGACGGAGTGTGAAATGAGGTATCGAGATTGAATAGGGATTGGGAGTGTAAGAAGAGGGATTTCCCTAACATTAGATACCGGTACATAATCCACAAAATTGTAATACGAGAGACAACGACCCCATGTCAAATACAAACCTCGTGGTTACACCGACGGTCATAAGCAGAATTGACAATTTTAGCCCATCATCGTTCACGGCGAGAACTACTTTACAGAGGTTGGTTTGGTAAATTTACTAACTATTGGCAATGGTCCCTTGTCAAATTTAGTGACCTCGGGGGAGGGGGGAGGTCAGACGAACGGACATGGGACAAAAGTTCCCAATTTAACCTATTACCATTCCCCAGGAGGAATAAATCCTAGTGATTTGTTTGTCAAATTTTTGTACTTTTGAATTTGACCCCGGGGTAACTGGTGACCCCTGGAGGTCACACGAACGGTCATGTGACAAAAATTCCCAATCAAACCTATTATTGTTTCCGAGGAGGAATACATTCCAGTGATTGGTTTGTCAAATATTTGAACTTTCGAATTTGACCCCGGGGTAACTGGTGACCCCTGGAGGTCACACGAACGGTCATGTAACAAAAATTCCCAATTAAACCTATTATCGTTTCCGAGGAGGAATACATTCCAGTGATTGGTTTGTCACATATTTGAACTTTCGAATTTGACCCTGGGGTAACTGGTGACCCCTGGAGGTCACACGAACAGTCATGTGACAAAAGTTCCCAATTAAACCTATCATCGTTCCCCATGGGGAATACATTCCAGTGACTGGTTTGTCAAACTAATGAACTTTTGAATTTGACCCCGTGGTCACTAGTGACCCCTGGAGGTCACACGAACTGTCACGTGACAAAAGTTCCCAATGAAACCTATTATCGTCCCCCAGGAGGAATGCATTCGCGGGATTGGTTTGTCAAATATTAGAATTTATGACATAGACCCCCACATTACCTAGTGACCTCTAGGGCAGTGTCACCTGATTGCTACTTCATCTAATCGGCTTGACACGGTCACCAATTTGTGTCCAATGATGTTAGGAGAGTTATTAATAAAATTCAAGGGGATTTAAGGCCTTTTGAATTATTATTATTAAAGTAGTTTATGATGGGCCCTCGTGCAATGCAAAATCATATGGCAGTCCCTGCCATAGCCTGGGTATTTACGCGACACAAAATAGCTTGGGAATATAAGGTTTATCTGCCCAAAAGATAACAAACGATGCTGACTAACGAATTTACCACTTTGATCAAAAAATCGTTTTAATTAAATTCAATTTTTAGAGCATAAATCCTATTCTCCCGTTCAACTTGGAACTGAACTCAAGCAAACAAGTTCACGAGAATTGTACACTTTGTATCACTCAAAGAAAAACTGTAGAAATTTTTTTGTTACTAGCCATGGTAAATATACGAGGGTTAATTTCAAATTGAGAATGTGTCGATAATATGTAATTATATGTATGTACATTTGATTTTGATGGGGTGTAGAAAATTCAATTTCCATGAAGAATTAAGTTATGAATTCAGAATTATTTGTGAATTTTAGAATTAATATTGTGATTGTCTTTCGTTGGATAATCAAATGATTTGCTTACTGAATGAACAATGAGTGCAATATTAAAGGGAAATATTTCTATAATATTTTATTTATTTATTGTCTAAATCTAAGTTAGGTCTTCCTAACTTTTAGTTCAAAGATAAAATTAAATCTCAAAATAGCTCTACCTTGTTAATTCTTTTACCAGCTGTAGAAAAATTCATTAAAGTTTAATAAATTTCTTAACTAATTATCGTAAACACGTTTTCTGGAAAAATGTAGAGAACCTTTTATTAATTGTTCAGTTTAAAAACCTTAAAAATCGTGATGAGGATTCTCTCATTTGACAATAATGGACTTCTGGATTGACCTAATTTAATTAATCATTTTCACAATCAAAATCAATCACACACACCAAATTCGCAAAAAAATTCTCACCAAAATATGGGAAATATGAAAATTGTTTATAACAATCTATGGTAAAAATGATAAGCAAACTCACGTACATAAGGATAGATGAACATGATAGCCTTGTTTAAATTTCTTTGTTTCATTTCTTCCTATGATAACTTGCCCCTATCATCAATTTCACTCAGTTGAATTCAGTATTTCCTTTTCATTTATAAGAAAGGAACGGAGAAAATTCAAACAATTAACTACATACTGAATTCCACCCAGAAAAGGGATCATCCAATTTGTTCAGGAATACAGCAAGAATAGGCCAGCACTGCACAAATATTAGCAAACTCGTTCGAGTTTTCGGCCTAAACAATGTTAGGAAAAATTTTGAACGAAAACCATCGAGTAGTTTTAGGGGAAAACTTTCGGACGAACGGAACCAGGACAGCACAATTTTATAAGGGGACTGACGACGCCATACAAAATGTGCATTGTGAGCAATCCACTGTAAATTCTTCTACTGCTATCAGGCATTATTCTGTGTAGCTGTCTTTTGCTTCATGCTATTCAAATTCGTTGACATGATATTTTACATTTACAGTCATGTCAGCACAACACAGTCCTTGTATACTTATTAATTGTAAGCTTTAACAAAATATTTAGTATAAGTCGGTAACTTTTATTAATGTAATCCATACTTACGTATGTAAGTTGCTGAAAGGCAGAGAAGTCCAGCTTTTTTTACTAGTAGCACATATTTAAATCTTTTACGTAATAAAATATATACTTTCCAGTGGCTACAAATGTTTTTATTGCCTTGGTATATTTATTCCTTTTCGACTCGTAATCTTTAGCCACGGTAAGTTGCTTAAATAAGCTGCCTTTGCAGAAGTCGTATACTTACCCAAATTTCCATCACACATAATTATCGGCTATTACGAATTATGCATTACGCGGCTGTTAAATGTAACTGAATACCAGAAAAAGTAAATATAAGCAGCGACGGAAAAAATGAGCTGTCCAAAGTATTCGCCTAGTCATCAAGAAATTGAATACTAACTCAAGAGTCTAATGTTTTAATTTGTAAGGAGAGCAGCCAAGTCGCTAGGAAGCAATAGTTAAATCTAATTATTAAAGATTTAGCTGTACAATCACTCTCGAAAGCAATTCGTGTTAAAAAAATAAAGAGAACGGATGCATGTGATAATAGGCAACCATGCAACCATGGTGCGATGACCTCGTCCCGTTAACGAATTTCCCAAAACATTTTTTTGGCCGTTTCCTTTTGTACTCGTATTTGTAATTCCTCTGATTGTGACTTTCAGTTGTATTTGACATGTATGATTCGAAAACAAATTCATGCATCACTTCGAAACCCTAGGAATATTATAATAACTGCCCCAAACTGAAGGAGGCTTCGTTTAATTACAGCTAAATAACATGTCAATGTTTCAGAAACTATTTTTACGGAGACAAATTTCCAGCTGCATTTACTTATATTAAAAACACAACACATTTACTGAAATCCGTACATTTTGATAGCGAGGAGAGCAATAATTAGTTATAAGTTATATTTGCTAGTGAGTTGTCGATATCACATGGGATATCAAATGCAAGTATTAATCACTGTAGATTTAGAACACTGAGTCACTGATAGCATAGTTTGGCAAAATATTTTTTTTAGATCGTTATACTTTAAAAGTAATACTATTTTGGGTTTATCATTATTGATTACTTCTGTGGTTTGTGTCTTTCGAGCTCAGTCAAAACTCGAAGTACTACTTCCTCTTGAAAAGGTTTCCCAACTATTTGAACACCAATTGGTAGACCTTGAGCTGTAGAGGCGCTCTGCAAAGATATCATTTTAATCATGACAAATTTTAGACCATAGCTGTAATTCGTACTCAAATTGAAACAATATGGTGACAAATTTTTTTAAACTCGCCTTCTTTGCAAGCTGCAAAAAATAATCCCCTTCGTCGTCGTAGGAATCAATCTTTGTAGCAGACTCTTTACCGAATGGAACAACTCCGGCCGGAAAATCCAACACATTCCAAAAACCAATATAACAAGATGATCCTGAAAAGCAATATTCCCCTGAGTTTTCAAAAGTATACTTGAAAACGATTATCTTAAGGTATACAAGGTTCAATATGTGAATTATTACGTACCCATAATTTGATCAGTCTCTGCCAACAATGGAGCAGGATAAGGATACACTGGCATCAAAATCCCATCCACTTCACATCGCTTCATCTCATCCAAAACCATATACTTGGCAGCCCTCTGTTGTGCCAAATATCCCCATAGAACTTCGGACCTTTCGACACCCTCAACGTCAATAACACGCTTAGTATTAAGGATAATTTTAGCTAGCTTCGAAAATAATAATGGTACGTAAGATCTTCCCCGCTTAAATTTTTCTGCGGCTGAACCAATCTCATCATGTTGAAGTTTCTGGTAGGTTTGACTCCCACGGTCGGCGGTGAATACGGCAATTAGGATTTTGTAAATATCCCATGGATTTGGTATTTCAAAGGGGATCAAAGTATGACCTACAGCCTCCAATGTTTCTTTAGCCTTCAGAATAGTGTCCGGAGTGTCTCCCAAGGTAGGAAATATTGGAATAGATGTCAAGTAACCAATCCTCAACGGTTTCTTCGATTCGAATAACTGTCCAAAACAGGAATTTTTACAAG
Organism: Allacma fusca; assembly: GCA_947179485.1. Lineage (NCBI taxonomy): Eukaryota > Metazoa > Arthropoda > Collembola > Symphypleona > Sminthuridae > Allacma > Allacma fusca. The sequence continues at coordinate 21,612,197 of OX359246.1, read as the reverse complement.
ATCGTCCTGACATAAAAAGGGCTTTTTATAAAACTTAAAAACTATTACATCTGTCTCATACCTCTGACCTCCAAGGAATAGGAACAACAAGTGGGTCATGCTGGTTTTGAACGGCGTCAGTTACCACAGTTTTGTAAACTTCAGCAAGAGTACTAGCTTTCGAAGTTATTATTCCAGACACACTGGTTACTATTCATCAAATTTAAAAACAAATTAATGCAACACATCCATCATTCATGAATTACCAGAAGAGTTGATCATTTTATGAACTGACATCCAGCGCATTCCTCAAAGCATGGCATCATTCCTCGACCACTAAGTCTTCCAGTTGTTGATTTAAGGGTTGACACACCACAACAGTGCGACGGAAGTCTCAAAGAGCCGCCAATGTCCGAGCCTAAACCGAATAGAGCTCCCCCAGCTCCTACAAGGCAACCAGTCCCGCTGCTGGAACCCCCGGGACTCCGCAATTTATTGATTGGGTTAAGCGTCGTCCCGTAAATTGGGTTGTCACTCGACCCAGATATTGTTGTTTGGGGTAGATTTGTTTTACAAAATGGGACCGCACCCGCGTCTTGCAATACCTTCACCATCACGGCGCTCTCTGCTTTGGGCTTGTTCAAGTAAATGGACATCCCTAAGGTTGAGTCCATACCCTCGACGTCATGGTCTTCCTTGATGCAAATTGGAACCCCATGCAGGGGTCCTTTGACTTCTGGGAGGGCGTCGAGCTCATTGGCCCATTCCTACTCAAAACATTTATTATGCTATCATAGAATATAATTTTGTCATTTCATATATGTCCTGTGGTAAATTGAAGACGTACTATAGCTTTGTCGATAAATTGGGTCACACAATTGAATTCCTGTGTTACTAGAAGGGTTTTGGCAATGTACGCCTCCAGGACTTGTTTCGCCTTCACCTCCCGCTTCTGGAGTTTATCCACGAGGACATCAAAAGGAAGGGCGACGATAGTGGTGCTGCCCTTGTCAAAAGGAAATCGTAACGCGAAGTCTTCGAACTGTTCCTGTCTTTCCTTCTGCCTTAATTTCCGTAATTTTGTTAGGTGATTTCGCTTCTGGGGACATTTGGGGTCAAAATAGAGACACATGTTACAATAATTGTAATTACCAATATAAAACTTTGTAGCTATGAAAGGCTTTTGCTCCTTCGTTGTGGAACAAATATTCACTTACATTTTTAACTACCTTCGCGTTTTTCGCCCATATTATGAAGTAATACGCTCCGACAGCCCCCAATCCACAACTCAATGCAATAGCGGTTGAATGATCGTGAAGACTTGACAAACTTTTTGGCACCTCCATTCTACTGACAATGAGTGTAAAAATGACACTTGGTTGAACGAGCCCAGTTTAATTTTGATACTTCGCAGTTGCTTGACCAATTCTCACAGATTTGATACAACTGAAACGGATTTACCAAATACGTTTAGACATTTCTTGGGGCTTAACTGTATAGAGTACATGGGCCAGAAATAAAAGGGTGTAGGGAATTCCCTGTATAAGAGCTCTCTGTAAAATTGTATTTGACAGGTAATGGGGCAGTTGAGTCGATATTTTGTTATAAGGAGTAGCTGCAGTTGCTGTATTCTGACGAACAAATGTGCCCAAATAATTTTGCCTCCTCAGAGAGAAAAGTTGTAACGTGGGGCGAGGGGGATATTATACCAAGAGTAAGAGTAAGAGTATAAGTCCTCACAGTAAATGTTACATGCAAGTACCAAATGCATGTGTTTCCATCCTGCAGTTTGAACTTGCATCCACATCCCATACATAAATATACATCTGTTCCTCTCCCACACTCTGAAGATAGTGACCTTGAGTTGGGATTGAGTCAACAACTTGAGCTATATTTGAGTATGAACGTGAGATGAGATCATGCGACTGCTCCATTCACTTTCAGGCCAAATCTTAAACTAAATATTTTTTGTAGACAATGGAACATGTGTAACCGCTAGTAAGGTATAAATAAGGTAATGTCAGTCTAAACAGGATTCAATAAAACTTGAGACGGAGATCTACGATAAGTCATCATTAAAAACACGAAGTAAATAAACATCCCCTTCAATCAAATATTTCCGTTGTTATTGTTTTTCTTTGCATTTCTTTAAGGCTTAAAAATGTCAAAAAAAATAACCAATAAAGAAGCAGTGGCAAAACGCATTCGGCAAGAGTCACTTTGCTAAAACCTACTCTTGACAACTTAGCAATTTAATTTATGTAAGAGCTTAAATATTCCTACGGATATAAATATACTTAATAATTATTCCCACATCTCTTGATTTATCACAGTTCCAGAGTGTTTCGGAGCAATCACCGTAAGTCGTTGATAAATTGAGGGAAAATACCCAAGAATTCGGATGATAGTTTGTAAAAGTTAACTTGAAGTATTTTTAAAATCTTCAAGCTCTGTTAAAATTCGAAGGACCACTTCCTCTTGAAAAGGTTGTCCAATAATTTGAACCCCGATTGGCATACCTTTAGCAGATTCCGTACCCTAAAATTTCAATCATACACACAATTAACTTGAGTTTATTATTATTCAATCGCAACGGAATAATAACATTTTATTAAAAGAATTATTACTTGTTTTGCCAACTTTAAGAACATGTCCCCCTCGTCGTTGTAGGCCTCTACTTTCGTGCCTGATTCAATCCCGAAAGGAACGACACCAGCCGGAAGGTTCAGGACGTTCCATACGAAAGCATAAAATAAATTTCCTAGAATACATACAATTCATGTACACCCAAATTAAATGGAATTTCTAAATAAGATAAGGAATCATGTGCAGGCCTGACAGCACATACCTATTATGTCATCAGCATCCTTAATTTTGCAAGCGGGCGTAGGATAGACTGGAGCCAGTAAGAGGGTTATATTCAAACGCTTCATATCATCCAAAACTTGCTCTCGGAGTTTTTTTTGCTCATTGAGACACTTCATTAAAACTCCTGTTCGCTCCACTTCGGGTACTAAGACCATCCTCTTACTGACAAGTTTGGGAAGAATGGGCACTAATAGTCTCTTGAGTATGAATGCGGAAATGAAGGACCGTCCATACAAAAACTTTTGTGCCCCGTGAGTGACTTCATCATGCTTGAGCTTCTCGTAAACTTGATCCGCTCCATCAGCCATATAAAAGCTAATCCCTAATTTATACAACTCCCAGGGATTTGGAAGTTCAAAGGCTACGAGGGTGTGTCCCATTTCTTCTAAAGCAGCTTTTGCTTTTAGAATCGTTTCAGGAGTGTCACCTACCGCTAGAAATACTTGTGATGATGTAAAGTAACCGATTCGAAGAGTTTGCTTAGACTCGTACATCTATAAAACAAATCCAGTAAACGAGAAATATTTTTGACAATGTCAATAATTGAAATTTTTTAATTGTTTTAAATCTTACCTGCGAGCTCCAAGGAATCGGAACAGTTGTCGCGTCATATTTGTATTGAGTATCATCCGTGGTTATAATTTTGTACACAAAAGACTGTATTTTAGCCCTTGATGCAATAATCCCCGGGACGCAGGTTACTGTAAAAATCAATAAGGCAAAGAATTTTGTTTTGCTAGTATGAGTCCAAGATTGTTCTAAATTGTTGCCAAAGGCTTATTACTTCCAGGAGTATCTTCGACAATTCCAGTGATGCCCCTAACACTGAGTCGTCCAGCAGTTGAACGCAAAGTGGAGTTCCCGCAAGAATGGGCTGGGATCCTTAAGGAACCCCCGATATCAGTTCCCAGTCCGAATAAGGCGCCACCAGCCCCAACCAAGCAACCTGTCCCACTACTGGAACCCCCCGGACTCAAGGATTTATTCAGAGGATTTAGAGTAGTCCCATATATAGGGTTCGAGCTCCCGCCAGACATGGTAGTTTGAGGGAGGTTAGTTTTGCAAAATGGCACAGCCCCATAATCCATTAAAATTTTGAGTATTGTTGCATTCTCTTTTTTCGGTTTGAAAAGGTTCACGGATAGTCCGAGTGTGGAATCCATTCCCACAATATCATGATCTTCTTTAACGCAGATTGGGATTCCATGGAGGGGACCTTTTATATCTGAGAGCTCGTCCAGATGTTTTGCTAATTCCTTAAAATCGAACATAATTATAAGAAATATTACAATTAGCACCGCTTCGGGCATTCCAGAGTTGTGGTTTTGAAAACAAATTTCTCTGCGTCCTTCAATTTTCAAAAAGCCACTAGTAAGAAGTTTGCAGAGAATTAAGCATAAAATAAAAAGGCATACTCACAAAGCATTGAGGAACAAATTGGGTAATGCAGTTGTAGTCCTGGTTGACAACCAGGGCTTTCGCAATATACGCCTCCAAAACATTTGACGCTTTTAGCTCCCTCTTCTGCAATTTCTCAACAAGTTCTTCAAACGGAACTGCAACGATGGAGAGCCTCTCGGGATTCAAGGGGTAGCGGCGGGACAAATCTTCGAATTGTTTCAAACGTTCTTCCTGACGTTTCTGGCGTAACTGACGAAGGTAACTTCGTTTCTAAAAATATGTACAATCACGTATGATCTACCGTTTATCATGTCAATTGTGATTTTTAAGCTGAATCGTACTTACTGCTGTGTACCTTGTAATCCCGACTAAGTTTTATAAGGTAGTATACTCCCGCCAGGCTTAATCCACATGTGGAAATTGTCTTCAGGGGATTTTCACTAAAATGTTGTGTGATAAGCTCACGGGACATTATTGAGATTTAATGAAACAATGAAGGGAAAAATATCTTGACTTTAAAATTAAATCCTGTTTGTAAATTTGTTCCGGATTTTAAAAGAAGCTGTCAAATATGTATGTATATATTATAAAATTTGGCTAGGGATTCTACAATTAGAGTAATTCTAGTATTTCCTCCTGATGAGCTAAATGTCACAATTTTGTCATCCGTGAGCTCTAACAGTAGTTAAATCCGCAAGGATAATAAACAAAATATTTTGTATATTTGTATTTAATTTATTGAGGTCTGCCGATCCCTCAGGAACGATTACAAGGAGATTATTGTACAATTTTGTGCTTTCAATTAATTAGGCCCAGCCTTTCCAAAACCCTTCAGTTCAGACTTATCACCCACAAATGACACGCTAGAACTCCTGTGAACAGTCTGACGCCCAGGAAATACGCTTATCCATTAGCTCGGGATAAGTGTGTGAAATATTACGTCAGGTTTGTCCTTGCTAAAATGATAAGTACCTTACAGTGAAATACAGAGCACAGAGACCTTGCGGCATGTGCATTCGGGCGTACGGGTGCGAAAAAAAATCTGACAATGAGTTCAGTCTGGTTCTTATTCTATATGATGAACGAAAATGTTGTGTAAGCAGTTTTAGGGGTTTTGCTTGGATCTTTGTATGATTCTGGGACTTACTTACAATTAGCGGGCTGATTCATAGCACTCCAGTACTACAGAGTTTCTAGCACTCAATTCTGTCTTTGCTTTTTTATACGTACAGGTAGTGCTGTAATATTGTTCGCATTTTGTTTGTTCTTTTGTTCAGTTCTTGTTTTTTGAACAAAACAAAACAAACAAAATCAGTTTTCGAAAAAACAAAACTAGAACAAAACAAAACCGCGATAAGATAAAACAAAACTATAACAAACAAACCACCACAACAGCGGGTAATAACCTTTTCAAACTTTGAGTTTGGAAAAGTGCCCAAAAGTAACATGACCTCAAATCGACGTGAGTGAGTGACAAATAGATACATGACCTCAAATTGACCTGAAAAGTGACAAATAGATACATGACCTCAAATTGACCTGAAAAGTGACAAATAAATACATGACCTCAAATCGACGTGAGTGAGTCACAAATAGCAACATGACCTCAAATTGACGAATTGACCTGAGTGAGTCACAAATAGATACATGACCTCAAATTGACCTGAGAGAGTCACAGATAGTAACATGACCTCAAATCGACGTGAGTGAGTCACAAATAGCAACATGACCTCAAATTGACCTGAGTGAGTCACCAATAAATACGTGACCTCAAATTGACCTGAGTGAGTCACAAATAGATACATGACCTCAAATTGACCTGATTCGCAAAAAATATCAACATGATTTCAAATTCATCTTACAGTATTGAGTCACAGATAGTAACATGACCTCAAATTGACCTCAGTGAGTTACAACAAGTTCCTTGACCTCAAATTGACCTCAGTGGGTCACAAGAAATTCCATGACCTTAATTTGGCCTCAATGGGTCACAAGAAATTCCATGACCTTAATTTGGCCTCAATGGGTCACAAGAAATTCCATGACCTTAATTTGGCCTCAATGGGTCACAAGAAATTCCATGACCTTAATTTGGCCTCAATGGGTCACAAGAAATTCCATGACCTTAATTTGACCTCAGTGGGTTACAAGAAATTCCATGACCTTAATTTGACCTCAGTGGGTTACAAGAAATTCCATGACCTTTGACCTCAGTGGGTTACAAGAAATTCCATGACCTTTATTTGACCTCAGTGGGCTACAAGGAGTTCCTCATTTTTCGATGGGTCATAAGAACTCCCATGACCTTAATTTGACCTTTGTGGGTTATTAGTAGACCCATGACCTTACATACACTTTATAATAAATCTCAAATAACATCATAATGACCATTAGGAGCTATTGAAGTGCACGGTTTTATTTACATTTATACTTTGAACCGCTGGGCTTAAGTAAGGTCAACAAAATCTTTGCACTATTTACAGTTGTTTAAGGCCAATCTAAAGTTATTGAACAACGCGTAACTTAGAATGCCTACTTGAGGTCAATAGAGTAATTAATTGTTACCTGCTATGACCATAACCTGTACTGATATTAGATGTTTGGGTACATCGGATATTGTAAATGAGAACAATTTCTGTTGGACACCAGTAATTACTTAGTGCAATGACGTGGATGCTAAATTTTAAACTTGATTTGATCCCAAAATGTTGAAACTAGTCAGACTGTGAGTAGACAGGATGGCAGAAATAAAAGAGGCCTAAGCAATCCAAAAAAAAACAATAAAGGTAATTAATTCAATCAAGTCTTCGGGCGAACCCAAAACGATGCGTATCGGTAGCACTAGGTAAACCCCACCACAATCGTTTGTTCATATATTATGTCTATATATGCGGTCATTTCAGGTCTTGTGGAAGTATGGAATTACATTACACCTTACACTCCTAGAAACTATCAACAGAAGTTTTAATGATTGTATTAAATAAGAGTTGTAAAGCATATCCGCCAAAAATTAGTTAAAGCCCGTTTTTTTTTGTTTTAACGTCCTTTGTGAAGGGACCAAATTTACACGAATCAACTTCTATATGCTCTATTACTAAATTACGACAATCTTATTTCACAAATTTCTAACATCTTCTACATCGGTAGAACAAAACAATATGGATTGTTTTTTGAACAATACGGATTGTTCAAAAAACAAAACAAAACAAAACTCGGTGAACAAAACTAAACTCAAATTGTTCTAGTTTTGTTCATTTCCGAAGAGAACAAAACAAAACAAAACGAACAAATTACAGCACTACGTACAGGAATATAGTTTCTGTCAACTTGAGATTACATAACTGAAGTCCCGCCAAACTTGTCATTCTCAATTAACTTATTAAACAGTTTTACTAAATTTAGTATTTGCTAGCACGAGTCCCAATTGTGACGTAATTTCAGAAATAATAAATAATTGTCTTGTGTCCAGGGTTCTGGCATGTGCAAATTTTTACAGGACTTTTAAACTACATTATATTAACAGAAGGAAGGATATTTTTATTGTCTAAACGCATGCCGAAGCCCAAGTTTCACATGCGATCAAGCAGTTAGGTACTAACTTTGCATTAAGTTAAAATCTCTCCTACGGGTTTTCTTTGTTTGTCTACAGTTACGTGTTAATTACTTTACACATAAGGTACTAAGTGCGCATGTACATATGCATTCCTCAATATCTTGTCGGAATGAAGCTTTAGATTGGGTGCGGCGAGAGATTTGAACAAACGCGTATCTTCATTTTTGGACCGCCGATAATATTCAAATTGCTCTGAAAACATTTTTCTCGCATTTCGGGTTAACTCCTGTGGTAGAACCCAGCTAAGAGAAATTAGCACACTTGAAATTTTGTAAAAAATTATGAGCGACAAAATACAGGACTTAAAGTTTTCAAAAATAGCTAAAAATTTGTGCAATTTAACTTGGAAAATATTTTGCTCAAAAGTTAATGAAAACTTGACAGCCCTCCCAACTGTCGTCCGGGCTTCTACCAAATACCAAAACATTTTTGGTATAGTTTTAATTTTCCAAAATGGCGCAGAGGGTTCAAATTTTCAACAATACAGATGAATACCGAAGGTCATCCTTATTATTAACGAGCAATTTCTGTCCGTTTATTTAAAGTTCCGCGCGTTCATAGTTCAATGACCTCACACAACGCCTAAAAGGTGGCATGCCAAGTAATCTTATGGAACATTACCTATCCGTTTATTTAAAGCGCTACTCTTCAAATAAGCGCGTACGATCTAGGCGTACAACATACAACAAGTCCCCAAGACCGGGCTTGATTCGTAAGCCGTTTATCTTTTAATTTCTACGCTCACAGCTCACACTACAACCACTCCACGTAATTGTCCCTGTGAAGCACAGGGCTTTTACGAGTTGGTTATGAAAAAGCGTTTGGAGTCTGCACTGAAGGACGTTTCAAATCTCCCGCCACACCCTCTCTATAATCCGGTTGTTTCTATTTATTCCCGTCCCACGCTAGTTAAAACAGTGTAAACAAAGTTAAGTGGTTTTATTAGTTGCTCCGAACAGATCAAATATTTTTTATATTTGCCGAATAAAAAATCTTGCTAGTGTGGCTTAAACAACGCTGATAACAATTACTTTAGTTAGCTCAACCGTGAGTGCTCAAATTACTCTTTAACATCAGTTGCATTCCACCGATCGATGCTCGTTCTCCTGGCTACATTAAAGCAGGCAAGTAGAGAATCATGACAACGTATAAATTAACCTACTTCAATCTGAACGCAGTGGCAGAGCCCGTGCGATGGCTGTTCAAGACCGCCAAAGTCGATTTTATCGATGAGCGCATTGAAAACGAAGATTGGCCTGACATGAAGAAAAGTGGACGTAAGTTTAGAACTTACATAGTTTTGATGTTGATAAAAACGCAATAATCTATATTTGTAAAGGACGTACATGAGAGACAAAAGTAAAACTATTCTGATTGTCTCCAGGATTTCCATTGGCTCAAGTGCCTCTATTGGAATTTAACGGGAAAGTTTACAACCAATCCGGAGCGATTATCAAGTATCTTGCCAAGAGGTATGGATTCATTACTGGAAATGACGTTTTGAATTTAAGGGTCGATCAAGTTCATGACATCATCAATGATGGACTTACCGGTAAGTGATTTCCTTCGCTATTATGAGTTTGTAAAGCTACATTCTGTGGGTGCATCACAATAATGGGAAACTGCGTAAATTTTCCAGAATTCCGCGTATGGGTCCGAGAGCATGACGAGGAAAAGAAAACAGAGCAGAAGCACCATCTCATAGACAGTGTCTTCCCAATGCTAATGAAACAACTCGAGGAAATAGTTTCCGCCTCAGGGGGTCCATACGTTGCGGGATCGAAGTTAACTTACGCGGATTTTGTACTCGCAAATTGGTTCCAGATTTTTAATGCCGTCATTGACGAAACCCTACAGGAGAATTATCCTGCTTTAGAGGAACATATGGAACGAGTTTTGAACATCCCCGAAATCAAAACCCATGTCAAAAACCGACCTAAAGTTTTGTTCTGATCTGTTATCTGAGAATCATGTAACTTTGAGTAACTTGGATCAGGGGATGCAGTGTCTATTGGAAAATAAAATCCCATGCAGACAGAACCAATTGAAATATGTGCTTATGTCATAGCCGTTATTATTACAAGTTGACTGCTATCATTACATTAAGCCTGTCTCTACATTACTGGCCCTGGCCGTATCCTGCATCTGTTAATTTAAAGTTTTCATTTCACTATACATATAGCCGCTATGCTATGTAGTACACTATTTCACTATATGGACAAGCAAGCCGGTGGTACATGCAGTAATCAAAAGCCGAGGAGCACAGCGAGATGAGCGAGCTGAAAAAGCACTCCTCTGCGACAGAGTTTCAGCTCGCTGTGCTTCTCGGCTGTATACCTTGCTGCTGCCTGCCTACTGGAAGCTCAATAAAGCGTACAATATTAGGGATCATGTATATATGACGTCATACGATTTTTGAAGATTTTTATACCTCCCTCCCCCTAAATCATATACAGTCAACTGAACGGCATACCCCCTACCCACCTAACGTCAAACATGAAACAAGATACTTGAAAAGTTAGTACCTAATCCGCACCTGTACCCAAATACCCGGATAAAACCTGTTTCCATGAAGAGCTTTATTTTGAATAAATTAGTTGTAAATTTCAACAACAATTTTTTTCTAAAATAATTTTGAACGCTAGGTGATCCAACAGATCCCTACATTTGAACTGGGGGTTTGTGCAAGAGCGGAGAGCAAGTTTAGGAAAATATTGCTTACGGAGCAAAAAAGACCGATGTGGAAAAGACATTCTGATTGTCTACGTAACCGTCCGATACAGCAACATTAGCCTGTAAAATACTTGCCAAATCTGTGTAATATAGTAGCATAGTCGTCACATTTTTAATTGTTTTTCGCAAAGATATCCGTATCTTACAGGAAATTGACATATGAAATTTTAGCTGAGACTGGGCATATTTTGGGGTTACTATTTGGAGATTTGTGAGATCGAATCTTGCAGTGGGGTCTACATGCTGTTAACTCCAGTGCAAGAATAAAATGCGACCAACGAACCCGATCATCACCAGGAAATTTGGAAAAACATCCACGAACTGGTCAAACTTTAGTTCGGGTTTCGACTAAGACCTGCCAGTACTTAAAGTTTAATTTGATCCAATGTTACTGGGGTCAGAAATAGGAAGCAAAATCAAAATTGTCTACCGTTTATGAATTAATAATTATTTGCTCACTCGTCACTTAGAACAATATTTTGTAATCGCTTGTAGCGACTTGGTTGGGCTTATCAGAGAACTGTTTAAATTGGAACTGTAAATAAGACTAACAAAGCTAAAGCAACTTTGCTTCAGAAGCAAAATTCAACCCCCCTTTCTTTTGTGATTGTAACCATTGATAGTGTGCATTGTATTTCTATGGTGGTAAGATGTTTGAGGGAATATGGTTGAAAATCGCAATGACATCAGTTTGGTAAATATCCCCACCCCCTCCTTGGTAACGTTTCATCATAATTTAGTTAGCCCTCCTCCCCCAAAGCTGTATGACGTAATAAATACATGATCCCTTAAGCAATTTTAGATTGTCGCCATAATCTAAAATTCCTTAATATTGTACTCTCTATTGAGCTTCCAGTAGTAGGGCTTCTGTTCGGGACGGTGCAGGATCGGGACAGTTTCGGGACAACATTTTTGCCCCATGTTATTTCGGGACTGAATCGGGACTTTTTTGTCCAAATAGATTTCGGAACGAGACGGAACAATAGATCGGGACAGGAAAAAATACTGTACAGTATACAATTGCTGCAAAAATGAATATGCATAGGAATCGTTTCGTTTAAAATTTGTTGTTTTACATTTGAATACTTTTTAAAGTAAACTTTCGCTATTATTGGAGGTATTCTTATAGAAATAGTGAAATTTGGAGCATTTCTTTTAAGACTGGGATTGTGATCGGGATGGGACGTCCCGAGGTTTTTGGAACGGGACAGGGATCGGGACCAAATTTTTGTCCCCATATTATTTCGGGACTGAATCGGAACGAACTTTTTTGTCCCAAGGATTTCGGGACGGGAAAGAATTGTCGGCGGGACAACAAAATTGTTCCCAGTAGAAGCCCTATCCAGTAGGCTTCCCAAGCACAATTTCCTCTATTAAATCCAGAACGTCGTGTCTGTCAGTCTGTGCCGACATTCAAACCTACAGCAAATGTTCTACTCATATGTGCCATGGTTATGGAATTCAATTCTATCTCCATGTATTACGATTGCAATCTGATTATTTTGCAAATAGAAACCGAACGGTCACTATGCTCTATGATTCAAACTAAATGTACTTTCTAATTTTCCAGACCTTAAGAATTTGAGGAGAGGAGAATTTTAGTGATTGAACTATGTACGCATATGTGTGGAATTTTTTTCATGGAAAATTCAATGGAATTGAATTTTTTAAAATTACAAACCTTAACATCCACATTTGATCTTTATATCCAACAAAATATCATTAAGCAATAAGGATTGATTTGTAGCAACCATGAATTTTAGTGACTGTAGCACGTGAAACGTGTTGCGCTACTACGAATTCCTTTCATTTTTCCTATTTTATATAATCAGTGCGTTGAATGTCGGGGACTTCAGTTACATTATTACGGTACAATTGAGCTATATACAAATTATAATAAAATTATAAAAAACCATATTTAATCAGCACGTGTCAGCAATGTCAACTAGCTTTATGAAACGAATTGTTAGTCTTACAATTAATAGTTCACATCGAAGCGAGCTACTAACATTAAGCCTTCTCGAAAGGCCTTGATATGGGGTCTATGGACATTTACAGTAGGTCTTACGTTTGGGTACTATCTCAATTCTCACTCAGGTACTTGCCCCTGTGAAGCACAGGACTTTTACTAGTAGAATATATATGGCGATTTAAATTGATTGGAAGTTTTTTTCCCGCCAATGCAAACCTACTTCAATGATTGTTCCAATCTATTAAAAACACTTAAATGGATTTTGCAAAAATTAATTTTCAAACATTTTTGAGTCGCTTGAGAAATCCTTGACAAGTAATTAGTTTTTATTTTTGCAATTATAGCTACTGGAGCTACCCAACCGTTTAGACCGACAACGTTTCGCCCATCGAATATTAACAGTAATTATTATTTTTGACATAAGCTCCTCCAAAACAGACAACTCGTTCTTCGTGCGTAATTAAAAAATAATTTCGAATGATGAGACAGTGGGAGTATGTGAAATCAAAAGCATTTCCCAACTTCAAAGGTGTACTGTCTCACAACCTACCGTGGTAATTAAAAAGCACAGTTCTTATGTCTATGCACAGCTACCGACCGAACATTTTGAGGGTGGAATGAGAAATTACAAAACGAATGTGTCAAGTCGTACATGGCTGCTGAAAATAATTCCTTAACTCCTGCACACGGGAAGACGAAAAAACAGGTTCCTCCATTTTGTAGCGAATTGTCTTCGAGCTTTTATTTTTCGAAATAATTTTGCATCCACCAAGTTCAAAAGGATACCGGAAGTAAAGCAATTAGGATCTTTTTGAAACAAAATGTAAATATTGTTTTTTTACACTTAAATTGGTTTCAACGGAATCCATTTCTTTATTATAAGTAGCAAGATTTCGAATAAAATATTTTTGAAATAAATTTTGCTACAAACGAACATTAAATTTTATTTTTTGTAAAATTTTTAAATACAAGTTAAAATCCGAAATTACCAAATTATTAATTTTACCAAGGCCTTCTGAATTTGTTCACCTCCTGTATTTATTTTTTGAACTACGGTAAAGGAATAAATTGGTAACAATTTATTTAGGTTTAACAACAGCAGTGATGCAAATAAATTATTTTTTTACCATTGGCATTTCTCTAAGCTAGGGGGAGAAAAATGATTTAAATCAGACTGCAAAGCAACTCAGTGAACAGTCCTAGGCACTGGTGCCCTGGTCTAGTCCGACTTGACTAGGAAAATTATGTGCACGCTGAACAGTTCATTTGCGTGTAGGAGTCTGTTTTTAGGGTGGCGTCAGCCCCCTAGTAAAATAGCCTTGTCCGTACGTCCGTACTTCCGTACGTCCGTACGTCCGTGTGTCCCTCCGCACTATTACGCAAAAACTACTGAACTGATTTCAATGAATTTTTTATGGGCATTACTTGTATCAAAAGTAAGGCTGAGTGCGTATTTGGTTGAAATCGGCTGGATAGTTTTTTCGAAAAAAATTCTTGAAATTTTATACTTTATGTTAAATGACTGTTATCTCTAAAACTACAGAATCGATTTCAATGAAATCTTTTGTGAATATTGCTTATGTAATTAGTAATAGCTACTGTATATGTCGTTGAAATCGGCCGGATAGTTTTTTCGAAAACAATTCTTGAAATTTTGGACTTTATGTCAAATGAATGTTATCTCTAAAACTACTGAATTGATTTCAATGAAACCTTTTGTGAATATTGCTTATGTAAAAAGTAATTGTTACTTTCTATGTCGTTGAAATCGGCCGGATAGTTTTTTCGAAAACAATTCTTGAAATTTTGGACTTTATGTCAAATGACTGTTATCTCTAAAACTACAGAATTGATTTCAATGAAATCTTTTGTGAATATTGCTTATGTAAAAAGTAATTGTTACTTTCTATGTGGTTGAAATCGGCCTGATAGTTTTTTCGAAAAAAACAATAATTTATCCTACTTTAACGGCCGTGGCTGACGCCACCCTATGCGTAGCCTCAAATTATCGCGTAGCGATGATTTTTTAGGGTGGCGTCAGCCCCCTAGTAAAATAGCCTTGTCCGTACGTCCGTGTGTCCATCCGCACTATTACGCAAAAACTACTGAACTGATTTCAATGAATTTTTTATGGGCATTACTTGTATCAAAAGTAAGGCTGAGTTCGTATTTGGTTGAAATCGGCCAGATAGTTTTTTCGAAAAAATTTCTTAAAATTTTGGACTTTATGTCAAATGACTGTTATCTCTAAAACTACTGAATAGATTTCAATGAAACTTCAAAACAGAATTGTTGTCAACGAACCTAGTTCTCGAGATATGAGAGTTCAAACTTTACATTCGTTACTAAAGCATAATTTTGGGATTTAGCTTATAAAAACTAACGTGACTGTCCAAAACTGAATATCAACGTGGTGTGATAGGTGATGTAACGAAGGAGTGTCGCGCGGTTGGTACTAACTGGCTAGAACGCTGATCATCGGTCGGAACACGGGCCAATAGAAAGTAATTATGTACAAATAAAGTAATCTTAGTGTGGAGCACACCTCATCTGGAGTAGAGTGAGAGTTGTGAAGTCAGTAGGGGTTTGGAGATGCTTTGTATCGTTCATTATTGCTATAATTCCTCCCATGCATACCAAATGGTAGTTTTTCACTTTTAGAATCGTAAAAGCAGCTTCGTTTTGGTTTTTTTAAAACCTCATTTTTTTTTCAATTGTTTTCAAAACTTTCTTGGCTTAATGAGTCCATACAATAGTAATTCATTATTAAAATTTTCATGAAGCTCAAATAATTTAATTAGTTGTTAATATTGGAAGTCTTCAAGTTACGTCTCGAATATTGAAGGTTATGATTATGACAAATGACAACCATAATTCGCATTTTTAATTCATTTTTAAGGGTCCAATCCCTTGGTCGCACATCATAAGATTTTGCACACTAGCTTGCAATAATTAGACAGTCATGTGTGCAAATTTTTATCAAAGTTGTTGTGGGGGAAGACCTTTAAAAAAACTGCAATGTATTAGGATAGGCAATTCCGTAGACTCAAGAGAAAACTTGGGTATAAACAGCTCCAGATCTCGTAAACTATACACGCTGAAGATGCACGTTAAGCATTGGACGTTGTACAAATTCTGTCATTGACTTTAAGCCCTTAATATTCGGATTTGGTCAAAGGGTGCAGAACTTATCCTTAAATCTTTTTTTTCAAGGGGGGGAAGTGCATATCTCCGCTTTGCGTTTTTTACGAAAACGAATTTTTTCAAAAGTTGAAAATTCTAATTTTTGCGAATCAGTAAAAAAAAACCTCCTTAAAAACAGTAGTCTTTACTACTATTTTATTTTGTTTTCAGTTATCAGCAGTTATTTTTTGTATTTAACGTGTCATTTGTACTCATTATTAGGCTTCACAAGTGAGTACACTCAACAGGGGAATGCCAGTAGTGCTGAAAAAATCTGCCAATATTTTATTTGTAACTATTAGTCGTCGTTGATTTTAGGTTAAAGATATTAGCGCGGACTTGCTTTGGAAGGAGTGCAATGCAAACACTAATACTTGCTTTTATTAATTTATGAGTGCTTGACGTGGTACTCACTAGGCATTGGCATACCGATATAGCCATACGATATTATCGTCCATATCGTACATTTTTCGAAACGATAATTGTACGATAATTCTCGTAAACTTTGAACGATATATCGGTCAGTTTCCGTATCGTAAATATGTGGTTCAATTCCCCAAATAATGGTTCACCCCCAACATTTTAATGTCTATTAACTAATTCAAAACATCACGCCAGTCACATAATAATACCATGTAAATTCTTGGTTTCCTCAAAACATACGTATGTAAAAACATATATTAAAACATAGATGTAGAACCAGTTTTTCTGCAATTAATACCAAATTTGTTTCTGCTGGAATCAAAACATACTTGGTGGAACCTGCGGGATTCCTTATTTATTGTTCTCACCAGTTTCAGAAAAATTAATACCAATTATACTGTCACGGTAAAAATACGGTTAAAATATACTTGGTTTGCCTTAAGTAAATCCTCATTTTCAGTACCAGTTTTCATTTAATTAATACCAAATATAGTTTCAGTGTTCCGAATGGGATCAGTAAAAAGAAAACTGCTTTGATAGTTTTCCGAACAATGCATGTTTGTGGCAATTCTGTTATAAACAGTAGTAATAAGGTATTTAATTAATCATCAATACTTCGGCAGTGTCGGTCGATTATTTTTATATTTTACATTATTAACCGATGCGTTTCACATTGAAAGAAATATCGTTATATCGTCCTTCGATATCGTTATCGTCATCATTAGGAAGAACGATAACGATATTAACGATATTTAAAAATTGACCGATATGCCAATGCCTAGTACTCACACACGTCTGACGGATCCCGCATTTTTATTTCCTCATTCCTACCTTCCCCCTTTTTTCACGAGCTTTAAGACCAAGATCAGGGAAATCCCTATCCCTTATCTGTTACATTTGAGCAATTCCCGGAAATTTTTTAGTTTCAGTCTTGAATAGGAATTGACTAGGAACAGACTAGGATTTTTAAGAAAAAGTGTGAATAGGACTAGACTAGACTAGTGTAAAGAAATTCGTAAAAGAATAGACTAGAATTGAATAGGTAAGGACAAACCGCCGAAAGAATAGAACAGACTAGACTAGTCAACTTCGTATGCCCCAGTGGTCCTAGGATCTTAGGTACTGAAATCCACCACTACTGCCCGCTGAAATATTGGAAATGAATCCAAGGTTAGTAATGAGCAAGGTATTCTAATGTAATTTGTATAATCGAATAAAAAATTTATGACACAAAAGATGTTTCCCCGGTTTTATTGAAACCGGAATTATCCCATATCTGAAACTCATTGATGTGATTAAAAATGTAGCCTATTTTTCCTCCCTATGTGCAAAATACTCAATAATAATTTAATGAACTGGATTTTAAGACCACATCCGGAGTGTCTACATACGTGTTGACAGTTACCCCCTAAGTCAGTGCTTCCTTATTAGAATAAAATATTACCAATTAGTTGAGAACCCCCAAAGTATCGTAATCTAGGTTTAGTTCAAGCTATTTTTACGTTTATTTAAACCTTATCGTTTATAAATGTCATGTAGAAATTAAAGAAAAGCTAAACATCACATGTGCTCCTGCTTGAACTGATGGCATATCTAACCTCAAAAACTAACTACGACTCTTCTTTGAGACCCGAACGTTACGACATCTCGTTCTGTATTTGTCCCAAGTAACCACTGCTACATATATTACTTCGTTTATTTTTTGCATCAATTTCATAGTTCCCCCAATAACGTTTTACAAGAACTCTTCCAGTTGCATTCCACCAGAGGTGTGGAAAATACATGAAATTTAATATTAAACTACAAAATACAAATACAATTTCAGAAACCTTAAAATACAAATATAAAATAAAATAGTAGGAGTAACGTAGTCAAGATACAAAATAAAATACAAATATCTGGACTAGTTTTTGCAAAATATAAAATAAAATACTTTATTCCTACGAAAACGTAAAATACGAAATAAAAATACCGTATTTGAAATACAAAATACATAAATTGAAAGTTTTCTCAAAATGAGCAAATACTTATGCATCATTCCAAGATCTTTACGTAAGTCAGAGTGCAGTCTCTTTTTGTAATAACATAACCATAAGTTATTTCGTTAACTTAAGGTAAGGTGCATATGAGTAGAGCTTAGAATCTTGCATTTGTGTACATCAAAGTCACCATAAATACAGAATAATTTTCCTTAAAACGCATAGCAATACCCGGGTAATTTATGGCGGTCGAGTCATTAATGCAACTAAATTGATAGCCCTCACATTGAATTGTATTTAATATCCAGGAAGAATATCCAACACACATTAAAATTTAATACACATTGAATATCCAATAAGCAAGTACTACAAACCGGTCAAAAATGTTAGAGAATTAGTTTATTTTACCTTTCAAAATGTTTATTCGGGCATGTGTTACAGCCGACCTTGACAGTGGCCTGAGGTATGTATTTTAAAATTGTAATTTGTATTTGAAATACGGGATGAGCAAAAGTAACAAGATAAATAAATATAAAATAACATGACTTTCATATATTTTCAAAATACGAAATACATAATACAATAGAGATTATGGTCCTGACAAAATACCAAATACAAAATGCGTTAAACATTTACGGTGGTAAAAATACCAAATGCAAAATACGAAATGTATTTCAAATATTATTTCAAATACAATATTTCAAAATATTCCACACCTCTGCATTCCACGTTATTTCATTGAATTATAGCTATACACTAACCATTATAAAATTATGTAGGTTATACCATAACGCACTAACTGTATCTTTTATTAATTGGGCACATTTATAAAGCAACATATTTTCGAATCCATTTGCCCAATTCGGTTATTTAAATGACACAAATAAATTCAATGTTTTCTAGCAAGCTATTGCTCTGTCATTACCTAGTAGTCAACATTAGTGTAACAGTGTTGTCTAAAATTATACTCAATATGGAGAACACTAAGGTACGATCTGCAACGAACATGTTGCTTACACTAATTCCTATTGGCCGACAGGTTGCCAGGAACATTCGAAACTCCTTATCGCCAGATCGGATCTTCCAGTATGATAATACCTTTAGGGAAGTCTCCCGCACCTCTGCAGCTTTGTCAAACACTGTCTTGACAAACCACGTAGCATAGCAGCCAATATAAAAGAATTTTATTTTAACTGTGCCATCAATTGCCAGTGAGCCGTAGAACCCTAAAATTGCTACCAAGATGGAAACAATGTCCCAAATTCCAAACAAATGAGCTGCAAAAGAATTGGAAAAAGACTGCAGAATCATCACTTGTCGATATTCTTTCATAAATTGTGGCTTCCTGATCATGGTTTTGAAAGATTTGAAACCTGATGCCGGGTGAAGATTTTTTAAATGCTCAACCAGGTTAAACAAGTAGTGGATTTCAAACGTGGTGGCAAAAATCATTGCCCCGTACAAGTGTAGCCACATATCGATATGTATTGGAACTAAAATAAATTTTAACATGTTCAGTTTTGATGGAGGAACTGCCGCTGTGAAGTATATGGGCTTCCGGGGATTTTTTCTGATATCCATTGTATTAATAATCAGTGATGCACATCCAATCAGGAAGAACGTCCTTATGAATTTAATTGCAGGTTTCAAATATGAACTCTTCTTTTCGGGTTGTTGGTCTAAATGGTTCAAAATTTATAAGATTATATTCTTTGTAAACTTTATAAATTCAATAATATCGATGAGCGTAAATTTAATTTTTTTTTTAAATTTTATGACTAACTCTGATACTTGGCGAAGATCTCATGGTAGTTATTTACAAATAAATGCAGCTTTCCCCATGTTTTCAGTACCAGGACTTGTGACCCAAAGAGATAGAAGTACGATACAGTGATTTGTAGGAGTCCAATTCGGGCCATCTTACGTATCTTTTTCGGGAGCATTTTTCCCCTCGGGAGAAATTCAATTTGGATATAATTAAATACCAGAAAAATAAAATATAAACAGTGAAGTGAAAATTGAGCTGTCCAAAATACTCGTCTGGCTGTCGAAGAATTGAATTCTAACTTTCGTGTCTCATGATTCCATTTGTAAGGGGAGCAGCCGATTTTATAGCATGTATTTATTACGGAACCGTAAAACTTTTCTGACATTTTATCTTCCGATTTTACTTTTAAAATGAAGTAAAATAGACATAGACGAGTACTAAAGTTTTGACTTACTATTTCTAGGCTGAGTAGCTCTAATTTTTGTATGGCCGGAAAGGGCTGAAGTCAATATCCTGTGTTACAGAGGAATCAGCTTCTTTTACACATATTTCAGTACACACAAATAAATTCTGTTGACTTAATGTGCCCCAAATAATACAGGGAACGAAGTTAACTGAGCTCATTGTTGACCATCAACTCCCTATTCTTTTAAAACTTGATAAGAACGCCTACAAAAGACACATTTTAATTAAGCTCGAGATTGACAGCACATACATGCATGCATAAATTTTAAGTGGGTTCGAATAGAATGGACTACACAGGGAACGTAAATCTCATACTTGTGTTTGATTAATCTTTTGGGCTCATGCAAATAATTACTTAGACAAATATAAACTATAGGAGTTTTTACAAAACCATTTACAGCGTAGGTGCTCCCCAGTCAGTCAACCTCGCCTATATTGGTTTTTACGTTGTTATAGCTTGTAACTGACAAAACCTCAAAGTGGAATAAAAATCCTTATTAATTTAAAACAAAATTATAGCAGATGTGCGATTACAAGTACCTCCTAAAACCCAAAAACACAATGTAGGTAAAAAGTTTCTAAACCAGTGGTCGTCACGGGAGTGGGTGACACTCAAGTCTCAAGTCATCATACAAAACTTGACCGTCCTGCAGAAGTTACCCGTGTTATTAGGATAAAATTGAATTACTGAATAGTTATAATTACGGAATCAATTAATAAGACGGAGTCCATAATCGCTGTGAGCAGTTTGAACTGCCCTTCATATTGTTTGCTCTTTAATAGTAAATATAACAACAAGGGTTTGATTGTTCGAATCCCTGTATTATATTGTAATATGTTAAAAAACACTTGTCCGGGTATGCAAACTGTGGTAACGGGTAAAAAATATTTTCAAGCTCCGGGAACTGGTCCTGGAGGTGCTTGTGCTGGCCTCTATTTAATAATGGAGTATAATGAAGGCTGTATAGTGAACAACATTGCGGTTATGACAATATTTTGTCATGCCAATATATATGGGGATGCCACTATATGTTACTACAATATAAGGTAAATGTAGATAATCCAAGGGAAAATTTAAATGTGCCAATATAAAGGGAATGCTATCTAAGAGAAAACCACTATAGATATAGGAAATCACTGTAGTATTATTTTGATATAACGAGGGTGCAAATTATTTGTTCAAGTGCTCTTTCTCCTACTACATGATACACTCAAACTTCTTCCTTTCGACAGCCCAGTGTATTAATCTGTTTTTTAGTTGTCCATAGGTAAATATTTATTTCCATAGATAAATATTTTACTATTTCCATAGAGCGGTGCTATCAAAAATGAATGAAAATATACCAAAGAATATGTTTCAAAATTGTCAATTAAATATAAATGTTATTAAATAAATGCTATAGTTAGCATTAATAATCAAAACATTTAGAGAAATTACAAAATGAATTAACCCTTGTAGCGCATTCCTTGGAACGCTTCTGAAAATAATCGTGAAATATGCTTTTTGTGATAAATGTACCTATATTATAAATTTTTAATAACAACATCTGCTGGTTCTCGGACTACAAGATTGAAAGTCTTCTGACAAGGACAGGTCTTTTTGCATTTTTATTTCATGACACCTAGACTAATAAGCATACGTGATGGCTGAAGTGAATTGCCTCAAGTACAGTTCATCCTATTGATTACAGGGCAAAAATCCCACAAGTTTGCAATGTTTGTAAATCAATCAGCTATTTTGAATAAGATTGTGCTTGAAGCCGATTGTTCACAACATAGCTGTTCACGAGCTCCCCAAGTCCAGTCTAGTCTATTCTTAATAAAGCAAGGAAAACTCTATTCAAGTCCTATTCTATTCCAGATCACTTTTAGCGGTTCAAGTCAAGTATATTCATAGTCCAAAGTTTTACGTGACTCACTATTCAAGTCTAGTCTAGTCTCAAGTCTAGTCCACAATATATGTGCTATTAAAGGTGCTACTTAAAATTCACGTACTGATCTTGAATTTATTACTGATATTTCTAGATCGGTATAACTAAATGAAACACTTGGAAATGCATGTCAAATGCGTAATAAACAAAAGTAGTTACAAGGGAGGTTTCACACACTAATGTATTTTTTCCAATCAATTCTATCGTAGATTCCAAATGTCGAGTGATTTGCGGGGTTCCTTGGCAAATGTTTGGTACATATCGATATTTAAGACCGAGTTAGACCAAATTGGGCAAATACAATTTACTTTCTAAAGGAATTACCTTAAAATGTCGAACCAGATTAGAAGAACCTCCTGCAGCGCTGCTACTATAAACGTACTGCTTGTTACACTATAAGCACAGTGCAACAATTCCATTTTGATTTTTGAACCATCGAACTTGTGACCAACACATGGAAGTATCTTTACTTCTCCTGTATGTAATTTTATAGCCAAATTTTATTAGTTATTTTCTGAATCATAAAATTCGTCATCACGGTTACTGCCACTTTTACCATTTTAGGTTTCAATTTCTTTATAGTATTTCCATCATCTGCATGCTTCCTCGTTGAAGCCACATGAACAAGCCAGTTTCCAGGATTATTTCTGTGGCTCCTGGAGTTATTCAGTGCAAGTTTTAGTTCTTGATAATTCATATTTAATATTACCCTTCCTGTATTGGGCAATTCGTAAGTATTTCCTGATGAAGATTCGCTAATGTTTGGTGGAACAGCTAATTTAGTCGATTCAAAGAGGATCGGTTGATGTACTGGCAATAATACGTTTGTTTTTTGTTATCATTTTTGATATATTTGTCGGTGTCATCTGTTTCTGATTTTTGAGAGGTTTTCGTGACCTGCTCTTGGTTTTTATTGCTGGTTTATCACTTTCTGGCACAGTTTTGGCATTTTTCTCGATAGGTGGTTTTACTATAAGTGAAATAAGTATGCGCAGATTTTCGTCCTGGTTATTGGGGACTCATTTTAACCAAAGCTAGATTTTGTTTCATTGATTTGAGATGAACCAATCAATTCAAATTAGATTGTTGCATTATGATGAGGTACGAAACGGTCGCACATTAGAAATTTTAAGAATGCTGAAAATGGCATCTCAAAGTGCCCCAAACGATCATTGTACATTAAATTACTACAGAGGCATGTTTTTCTGGTGTGTGATTGATTTGAGCGAGAAACATGAACGTTGTGCTGTCGTCGCTGGGTTTATTTTACTCAAGGTTTTGAAAAGAGGACTTGAATAGACTTAATTTTTTTTACAGTCAAGTCCAAGTCTATTTTCAGGAATTTTTAGCAGTTCAAGTCAAGTCTACTCCTAGTCTAAATTCTCACGTGTCTTTGGAGTCCAGTCTAGTCTAATCATTTTCGAAAAATAATGTCAAAAGTCTAGTCAAATCTAGTCATTTCTAGTCTAGTCCGACTAGACTAGAACAGCTATGGTTCACAAGATCAGAACAGCAATGTCCAAAGTCATGCCATTCAAATCAGCCGCCGAGTACTAATTTTCAGAACGGAATTTTTCTTTGAGTGATTTTTAACTTATAATTCAAACAAGTATTTTTAATGGAACCAATTGATTTTGTACAAGATGATTAAGTTGGAATATACTGACAACAGGAAACAATTATTATTATATTAGTAAATAAAATGCCGTGACATCAAATACCCAAAATTTCTACACACAAGGGTCGGTGCATTCCAAATGTATGGATATAATTAATATTAATATTAACGGATTACAATCCCGATTCGAATATATTTGTTATGCAAAATTCAAACTCCAATCCGATTTATTCAAATATTTGCTATAAATTCCAATATAATTCAAATACTTTATGTAACAAATATTAATACCTGGAGCTTAAGATGAGCCCCAAAATATGTTATAGCATTACAACTAAACCTAAGGCAGAAAATGTCATATTCGGCAATTATGAATGCGAAAAGAACCACTGTGCTTCATTACAACACAAGTACTATAACCGCATATGACTTGTTGATTAATTAACGACATTAATTGGGATGCATTAATAAAAACAAATTAATGTCGAATTCGTTGTTCCTTATCGGTGCCTTAAATGAACCAAATAAATCTGAGCTAGTCTCTGGCAAACTATAATGATCCGACTTTACCGAGTAGTTAGTATTAGTGTGAGTGTTATCTAAAATTATGCTCAATATGGAGATGACTAAGGAGCGATCTGCAACGAACATATTGCTTACGCTGATTCCCACTGGTCGACAGGATGCCAGAAACATTCGAAATTCCTTATCACCACATCGGATCTTCCAGTTTGATATTACCTTCAGCGAGGTCTCCCGCACCTCCGCCGCTTTGTTAAACATTGTCTTTGCAAACCAGGTACAGTAGCAACCAATATAAAAGAATTTTATCTTTACTGTCCCCTCAACTGCAAGTGAGCCGTAGAAACCTAAAATTGCTACTAAAATTGAAGCAATGTCCCAAATACCAAACAAATGCGTTGCAAAGGAATCGCAACAAGTTTGAAGAATCATAACTTGCCGATATTCTTTCATTAGTTGAGGTTTCCTGATCAGACTTCTCATAGATTTAATACTTGACGGCGGGTGCAGATGTTTCAGATGCTCAGCCAGATTAAACAAGTAATGGACTCCAAATGTGGCGACAAAAATCAGAGCCCCGTACAAGTGAAGCCATCAGTCCAAATGTATTGGAAATAAAATAAATTTTGACAGCCTCAGTTTTGATGGAGGAACTGCAGCTGTGAAGTAAATGGGCTTCCGGGGATTTTTCCTGATATCCATTGTATTGATAATCATAGTTGCACATCCAATCAGGAAGAACGTCTTTATGAATTTAATTGCTGGCTTCAAATATGAATTCTTTTTTTCTGGTAGTTGTTCTACATGGTTCAAAATTTAAGAGGATAAATGTCATGTCAATTATTGTATTTCCTTGTAAAAATTTACGTTTATAAAAATAGTCAATCTATAAGTCAGTGTCTAATTTAGAAAATGAAATGACTGACTTTGAAACTTTCCAAAGACCTTGTCGGGCATTTGTAGGAAAGTACGTACGATATGGTACGGTACTTTACGTATTATGATTAGCATGACCAGTGCCGCCCGTATAGCACTCGGTCTATGCATTGGATATTAATTTCCCTTTTCTTATTGTTTTGCGTAATGTTTATTTACCTTTGTTACCCTATCTCCCACTTTACATTTATTGTGAGGATCGGAGTAAGTATGTACTCACACGTATTGTGCGAGTTAGTAGGTCCAGGACCTACTAATTTAAATTTATTGAGTTAATGTTAGGAATCATTTTTATTATGTATACCCATGTGTTTATATGGGGTTAGGAGCCCCTTGGACCACTATTTGCAATAGTGGCTACTTTTAGGGAATCACTGCAATTTACAGGGTATAAATACCCTGGAAAACACAAGGCTATTATCCACTAATCTTTTGGCCCTTGTAGTGTTCAGATCCCTTTTTTTGAGACCTGTGGTGTAACTTGTATCAGTCACCACTCCCCCTTTTATTTTATTGTATTATTTTGTAGATGTACTACGTTGTAGTACATATGTATTAGTACACTTTTCTTGGAATAAACTTTATTTAATTGTTTTTGTTATATACATATACATAATTGAGAATCTCCGAGAACACATTATTACCTGCGTCCTACGTACATACATATATCTTTGTACAGATATATATTCTATACCTGAGTACCTACCCTATACCCATTATCTCTCTTTGTTCATAGAGTTAACTCTGCTGGTTTTCCACTTGTTAACTCCAACCCTTTTCTGACCAACCCTATTTTGTATTATTACCTTACCATACCTTGCCATCTATCTTTGCCTTCCCTTCCAAAGTGCTCTGAAGTACATATTAGCTTATTGCTAGTACTTGGTCCAGATTCCATCCGACAAAATCTTAGGTGCGGGGTAGAAACCTGTTAACCCTTTATCATCCCACTGTCGGACCTGGGGTACCTTTGGACTTCTGAAGTGGACCTCCTGGGGCATTCTGAAATTTATTTTTGGAACTTCTACAGGTAAGTAGAAATTTCTATAAGTACTTCTCTACTTTTCTATACCTATATTTTTCATTTTCGGAAATAGTTCCAAATTTTGAAAATTATTTTCATATTAGGGAATATAGGGTTCCAATACCTCTTTTTGAAGGAAATTTATTGCTTAGTCGAAATAGGGTAATTTGAGAATTTTTGAAGATTGCATTAAGTAAATAGCATTATTCTCTCTACTTCTACTGCTATTTCTTTATACTGCTTAACATAAATTACCTTGTTATCCCTCGTTTAACTACTCGGTTGACGGGTACACTTGTCAGACTTACGCAACCACGTGTCTAATTGTAAGTAATGAGTGTTTGGGGCAACCAGTAGCTTCTAATTTCCTTGTACCCATATCTTACCTGAACCTTTTATTTACATATCATTCCCTTTTGCTAGCATACCGGCTTAGCATACATAATAGTTTTTTTGTCAGTTAATTAGTACTTTTCCGTGGCTATTATTTATCAGAGTAGATAATTTCCCTCATTGTTGTTCAACTTAGTATTTCAAGTTGGATAACTTAATATCGTTAGGGTTATTACTACTGGTGGTAGTTGCCGAAGTTCTAACGTTCCTCTCATATCTCTTTGCGAGTTATTCCGCTCCCATTACCATGGATCAGGCACTTATTAATGCAGCTCTGCAAGCAGCTTTGCAATATCTTGCTGCGAATCCTGTCCAAGGATTAGGGCAGAATGCTTCTCATGAGTATCATATGATCCAGAATTTTAGGAAATATGATGGTTCGCATGCAGCTAGTCAGTGGATTGCTGAATTTAACAGAGAACGTGCTGCATATAATCTGAATACATTATGGGCTATACGTAACTTAGATAGACTGTTGACAGGGACTACTGCTACATGGTGGCGATCACAGCGAGGTCCTTATTTTGCCGCAGTAGATGCTAACGCTGCTGATGCTGATGCTCAGTGGTTATTGGTTAGTGATGCATTTAGGAATTTCTTCAGTGATAATAATTTGAAAGAATTAGCTAGGTCAGAGAATGACAGTATTAAGTATAAAGTTGGTGAAGATACTTTATGCTATATCACCAAGAAGGTAGATTGCCTTACTCGCATGAATCCTGTGATGCCTATCAGCGAACAGATTCGTTATATCTTGTTAGGTCTTCCTATTGAGATTAGGCCATTTATTTCTGATGTAGATACTGTTGATCAGCTTTTCCGCAAGCTGAATAATCACATTGCTTTAAATATTCCTAAGGTCAGGAATATTGGTGAATACTCTCAGCATAGTCCGCAAGTTAGGAAGTTCGATTCAAAGGATAGTAAGCCTTATAGAAGTATTGAGGGATTAAGGATCCCAACTTATTCAGATGAACACAGGAGATCCTGTGTTGATAAGAACGGAAAGAGGCTTTGCTTGGAATGCAAGTCGCCTAACCATGCCGTTAGAAATTGTTTTAAGCTTTGCGCCGCACAGGGAATTGCTATTCCTGAGTGGGGAAAGAAGAATGATGACTCAAAAAACTAGGTAGCCTTGGTATGCGGGTACGCAAGGCTGGTCCTAGGAAATTGAGTCAAAATAATTGTCAATCTTGGGTTGATAAGTTTAGTCATAGAAATAAATATTCATTGTTAGATTTAGATAAGACAGATATACCATCATCTAATGGTAGTTTATGTGGTAATGTTTCAATGGGATCGGTCCGTATACGGGCATTGGCAATAGACGATGATATTGTTTGGCCTGTTAATATTGCTGGGAAACCAGACTTGAAGATTAAAGGCTTTGTTGATACAGGAGCTGATATAACTATAATACATCCAGACATTCTTGATATGCTAGGAAACTGTTACCCTAGATATTCCTGTACTCCTATCCATGCCACTTTATCGGTCTCAGGTGAAACGTATTGTATTATTTCTGAATATGTTAATTTAGAATTAGAAGCCGAACGTTTTGGTCGGTGCGTTTGGAAAGTTTATGTTGTGCCAAACGTTACTTCAGCTTTGACTGTAGGAAAGGATTTTCTTAAGTATTTCAAGGCGATTGTAGATTGCGACGAAGGTCGTGTTTATTTTAAATCCCATCCAAATGATGAGGATAGTTATGCTGATATTAAAGTTTGCAATTTGAAAGCAAAGAATTCTAAGAAGTATTTAAAGCCTAAACCTAAGGAGCAGGTCGTTAGTCCTAAACCAAAGGGGAAGGTAAATTATCCTAAACCTGAGGTAAAGGTAGTTAAGCCAGTTCCGAAGGTGAAGGAAGAGAAATTATATTTTGAAAGGGATGTTTCAGTTAGTAGTGATAATGATTCCCTTAAGGATATTAATTTCTTTGATGCTAATTCAGTAGATGCTAAGTTTTACAGACAACTGAAAGATAAAGTTCCAATTCCTGATATCTTTCCTAAGCTTGCCAAATCTAAAGTTCCCTATGTAAGTACCAAGAGACCATTTAAGATTCAGCCTAATTCATTCCATAGAATATTAGTACATGTTCCTGGTCGACACAATGGAGATATTATTGTTGACAGAAACGAAGAACTTTTACATAGTGAAGGAATTCTTACTGTCTCTTGTGTAACCAATTGTAAGGATGGACAAGCTGTAGTATGGGTCATTAACACGAATAGTTGCCCAGTTGTTTTAAGCCCTTGTCGGGAATTTAGCACTTATGATATTTGTCAGAGCAATGATCGGGTTGTTTCCCTTTCTGCGCTAAATATAGGCAATGATGGAACGAAGTCTGAGCCTGCTATTATTACAGAATTTAATGATGAAGAATTAGATGAATTTATATTTGGTCCTACTTTGACGGACGATATGAAGTCTCTTTTGATTAACGTTTTAGTTAGAAATCGTAGTGTTTTTGCGTTTAAAGATGAGGATATCTCTTGCATCGTTGATCAGTTTGGTAAACCTATCCAAGCTAGATTTACGTTAAAGGATGATATTCCTGTTACTTGTAATCCGTTTAGGCATTCTCCTGAAGCGGAAAGGATTATTGATGAACAGTTTGATAGAGAAGTTAAATTAGGATGGGCTGAGCCCGGTAATGGTCCATACGCTGCTCCTTGTCTGTTGGTTATACGAGGAAAGAAGAAAAGAGCTATTATGGATTACCGTTCTGTCAATAAGAAGATTGTTCCATTTAGTTTTCCAGTTCCTAATTTACACACTGTCCTTGATTCCTTTGCCGGTTCTTGTTGGTTTTCTAAAGTTGATTCACCCGATGCGTTCAAACAAATTGAACTAGCTGAAGAATGTCGGGATTCATTAGCGTTTATCACTAGTAAACGTAAATTAAGACCAACTAGAGTTCCTTATGGGTCTGTTAATAGCCTTGCTATTTTTCAATCTGTGTTAAACCAAATTTTAGGTTTGTATAATTTAAGCGGCCTTGCTAATTACGTTGATGATAATGCCGTACATGGACCTGATTTTGAGACTCATTGCCAACGATTAAATGAATTTTTAGCTGTATTAGTTAGACATCATGTAAAGCTTCGACCCAAGAAATGTTCATTTGGTTTTGAAGAGTAATTAGGTCATATCGTTAGTAAGAACGGTATTCGAATTGATTCCGAGAGATTGAAAGCTGTGAATGATTGGCCAGTGCCATCTAATCCTACAGAGATTAGATCATTTATTGGTTTTTGTGTTTTTTTTAGAAGACATATATGGCAGTTTTCTAAAATGGCAGGACCATTGCATGAGTTGACTAAAGATAATGTCGATTTCAAGTGGTCATTTATAGAGCAACAGGCATTTGAATCTTTGAAGAATGCTATGATGTCTGCTCCTATTCTTGCGTATCCTTCTGAAGAAGGTAAATTAGAGATGTTTTGCGATGCATCACATAAACAGATAGGATCTGTACTTATTCAGAATATTAAAGGTGTTCGTCGAGCTATTTCGTTTTATGCTAAGAAGTTTGATAAGCATGCACTTAACTGGCAAATTATGGAGAAGGAGTGTTTTGCTATCATAATCAGCGCAGAGAAGTTTAGACCTTACATTTGGGGTAGAAAGGTCGACGTGTACACCGATAATAGTTCATTACAGTGGTTAGTTAACTTGCGAGATCCGAATGGACGCTTAGCTCGATGGGCTGCAAAATTGTCGCCTTATAATTTTGATATTTACCATATTCCTGGAAAATCAAACGTCGTTGCTGACGCTTTGTCCAGAGTTAACTTAGCCAAAGTATCTGTTTCTATTAATGCTCTTAAATCAAAGTTTCCTATATTCAGATTACGATCTATTCAAGCTCATGTAGATGAGAATATTCATGAAATTAATAACGAAGAAGAGTTATTTACTTATTGCAAGGATGTAGAGAAGGAGAACTTTGTAGCAGTACAAAGGAACGATCCTGACCTATGTCGTATTATAAAGTCATTAAAGGGCAGTGAAGATGACGCTGTCAATATTTCTGGAAAATATAATGCCAATTATTGTTTAATTGATGGTGTTTTATACCGAGCTAATTACGATCCTGATGGAGTTCTATGGTTATTAGTTATTCCGAAAGAGTTACGATTAAAGATTTTTAACGAATTTCATTGTAAGGAGTTATCTCACTTAGGTTTAGATAAAACTTATGTTGCTATGAGTATGAGATATTTCTGGCCTGGCATGTATCGAGATGTTAGACGTTGGACGCAAGCTTGTAAGACTTGTAAATTCTTCAATGTTGCGCATACCAAAAGGTCAGGACCTCTTATTTCTATGATGACTCCAGTTGATCCGTTTGTTCGTATTTCTCTTGATTTTATAGGACCCTTAGTCCAGACTCGATCTGGTAACAGGCATGCGCTTGTTATCATTGATCAAGCGACTCGATGGGCGGAAATAATTCCTACGCCAGATCAGACTTCTGATTCTGTTATTAGAGCTTATCGTAATGTTTACGCTGCTAGATATGGTCACGTGGACGTACAAGTTTTAGACAATGCTGCTAACTTTACGTCCGGTGCATATATGGAATATTGTAAGTCAGAAGGTATTATTTTGAAATTTATTAGTCCTCATCATCCAGCTTCTAATGCGTTCGTCGAACGGTCTAACGGAACGTTCAAAGATATGTTAGCTAAGCTAGTCAATGTTGAACACGATAATTGGGATGAGTTGATGCCTCAAGCTGTACTTAGTTACAATATTTCCAAGCATTCTACGACAGGTTTTAGTCCTTATTACTTGTTGTATGGTAAGCATCCGAGTTTTGGTAGTGATAGGTTTTATCCAGTGAATGCTGATAGACTTAAGGAGCGTTCTCCAGAGGAACGTCGTTTCCAACTATATAAGGATAGATTAAAGGCTAATGAGAATACTTGCCGAAATCAGTTAGCTGAAAAGATTAAATTCGATTCATGTCATTCAAACGTAGAATTTAAAGTAGGTGACTTTGTCTTACATAAGAACTATGAGCGGAAGAAAGGAACTACCGCTAAGTTTCTTGTGAAATGGAAAGGTCCCTTTATAGTTCTCGAACGTCCTAGACAGTTAACTTATTACATTAAGCACGTTGATTCAGAGCCTGATGATAAGACTATGCTAATGGCTCATGTTCATAACCTGAAAGAATATATTCCTGATATTCCTATACCTGATGAACCCGAACAAGATTATAGCTTAGATTGGCTAGATAATTTTGTTCCTACTCCTGATTATCCTGAATTTTATGAAGACTATAATTTTTCGCATGCTGGTGATGTTAATCATGATGAGATGATTAGGGACGTCGCTCCCGAACCCAATGCTGAAGTTGTTATTCAAGATATTCCAGCTGTGCCGATTATGCCTCCAGTTGTTGAAGAGATAGTACCTGAACCGGTTAATGTAGAACCTGTCCAGCCGATTGTTCCCATCCCGGAACCTGTAATTCCAGATAGTATTCCAAGGTCCCGAGTTGTTTCTTCTCAAGGAAGCGTAGCTTCCCGGACATCATCAAGAGTTAAGAAGCCTACGGTAAAGTTAGCCGTGGACCCTAGTAAGAAATCTTATAAAGCATTAAAGATTGAGATTTTCCATAGTATGATGGAATTATTGAAGAATGAAGATCATGAGAATGATGATTAAGACCTCTAACTGAATTTTGATGATAGAAGATTTGTAAGAAGTTTACCAGTTTAAAGTAGCCGTATTTCTGATGAAAATCCGGCGTACTGACGAAATTTGAAGACAGCTGAGCTGATTATGCTGTATTACCGAAAAATGGCGATGCTGTTTTAGAAGACATCTAGTGTTTGATGTAGTTAATTATATTTTGAAAGATTATCTGTGTTGTAATTGTTCCATCTTTGAGGACAAAGACTATAAATCCGGCGTACTGTCGGGCATTTGTAGGAAAGTACGTACGATATGGTACGGTACTTTACGTATTATGATTAGCATGACCAGTGCCGCCCGTATAGCACTCGGTCTATGCATTGGATATTAATTTCCCTTTTCTTATTGTTTTGCGTAATGTTTATTTACCTTTGTTACCCTATCTCCCACTTTACATTTATTGTGAGGATCGGAGTAAGTATGTACTCACACGTATTGTGCGAGTTAGTAGGTCCAGGACCTACTAATTTAAATTTATTGAGTTAATGTTAGGAATCATTTTTATTATGTATACCCATGTGTTTATATGGGGTTAGGAGCCCCTTGGACCACTATTTGCAATAGTGGCTACTTTTAGGGAATCACTGCAATTTACAGGGTATAAATACCCTGGAAAACACAAGGCTATTATCCACTAATCTTTTGGCCCTTGTAGTGTTCAGATCCCTTTTTTTGAGACCTGTGGTGTAACTTGTATCAGTCACCACTCCCCCTTTTATTTTATTGTATTATTTTGTAGATGTACTACGTTGTAGTACATATGTATTAGTACACTTTTCTTGGAATAAACTTTATTTAATTGTTTTTGTTATATACATATACATAATTGAGAATCTCCGAGAACACATTATTACCTGCGTCCTACGTACATACATATATCTTTGTACAGATATATATTCTATACCTGAGTACCTACCCTATACCCATTATCTCTCTTTGTTCATAGAGTTAACTCTGCTGGTTTTCCACTTGTTAACTCTAACCCTTTTCTGACCAACCCTATTTTGTATTATTACCTTACCATACCTTGCCATCTATCTTTGCCTTCCCTTCCAAAGTGCTCTGAAGTACATATTAGCTTATTGCTAGTACTTGGTCCAGATTCCATCCGACAACCTCGTGGTAATTATTTACAAACAAATGTAGCTTTCCCCACGTGTTCAGTACTAGGACTTGGGACCCAAATAGGTAAGAATACGAAATGATAATTTGTAGGAGCCCAATTCGGGCCATCTTACGTATCTTTTTCGGGAGCATTTTTCCCCTCGGGAGAAATTCAATTTGTATGTAATTAAATACCAGAAAAATAAAATATAAACAGTGAAGTGAAAATTGAGCTGTCCAAAATGCCCGTCTGGCTGTCGAAGAATTGAATTCTAACTTTCGTGTCTCGTGATTCCATTTGTAAGGAGAGCAGCCGATTTTATAGCAGGTATTTATTACGGAACCGTAAAATGTTTCTGACATTTTATCTTTCGATTTTGCGTTTAAAATGAAGTAAAATTTATTAAATAAATACTGCTTTGGTTCCCAATTTTTAGATTGACTGGCTCTAATCTCTAATAATATCTATGGCTGAAAGAGGCTTCTCTTCAGCCGTGCAATTAATCTTAATTTCCCTCCAGACAATGCAATAAATGAATGGAAAAATTAAGTGAACTGACTGCCCACTTCTGTCCATGTCAAAAATTAATAAGAACGTCTCTGCATACAAGATAACACTTTAATTAAGCCGGAGGTCTACACAATGTACAAATGTGCATACATTTGTACTGGATTTAACTGGTTTGCATTCCTCAGGGAACATGAATCTCATACATACGCTTGATCAACCCTTTGGACTTTATTCATTATAAATTTAGGGTACAATAAAATATTTGGTTACGTGCATGTTCCCTTGTCAAACAATATTATACATGCAAATTGCTTTCTTTTGGCAGTCCACTCTTGAGTTCATTCAGTATTTGTCTGTAATTTATTTAATGTTTAAACATTTCACTATTTCCATCGAGCGGCGTTGTTAAAATAATTACAAAGAATATGTTCTAAAATTGTCAATTGATTCCCGTCAATATTTGATGTGACCAACAATAATAATTAGTAACGCTTTTACAAAAAATAAATTAAACGCTTAGAATCAATTTATTTGTCAAGGTTTAGATTCCAAACAGTGACCCTCCTCAGGACTAAATAATGACATATAATAAGTAAGCATGAGTCTGTTTTACTCTGATTGTATCTTGTCTGATTATTTTGACATGAGAGTGCAAACGAGCATTTTTCGTAAATATATGAACCCAATTATTTGGACTCTCGTAATTCTAAGCCTCCTTCCCCAATTAAATTACATACAAAAATTGAATTCACTTTTTTATATCGATACATTCTGGGTTGAACTCCTGAGGCTACTTAAAGCATTGGAATCCTTGCGTATGAAATTTACACAGAAGCTGGCGTCTTGCCCTTAATAATAATAAATTTTAAATATCTGCTCTTCCCATACTTGAGTTTGTTTACTTTCCCCTGCAATAACTGCCTTTTCAATTGATGCTTGAGCGTGTGTATTATGGCAGACGCCCAGGCAACTGTAAACACAACGTGACATGGCCCTTTCAGTTCCGGAAGAATTACAAGGTTTATCGTATATTAAAACCCCCTTGCCAGGATGCTACTACATAGCTATGATGCACATTAAAAATACTCAAATGCATCTGCTGTCATCCTCTGTAGGGAAAAAATCCAAGGTTGAAGGACACAACATTGAGTGGACTCTCGCTGTGAAATACTCGCTTATTACACTTGAGATTTTCTTACGTGGGAAAAATATTGTGACACTCCCGTTCCCTAAACAATATGAATTTTTCAATTGAGAAGAGCAGCTCATGTCAAGAGCCAAATTTTTGTATACTTTTCGGAGTGCTCTTACGCGAGTATTCCACTGTAATAACTACATATATAGACATAATCTGTTTACCACCCCCACTCCTTGCTTGTCTCCTCAAGCATGTGTGTCTGCATGTGGGAGGCCAGAAAGATTAGCCTCATCCACAGACAGAATTCATTCCCTAACAACTATTCATACCGGTCTGAGACTTCAGTTGGAAAAGACCAAACCCATGGATTTTTGTTTGAAGCAATTACATTGAAAGTGACTCAAAATGTTCACGTTTTGGAGTTTAGTTATTTTGGGGATAATTTTAATAATTTCCCTGAAATTTTTTGGGAGAAAGAAACTGGGAAAAACTCCACCAGGTTTGTCAAATTTTATCGCCCACATTTTTACACTCAAATTTTGAAGCACGAGAGAAAAATTAATCTGTGCTTGCCTTTGGCTCTTCCAGGGCCCTTTCCTTTGCCTGTATTGGGAAATGCTCTGTCCTTCGGGCGAGAACTTTATGTCACTATAAATAAATGGACGGGGAAATATGGGAAGATCTATCAAATGTACATGCTCGACAAGCGGTAAGAATTGAAGCAAATTTTTAAAAATAAATAAGCGAGACATAATAATAAAGATAAAGCGTAAATCTGCTATTGAAAAAATATTGTAAAATTTTAGGAACATTATTCTCTCGGACATTGAGTTAGTGAAGAAGGCATACCAAATCCCCGGCTTGCAAGGAAGGCCAAGGATAGAAATGCTGGAATTTGAAGGGGAAAGTCATGGTATGAAAGAAACATTCGGCACAATTTTGTGCTTAAAAAATGTATGTCAAATTGTGTGTGTTTAAAAAACGTATGTAAAATTTTGTATGTTTAAAAAATGTATGTAAAATTTTGTATGTTTAAAAAATGTATGTAAAATTTTGTATGTTTAAAAAATGTATGGTAAATTTTGTATGTTTAAAAAATGTATGTAAAATTTTGTATGTTTAAAAAATGTATGTTAAATTTTGTATGTTTTTAAAATCATTTATCTACAGCACAAATTATTTTCTATGTCTATTTCCTGGAATTTTAAGGGATAATGTTAACATCCGGACAAGAATGGCAAGACCAGCGACGATTCACTTTACGCCACTTGAGAGATTTTGGCTTCGGGAAGAATTACATGGAACAGCTGATCTTGGAAGAAGTGGATGAGACTATTCATTGGCTCAAGTCCCATGAGGGGGAACCTCTTTCCATTAATAGAAAGTTCTACTTGGCTGTAATCAATTCTCTGTTCACAATCATGGCAGGGAAAAGATTTAGTCATACGGATCCGGAATTGAGGAATATCTTTGAGATGTTAATTACGTAAGTTATAAAATAATTTCCCGGCTATTTATGTAATAGTAATAATTATCAAAATTAAAATTTGGTAACTTCAGAAATAACTTAAAGCTTCAGATTTAATTTCATTGTTTCTACACACATACAAAAGGTCCGGTCGGAGTATAAACCCAACGTATGTCATGTTCATGCCAAAATTAGCCAAGATGTTCCCAAGACTGAGTGGATGGAGCAAAATCCAAGGATTTTTGAATTCTAACCGCTTCGTAGTCACGGACCCGGTGAAGGTGCACCGTGAGGAATTTAAAGACGATAGGAGAGAGAATCCACGAGATTTCATTGATGCTTATTTGGCGGAAATTGACAGAACCAAGGATCCTAACTCTAGTTTTTATGGGGCGTTAGGGGGTAAGTTGAGACTTTCGTTTGATTTCCTTTCAAATATTTTACGATACTGTGGATCTTGTATAAACACTTTTTATTGAGATGTACAGTGTAAAGGAAGGGTTTCTTTTTACGAGCACCCCTATTAAAAATCCTGTGTGACTACAGATCAGACTCAGAAATAAATTAAGTGATAATTTAAAGTAATTATTTTATGTAAGTTTTCTCGAATTTTCAGAAAAATCCTTAGTATCCGTCGCACTGGATCTGTTCCAAGCGGGCTCCATGACCACATCTACCATGCTGACTTGGGCCGTCCTTTACAATGTGGTTTATCCAGAAGTCCAGGAGAAACTTCAGAAGGAAATTGACGACGTCATTGGGAATAGTCGTTCACCGTCCATAGCCGATAGACCCAAGTATGAATTTGAAAAGCACTTCCCTAAGGAATTTATCTCGTTTGAGTCCCCAAAATTTTTGAGATTGTTACATTTTTACAAGTGTGTTAATTATCCATGCATTTTTTACAGGATGACTTACACGGATGCTCTGACCTGCGAAATACTACGGAAGACCTCATTGATCCCCGTGGGGGCTTATCACACAGCAACGGAGGATATCTTATTTGAAGGTTATGACATACCCAAAGGGACGACCGTGGGAACCAATTTCCATCACATCCACAACAATCCCGAGGTCTGGGGAGACCCCGAGGCCTTCCGACCCGAGCGGTTTATTAGCCCAGAGGGGAAATTGCAAAATAAAGAATTGATGGTGCCATTCGGGACGGGGAAACGCATCTGTATCGGAGAGACTCTCGCTCGGGATGAGATCTTCCTCTTCCTGACGAGTTTGTTCCAACGATTTGAGATGAAACCGGATCCAAATAGACCCAAGCCCACATTGGACCCCGTCCCTGTCTTCGATGTCCTTGAGCCCGAGGAATTTTATATTATTGTGAAGGATCGGAGGGAAACTGAGGAATAGGAAGAAAAACTTATTCTTACAAAATATTAATTTACCCTAAAAGTATTAATTAAATTATAATTAATTTATTAATTATCTTCGCTATAACTTCATTACTTTTCCAATTCACATGTCTCTCTTAAGGAAGCCCTGAAAAGAGTTATCATTTACTTAATCTTAAAACCCAATCCCATTTATCCCACTGTTAACTTATTTCCATATAAGAGCTTGTAACATCTCATTTCATTCCCTTTCCCTCCTTCAGGAATTCAGGATTCCTCCTCGAAAGTATTAAATAAAAAACACCAATTCAAACAATAATGTTTCACTTATTTATTTATTTTTTATTAAAAATCCTTTTAAAGGAAAAAAAATGGAAAGAAAGGAAAAGTCAATTGAATGCTTTCAATAAAGTTAGAACGTTCAGGATTTTGAAGGATTCCTTGGGCAATCTATAATTGTCTAAAAACGCCTCCCCAATAATTAGCCGGGTAATAAGTCACATTTCAAAAATCACTCCTGAATCAAATATGACGCCGATAAAGTGGGGAGCTAATTGATAATAAATTACCCCTGACGTTCATACGTCCTCACACAATATGACCATTAGTATGAAGAAGAGACTTCTTCTTAAAAATGTATGGGATGACAGAATTTGGCTGACTTATAAACATATATGCACATATAACAGTGCATAGATATAAGAGAGCACTTACCCACACATGCATTATTACTTATTACAAAAGTGTAACCCGTATAGGATCCTTAGACTTATTGAGTATCTACGTTTGTATGTGGAATTCGCTGTTAATAATAGGACCTTTTGTGCATGTACGTATAAATAACCTCCCTGAGAGCCGGGCTGATGGCTGATGGTGATAAGATAAAATATTTGATGCGATCAAAGTTGAAGATGCAATCGACAAACTATGGAGAAAGAATTTGGGATAAAAAGATGATTTTTTATCCTGAGTAGGAACAAGGCCGGTTTGGGTGGAGAAAAAAGAGGAGTCAGTTTATCGCCAGTCCTCCCAATTCCATACTTCATGAAAAGATTTAAGTTGGCATTGCTAGCTCGTAATATTTTATGGGACATAATGGGCATTCCATGTTTCCCTCCCCGATCCCAAATCAGACATATGTACAAACACACACACACACATACATACATACATATTTATACACACACGTCCGTACAAAAGCATATCCACCAGGAACTCTTCCTTAGATTTACAGCCCCGGTATTAAATATATATCGGAACTGATCCTATAAAAATTACAAATTAAAAGACATTATTATTATCTCATGAGAGACTCGAGGAAGTTCTTACAACTCCCTTTGATAATTCAATTCTCAATGTGGGACTCCTTGACCCAGAGTAATATCCTCGGAGTGTATTTTTGTATACAGGGAGCTCTGCTGTGTGTGAATCAGCATCCGTCCTATGCATAAAGTTTGTCACTTACAATAATAGTAAGGGCTTATATTCCCATCAGAATTAAGATTCTAGTAAATGGGACAGTCTCCAAATATTTTTGTACTTACAGGAAAATTCTCCTTTAAATTATAAGGACATGCTGGGAATAGCAAGAGTGTACTTTATATGTAGCGTACATATGAATGTTAACTCATTGTCAGGTATATAAGGCCTCCTTTACGCCTCTCCTTATCTTCATAGAACTCTGCACTATCCCCAGAAACTTGGGAGCTTGTCAATGAACTGATCTTGCAACAAAAATCCTCCTTGTAAAAAAGTAACTAACAGAAAGTGACTTCGGAGCCTTTCCAGAGAGAAAGAGAGAGAGAAAGTGGATGAAACTTGGAACGGGAACATTTTCATCAGAGATAAGACGCCAGGCCAGAGTAAATCAAAACCGAGCCGAATCTTGCCAAGTAGATACTTCGACTTCCTTTCCTTAATACGAGAAGACCATCCCAAATGCTAAAACAATAAATGCCTCCCGCTGGAGCAAATATACTTGGTCAGCTAAGAGGCAATATTATTATTACACATGTACACTCCCAAAACAAACCGTATCTCGGAGTTGGTTAAAGAGCAACCCAAGTTGAAGTTACAAAATTGAATGGGAAAAAGTTACTGTAATACTAAAATGCTGGAATAATTTCCCAGCAAGTAAATTCCTACGTAAAAGACTTAAGCACTAAACGGTAAAGTTGAGCTCAGGTGAATGTGTTTTTATAAGGACTGTGCGGGAAGTTGAACGTAAATGAAACGTGCAAAAAAGCATGAGTACATTCAATATTTATCCAAAATTGACTACGAACTTCTAGGACTTTTACCTTGCCCTTGCAGAAAAACCAGTCGTTAAATAACAGCATAGTTGCTTCTTAGCCCACTAAATCATCAGATCAAACCTGGAAATCTGCCCCAGTAATACTTATTTATACCTCACTTGACTTCCCTCAACTCAACGCTAAAACCTAATAGCTGAAAGAATACAAAAGATAAGCCTTCCAATATATCGAGTTAGGATTCCTTTCAGAAAAAAATTAGCAGTTCTGGAAATTACGAAAGATGGGCAAAACGATTTTTCCTCAGAATGTGGGGCACTGTGAGACAATAGTTATTAACGGACCGTTCTTTCATCTGAATGTTTACGATGGAATGATACACCCTTATTGCTTTTGTACGTACAATTTAAAAGGGATATTTTTACAGTGCCCTATCTTTACAAGAGCATTCATAATAGTATCAAAATCTGACTGTTATGATTGCAAATGCTCTTAGAAGGAAAATAATTTCCGGGGAAATAAAATGATATTTTTGCACATTTTTGAAAATGTAATACTCTGAGGGTGTACTTATATGCCTTGCAATGCAAGTGTACTGTGTATGTACGTTTATGTGTAATTTGTAATAGCACGTACATTTAAGTACACCCCTGTTTCTGAAGCATTGGAAAATAATGATGTACATTTAGATATGCTCTTACATTTACTGTAATGGCCATCGTCAACTTCAAACTTCTTCCGTTCAATTTGCAAAAATGAAAAGTAAGGATGCCGGAATGAGATGTATCATTTGGAGTCGTGGCTATTTGTCGGATCTGTGTACAGTGATCTGTTGTCATAAGAGAACGTCATTATGAGAGTAAAATCCTGGGTTTGAAGGGATGGCATTGTAAAAAGTGGGGACTGTACGTAACAAAAGGCATTGTAGGCACATTTAATAAATAATGCATTTTTTTTCGTAGAACTTGTTTAAATTATGTGCATCCGAGTGGCGCTGGGATTGTTCCCTATGGTTCCAGCTCATTTCGGATTATATCTTCCGGGCTACCACATACATACATACATACATAAGAAAATAAACTGGAAAATATACATAAGCACATTTGATGAGGGCTTGAAACAAACGTCAAAATATTTACAATCTCTCTGTTTCTGGTCATTTACATACATCTCAATGATTTAATATCCCAAGTATTTACGGAGTCATGGGAAAGTCCCAGGGAGTTGTTTACACTCAAATTTGAATGGGAATCTCAAAGTCAGATTTACATTTTAGTACATAAAAAGTTATTGTTGCCTTTTGGTAATCATGCATGACAAGCAATCCCGATGCCATTTATCATCATCATTGAAATACGAAAACATTTTTTGTTGTCGGGAAGCCCAAGTTTGTGGAAAACATGTTTTCTGAACAAATCCATCCTCAAAATATCGGACTCATTGTCAGCGTGTAAGATTGTGAGGGGTGAGAGAAATCCACAGGGTTCTCTCACTCCCTTACTCACGTCCACAGCTCTCATATGAAAGCGAGGGTGTTATCAAACACTCCTTTCTCTTATTTCCCATGAATTTTCATCTCCTCGTGACTTGCTCAGAAATTCCTCAATCCAGGTTCAAATATAATTCCTGCTTTTTTGAAAAATGCAAAACTTTCCATGAAATTTCCCACCCTTTTCTTTCACTTATGTTTTTGCAGTTACTACCAACATCCTAGCACAATATAAAAAGAGAATTACAAATTTGAAGCTAAAATTTGTGGCAATAATGCCTTAAACTCAAAATTACATTGAAGACGAAGTTCTTTATTAAAAAAGCCCTTAATTTCTTTTTGCGAACTGTTTTTCCACCGCACAAATTTTGAAATTTTGAGCAAAAATTTATCTTGTTGACAAAGAGGGGAGCTGAAAAATTCCCTCCTCAGGATTTGCTGGGACGAGGGGGGAACAGTTTGAGAGAATCCTGTATAGAAGTGAATATGAGTGCCAGATTATGACGTGAGATTTCCAAGGACAAATTACAAAGGAGGAAAAGTAAGTTCGGAGAGTTTACATGTTCAGGCCAAAGTTTGAGAGGGTTGTTTGAAAAATTACACCTGCCATATGGGTCTATAATGAGGGAAAACAAAACTTGGAATCAAAAATGATGACGGAGTCTCATGCAAAGGGGAGGAGAGATTTAAGGAGGAATTGAGACGTAGGGAGAGTAAATGCGTGATATGTGAAATCAAGGGAAACTCTCTTGACAGAAGTGGAGTGTGGACAAAGAGAGGAGTGACGGGCAATCCAGCACATCAACGTCAGCCTCAAGTGCTTTCCCAGCCCAAAGGAAAAAAAAATTTCCGACAGAAATCCAAGTCTGCCTTTGACGAGGGTTTATCTCATTGGGCTTATACTTTTGTTCCCCCAACAGAGGCCCGCTGTACCCCACCCATCCAGCATTATATAAGTCCAGAATGAATTGGGAAGAGAAAGTCCAAAATTGCTTCTTCCTGTCTCTTGAAAACCCAGGGAATCCTCCTATTCAGCTCCTTTCTCCCTCTCCCTTTTCAAGTGTATTCTCTCTCTCTCTCTCTCCCTCTCCCTCTCTCCATGGCAAGTTTGTCTTTCCTTGAACCTCAAGCTTTCTCCATATTTCATCAACACGATACACACATACACCTCCAAAAGACTCCAAAGACACTTCCTTGAGAGAGCTTAGCAAGGGGAAAGGAGTAACATTGAAGGAGTTTAAAAATAAGAGACGATACTCAAAAGGTACATTATTTTTGGACACTTCCGCCCTCAAAATACACACAGATACAGACACGCGTAATATTTTGTATTCTATTTTTATTGGGAGCTTGAGTAAATAAAGGGACAATGAAGTGCTACATTTTTAAAAGGAGAAAGTTTCCAGCTTCGTAAAAAATCATTACGCGTCCGCATTGATTGAATTTTCCTGCCTTCCCAGAAATATTCCTCCAAAATTGTTTTGAAGCAAATTTGTAAATTTTATGAAAACATTCGACAATATTCCTCTGAAATCCTCATTGCCAGGCGCCGTTTTAATTAAATCACAACCAAAGAATACAATATGGAATAATTTTAAAAACACTTTAAGTCATATTTGAAAGGAGGTAGTCGTCCAGGTCACAATTATTACAGAATTTACAGGACCGTTGAGCATGTTCCGTTAGATTTGACAACTAGTGGGCTTAAATTTTCATGAGACCAGATAGACCGAGTGATTCATTAATTTTTCCCTATCATCCAGTTGAAATAACAAAGTTCTAATGGAAACAAAACAGTCCTGGGAGGACGTCCCAAAGATTTTGACAGTTGTGCTCAATTTCCCCGAATTAATTCCTTACAGAGTGGATATGTTTAGGGATTTCATATAAATTTCCGCTCATGCACAGGACTCAGGATTCCCCGCTGGAAAATTTATTTCAAAAATGTCATTCCCAACCAACTCATTCCGAGGGAGCTTCTGGATCTGTTATACTATATTCCTTGCATGACATAAAGTGTACTCCGGATATGAGAGACTTCTGAGCACTGTTTACATTCAGGGAAAATATTTTAATAATGTTACCAGCCACATGATTTTGTATCCTCATGTGAGAATGTAACTTTTGGGGAGTTAAATTTCTAGTGTCAGAAACGCTGGTATGGTTGGAGGCTACTGTAATAAATACATCTGCACGCATGACAAAAGTAATGCATATTCAGGCACAGTCCATATATGCAGGGTCAATGTATGAATTCCCCACGGAGGCTTACCCAAATGAAAGAATTTCATGTCAATGTCATGGTTCAAATGAAATTTGTGTATGTAGATGCATGTGGGGCTGAAATCTATTCATACAATTGATTTTTAAATATCCGGTGCAATTCCAGCCGTAATGAATCCTGAGCTGTCCTCAAGTCTTCATTTGATTAAAAGCGAAAGGGGTATTTAAACAGACGTTAGGTAACAATGGGGTTTTTAATTAAAATCTGAGAAACCAGGACCCCATACTTGGGAATCAATTGTGACTTTTTAATTTTCCAGAGTTCCCTTAACTTCTGAGGGATGGAACGTATGAGTTGAGTATAGAAATAAGATTC
The DNA here is from genome assembly GCA_947179485.1 of Allacma fusca. Lineage (NCBI taxonomy): Eukaryota > Metazoa > Arthropoda > Collembola > Symphypleona > Sminthuridae > Allacma > Allacma fusca. The sequence continues at coordinate 21,567,770 of OX359246.1, read as the reverse complement.
TACGTTTACCACCGTATAATATTTCTCACATTGGATCTATGCATGTAATAAGTATCAAATTCCTGTACTTTGGAACTTGGTGCTATTCCCGACAGTAGCACTGCAATCTGGATCCTACTATGTAAGGCATGCGTATGTAAATGAGAAAACGGTAAAATAAGTATGTACGCCCGTTTAAATAAATCTGGGACAGCATTCAAGAAATGAGTAAAATGATCAAATTATTCCTCCTCAAATGTGACTGCCAGAGCTCCTCAACTCACGAGGAACATATTTGATCCTGAAATATGTACTCTCGGCTTCTTTGCATGCCTAAACCCGGAATTCCGACATTTGAGCTGCATATGAGATGTGTGAAAATGTGGTAGAGCTAGTATTCAAATTGTGAGTCTTACGACGGGCAATAAACTTGACTTGTTCTTGACGTGTTGAGGGAATTGTTGGGAATTCTCTGACTCTCCCAGTTTTTCATTTACACCAGTTCCCACGACACCCCTTTCTTTCCCCGAGCTCAGACAAGAAAAAGTACGGAAGCAAAAAACGTTCCACAGCAATTCTATTTCAAAGTTTAGAAATTGAAAAATTCCTTGAACTGGTTTCATTGACTTTTTTCAATATTTAGGGCATGAACGAAAGATGTCAATAACTATAAGAAAAAAACAAATCAAGTTTTTAATTTAAAATTAATATCAAATTTTGCACCTAGGGAGTAATAAATTCTGTGAAATAAAATTCTTTAAAAAAAATTACTCATTTCGTTTCCATCTACGCTCTTCAAGTATATTTCCAGCTGTACGAGATCCATGCACATGTGTTGTAAACAATAAGAAAGAAGGAAAAGAAATAAATTGAAGACGTCAAATATTGCCCTTACACCATAAAAACAAAATTGAGGTAGACAGGAAAGGGAGTTAAAAATTAATTAATGTTAAGGAAACTTCCGATATTTACAAAATTTAGGTAGTTATTGCAATCTGTTCCAATTGTTACAGCCCCCGAAAGTTTTTCGTTATGACTGAATTTTGTTTCAATATTTTTCCCCCATGACTTCCTACATGACTCCGTAACGGAAGACATCTTCATGAAAATTGTACATACATATGTAGTAAGTAATTGGAAGTGCAGGGCGCATCAATTCTGCTCAGTGTGCACAATATCGGATCGGAAAGTTTCCACATAAACCACTCCAGAACTATAGATATTCAATTCTCTCGTCGCCTTTACCATGGAGTGGAAGTTCCCTTGAGGGACATAAAATCCTACGGAGGAAATAAAAATGGAAGTAAATATGAACCAAGCACCCAATTCCTGGAGACTTAATAGGTGGCCTTGCAAACTGCAGTTGAGAATTACGCCCAGTTTTTTTTTCTGGGAAGTTCAAAAGCTGGACTTTCCCTTGTTAACTGGAAATGGTACGAATAAAATATTTCACTTTAAACTGCTCGCACATGGAAGCAATTGGATCCATGGATATGAGCTTAATCGTTTATGGTCAGAGGAAATATGCATGGGAAACCACAATTATTAAATAAACTCAGAAGCGATTGGACACAAGTGCATTTTGGGTGGTATAAAGAACAAGAAGTTGAGTCTTTGCCAAAGATAGAACTGGGAATTTGTTTACTTAATGAGAAGGCTTATGTACACATGTGCATGTGTAATTGGTTGATAAAATAAGTTCCTGCTTGGCTTCCTAGCCCTGCACAGGGTACCGAGAAATATTCCTCGCTTACTGCTACTCAGGGGAAAATATACAATTGAATTTCAGATAATTGTTTGCTCAAGTTGGTGGTCAATTGTATTGAAAATTTTCAAATGCCTCGCTTATTGATCTAATTCAGTAAGTGCTGTCTGAGCAGCCTATTATACTGAAAGAAATTTAGAATTTTTTCTGGGGAATACAGTAGACGGGGTTCAAGGTCCTATTTTGAAGGATAAAACCGATGTTAAATATGTAGGAAATATGAAACCTCATACGTGCATTTTATTAGCCAGTAAATTAGAAATTATTGCACACAAGCCTGATTGAAATCATATGACTTTTCCCAAATAAATCACTGATCTAAAACCAAATTATCACGTCAAACTTCGTAGCTAGGTAAATTGTTATTTGAAGGCCTGGTGTATTGTGAAGAAAATGTTCATGTCTTTCATGAGGCTCTATCCTTCAGCATGGTACTGCTATGCATGACAACAACTATAACAAAAGTGCATGTTGTCGCTCCTACTCTAATCACAAAGAACACGAATTGGAATAAATATTATTGATCGAGGTAACTATATACTTGCCATAATATTAAATATGTCAGAAATGAAACTGGATATTTTTTGGCTAAACATGTACGTAAAATTTGAAATAATTGCCTTCATCGAACTTTGTTTGTCTTGTTCTTCAACTTAGTGCTTCCGGTTTTGTTTATTTTTTTCAAACTTGAGTTTCATGTTCAAACTTAAATTTCTAGTTACATTCAAGTTCAATGCAGAATAGTTATTCTGTATACTGTAAATATTACTCCTTGTCCTTTCGCATCACTTTTCATATCATAATCGCTGTAGTTCATTTCGTGTTAACTTATTTCTTAAATTTTCTTGCGGCAGTTGTTTCAGCGTTTGTGAATGGAAGAGAGAGTGATGAATTGTTAAAACTTGTTCCAGAATCTTTACGTTGTAGCGCAGTCTTATTTTCGTCTAGCATGGTTGGGCTTGCGCAGGTATTGTAACTTCTTGCCCAAATGTCGTACGTTAGAGAGTACTTCATCACCACATTTTTTGTAAATAGTGATAAGCATTATACGCTTGAACAAAGGCATCCCAGTATATTTTTATACTTAGTGCCTTATTGTTTTTACTAATATCACCCAAAAATTCCTACCCAGTAAGAGTAAACATTGAAAATCAGCACTTGTTTGCGGCTTCATTGTTTTTAAAGGCTACACAATGGCAAAGGGTTAACACCGGCTAAAAATTAACAAGTTATGAAATTTTATTTTAATGATTCTGGCAAATTTCTGTTAGTCAACTGGCTCTGGTAGACCTGAATGAAATTGACCTTTAGTGGCCATTGAACTATAAAAAAGAATTCAGTGATGGGTAGCCCGAAAACCAATAAAGTTTGTAAGATAGCTGGCCTGTTTCAAATTAGTTAATTACATTGAATATCTTGTCAATTAGATATGGTTTAAATATTGCTGGTAATGGTATATTGACTAATCAAGGGCTCAGATTTTTTAAATCAAAAACCATAGAAGGCAACAGTAGTTTGGACTCCAGAGCATCAACATCCTCCTACAGGGCCTTAATTTTAGCTAATTAATTAAAATGAGATATTAGTAACATCAGTGGGATAAAATGTAGGTAGACTGGAACTGCGAAATGAAACCAGAATTTATCTCGACACTTTTTCTTGGCGATAGTTAACGCGACAATCTTGAGTTCTAATTCCCTCACCTTGTTTGCACAATCATTGTCCTGGTCGGGTGTAACCACTGGAAGGACTTTATTTCTCAAACGATCAACAGATACTGTGTGGCTTTCCTCAGGAAGCGTTGCATCGGTATGCCAATCACCACTATCCGGATTCTACATAAACAAATTATACAAATATACAAACAATCGAAGAATTTTATCAATTTGATCCGTTATTAGTTGATTAAATATTATATGAAAAGCCTTAAATGTTGAATCATCATTCAGGTTCGAGGGTAGATAATCAACTTCATTTCTACTACGATTACCCAGAACGTCTGATATGTATTATGCAGTTACAATCTGCTTCGAACGCTACATAGAATAACGAATTGGTGACGGCATGGACCATTATTTACAAAAATATCTAATTACCTTATGTTTACGATTGATGCTTTTAGAGGACGTAGACATTGGTTCACTTCCACTGTTGTCATTTTTTGCAGCTTCAGGTGCAAACCATCGCAAATGCTTTCCATTTCCGGTTTCGATCCTGTAAGGCTATAGAAACGGTATGATTCTGAGGAACAAAAATTACATAAACAAGTATTAATTACAAGTAGGGTATGTCGATTGAAAATGCCCTGCAGTTTTTGCCCGCCCAGCTGAAAATGCCCAAAATGCTTGCCCACATGCCCAAAAACTGGGCATGTGGGCAGCTTTTGAAAATGCCCTGATTTTGGGCATTTTGGGCAGGGCAAGTTGGGCATTTGGGGCATTTTCATGGCACCAAAATTGGATTACTATAGCATATATTCATAATATCCATCCAAATGCATGAAAGCGCAGCCAAGGAAAAGTTACAAATGTGAATGTCTGGGTATTCGCTTCTTCGCGTATATTTTAATGGCAAAAACAGTCAAATCAATTTAATTTCATTCACATGAGGTGATATCATTTATCACTCCTACGAAAATAAATTTCTATGTAAACAATAATATTAAATAAATTTACATATGCGTCACTGACGGGTGGACAGAAGTACTATTTTCTTTTGGAGTACAAACTCCTAAAGTAAAAATCTGATAGTAATGGATCAGTCAAAATTTAAATGGGTGATGTAGCTGAATTTTATACTCATTTTATTCTACATCACTATTGTCTGCAGTTTGTAACGATCAGCCAAAAATGGCTCGAGTAGAAACCAATATACATCCTCCATACGAGTCCCCCAAATATTGTTGTTTGTAGTTTTATGGTGTACAAAACAATTACCGTATGGGTTCAAATTTTAACCAAAAAGACATTTCTGATCACAGTAATATACATACATGCATAGGGGTATGTGAATATTCCCAGGATGGTGGAAGTTCATTTTACATCGTCTGCAGTTTGGAAAAATAGTTCTTAGAATATTTTAATTTATAGCCGTATCGTGTACTGTACAGGTCATACTTGCAGTCGTTCAGTTCATAAAGTGGTGAACTGAACTGAACTAGCCCTTATTCTTATTGTTTTTGAATGAACTTGAACGAACTAGCTAAATGCAAACTGTTGATTGAATGAACTTGAATTGAACTCAGAAAAACTTATTTGGAACGTGAACGAACGTTTACATACGTTCAAGTAACAAAAACTGAACTGAATTGAACTTAGGAGTCAGGGTTTGTATATAAGCTTGTACAAACGTGAACACAAAACGAATATTATATATCTCTAAAGTGCATGACCATAAATTGTATTGTTGTAATCTTAAAAGCTAGCACCCTGGTTATTGATTATCCATGTAAATGATATTACATTACAAATCAAACAAATTGAGTACAATCAAACCGATTTTTACATACTATAACGAGTTGCATGTATTAAAAAGATCAATAATTGTATGCATAGTTATATTATTTATTAATTTGGAAGCGCTTGGTTTTTCTATCCTGATTGTTTATCAGAAAGCTCAAAGTCAATACTGCTTTCAAAACACCGGAGTTTTGAAAGCAGTTATTTAACCAGTCACTTAGCGAAAAATCTTGATTCAGCCAAAGTTCAAAGTCAGTTATAAAAATATAACTAAATGTCACTAAAATATATCATAAGTGACACTCTAATGACAGATAAAGTGAACTGAACTGAACGACCGAAAAATATATAATGAATTGAATTGAACTTTGAAAAAATACTGCAAGGATGAACTGAACTGAACGTAACGACTGGAAAGTACGCAGTGAATTGAACTGAACTACGACGGAATTTGGACAAGGGGAACTGAACTTAACTGAACGGCACGAAAAATTTTGGGATGTGAATGGAACTGAATTTGAACTTTGGACCAAAACTGCAAGTATGGTACAGGTGTTTCACAAATTGTAATGTTCAATATGACCTATGGTATCCAAACGTATTTCATCACCGGTTGAATTAATTTCGTCAAAATAATGACATACAGAATACAATTTTCAAGATAATTTCGAACTCTTTTTCTCCAAAATTACAAAGTAATTTTCAAATTCATTGTCAAATTGTATATTTTGTTCTATTATATTCCACGATTCTGCCCAAAATGCCCAATTTGTCCTCGATGAAAAATGCCCTTGCCCAATATGCCGCCCTCGACCTGAAATGAAAATGCTCAAAATGCCCTGGAATTTTGGGCGGGCGAGTTGCCCAAAATGTCGGGCATTTTCAAAACGACATACCCTAATTACAAGTACATAAAACCACAAAACAATGACGATAAAATGACTGCTAGTGTATATAAATCATTGACGGTTTAAACCCGAATTAACATTAATAACTACAAGCAGTTAAATAATGAAACTAACTGTAGCCTCGAAACAAAGCATCGTAAGACTTCCTTCCCCACTGGATTTTCAGTTTCTTCCCAACTTGTTTACTGTATTCGAATCGTCGCATTAACAATGTTTTGTGATAACACGACAGCAAATTCTTCAAGATCACTTAAAAATGCGACTGCAATAAACATTTTAACTCAAATTATACTGGTAATAAACTTCACAATGGAAAATATAATCATGGACGCTTGCATATTGATTAGTAATGGGACGTAAAACGCGCCATTTTATACTCCAGATAGCCACACGAGGGGTGAGTATAACTACAGCAGGAGACAACTAGATAAATCTACTGAAATTAGCGTTTGCAACTAAATCTTGCTTAAGAACATTTTAAACAGAACAGTTATACTTTCTATACAATTGAACCAACTAAGACCTTTTAGAGCTCGTGGTTCTAGAGTTGTTGAAGGCCTTTATTTATTTTTCTCAAGGTCTTTATATGCTTTTCAATTTTATGGTTCATACCACAAAATGAATATTTCGGTACTTGTGATTTTTCCTGGTATAATTTATTTAAATTAATCTATTTTTATATATTATTTAGCTTCGTTTATTTATTATAATCTAAGTGTTCTATTCCCAGCTTTTTTGCATGCTCCAAATTGGTTGCTCACATTTCAACAAATGAACATGTGTTTTGCATTGTCCTGTTTGTCTCGTTCATTACTTACTTCCGATGCTCTTGTTCTCGTATTGTTTCAAAACCGATAACGAAACAAACGAAACCAATGACCTCTATTCTACAGAGCTGAACGAAACGAACAATGTGATGACGTGTACCTTGACAGCACAAGTGTATACATACGTATACTTAATATACACATAAATACAACAAGTCGTTATTTCAGACGTTGCAGATGCCATTTCTGGTAATTTCATTGATTGCTAAACTGATTGGCGTGAAAATTAAAAACAAATATATTGAAATATATGGTTTTGGAATAGTTGTCATTAGCACTAACTTTGGTATAGTATTAGGCACTTGTTGATGGTACTATCCCAAATAATCTGATTCGGTCCTCAGTCTTCCAGTTTGCCCACAG